>CM074505.1:18032156-18479064 GCA_037389245.1 Oryzias sinensis | reverse complement strand
ATTTGATTTGAAATGGTTTATTTCAAGCAATTAAGTAGAAATAATACACAAAAGCAATATAATCATCAGTTATACATTCATACAGTAACTAATCAAACTTAGGATGATTAGACATATGATATGATATCAATTTTTGGAGCAAGTGAAGTAATATCATAAAAAAGTCAATCAATTTAACAATTTTCAATAAGTGATTAATCATTTGTTTTACTTTTTTAAATATGTTTTGTATTTTTTTTTTTATAATAAAGTAATGCTGTAAGGGAAAATAAAAAGGGTCCATAAACTGTCGATTGTCCAAGGTTGGTATTTCTTCTTTTACTGATAACAGCCGATCTTCTGGGTTCAAAACAGTTTATAGTTCTCTTCGATGTTATGTCTGCAGACATTAGATTCAGGTCCATATCCTTCTTCAGCTGATATCAGCTGCGGTGAAAGCTGAGGTCAAGTTGTCTGCAGGTCAGAACTCTGCTGTTATTCAGGTGACGTCAGACATACAGAGAAAGTGAGGAATCCAGGTGTCATATTTCTTGAAATTATTTGGCTCTTTGGTTTATTACTCCATGTTGTTTCAGACGACCGTGATCAAACACTTTTCAAAGTCTTTCATGGTGTTCACAACCTGAACCTTAGACCGGTCCTCTGGACCGAGCGGTTTGACGTAAATCCTGCAGCCTTTTAACCCAAGTGTTCTCGATCTGCTTACGCTTCCTGAGAAGCTGTGCATGTTTGGAGATTTCAGCATTCCTTCTGGTCAGATGGTCGTTCAGATAAGCAGCCGAACCTTTCAGGTGTTTCCTTTGGGTCATCAAAGCTAGCTTGTGTTTGTGATTCACAAACCTGATGAGGATCGCTGGTTTATCCGTCTCCTTTCTCCTGGGGAGCAGGTGGCAGGTCTCGATGGTATTGATATCCAGGGAAATCCCTTTAGATGTGAGAAATGAATGTATTTGCTGCTCCAGAGACTCTGCACCGATCTCCGTATTAGCACTGCTAGCTACGCCAGCGCTAGCATTAGCAGTGCTTGCTCCTGCTGTCAGTTTCGCTCAAGGCTTGATTGGTACTCCAGTGAGAATGGCATTATTCATCCTTACTTGCTGTTCCACATCGTCCAGTCTTTTCTCCAGAATCTCGACCCGGTTTTCTCGCTGCTTGTTTTGAGCCCGAAATCTTCGGAACTCTTCCATCATTTCCCAAAGTGGCGTTAGCTTAGCCGACACTTGTTCCATAAAACTTTTCAGCGTTTCTTGAATAATGCCAAGAGTCTTTTTGAGGTCTTCATATTCCTGGGTTTTCTTCGGGGGCATGGTCAGCTCCCTTTTTTGGAGAAAATCAACTTAGTAAGTAATTTGAAGATAGTTGTATTCGCAGAGAGACACGCCACGTGTCCTGCTGTGTAACCCGGAACCGGAATGAAATTGTTAAATTAAAACTTGTCCAATACAAGAGGCCCTCAGCTCTCATATGTTTGCCCAGCTGTTGGACAGGACAAGTAAAAAAAAAAGAAGAATAAAAAGGGCTTCCTTTCACTAAAGACTCACTAAAGTGATAAAAGAAGCATGACTTTATGGAAATGTAATTCAGTAAAGAGAGAAGAGGAAAAAAAAGGAAAAAATCCTCAGAAATATAAATAAAGTATATAAGTCAAGGCAAAAACTTAACTATTAAATAAACAAGGTACAGAACGCAGAACAAGAACGAGAAGGCACCATTTGTAAAGTAAAATCCAAATCACCTGAAAAGACAAGCAAAGCTTCTTAGCTGGTTGAATTGTGCAGTTTAATGTGGTTCTTGGCATCTTCAGGTGAAGCTAGCCGCTTCCAATCCCCCTCTTTGGTCACAATGAAAAGCTTGGCCTGGGTAGCGAAGAGTGGCAGTATTCTTCAACGATGTAAAGAGGTGAGTCCTTGTATTTCAGTTTCCCTAGTAGCTCTCGAGCCTTTTGCACCACGAGCTCACGGGTCTGGAATTTGGGAAAACATGCTACTACGGCCTGAGGTATAGTGGTAGGCCCCGGTTTGGACAGTAGCACGCGATGAGCTCTGTCCAAATTCTAGGTGGTTTTCAGGACCTCTTTCCCAAACACCTCCAGCAGAATTTCTGAGAAGAATGCAGTGGGGCAAGGCCCTTCTGTGTCTTCAAGTATCCCGATGATTAAAATGTTGTTGCTACGGCTCCTACTCTCAAAGTCAACAAGCTTTGCCTTTAGCTGAGCATTATCCTGCATCACCGCAGCTAGCTTTACTTCCATGTTGTGTATATGCTTACGTGAATTGGTGGACACGTCTTCCAGCGAGGAGAGTCCGTTGTGGTCCGCAATAGCGGACTGAACGTTATCAAACTTTACTCGACTTACTCAGCTCTCAACTACTCAAGACTTACTCAACTCGACTTAGTGAGTCGAGTTGTGGTAGAGGTCCTCCCACTATCTCCTTTGCAGTTTTAACCACCAGGTCCTTCCTGTCTTGTGTAGTGCAGCTCCCGTACCACACTGTAGCACTCAGACAGAAGATGCTTTCTATGGTGGTTCTGTAGAGGTTTCCTAGTAGCTGCGTTGAGAGTCCAGCCCTCTTAAGATTCCTGAGGAAGAGGGGTATCTGTTGCACCAGGGGTCTGCAACCCATGGCTCCGGAGCCACATGTGGCTCTTTCATCCTTTTGTTGTGGCTCCCTATGACTTTGGAAAATAATGAGAAACGCGTACCACATCAAAACCAGCTTTCTAAATGAGCTCGTATTTATTGGGTGAGAACTGCAGAGCTTATAGCAGGAGGACACACGCGGTCCGGAGTGATCTTCTGCCGGACCTTGACGTACAGCGGGGCAGAGAGCAACTCGCTGATGACAGAGAGTTTGCGCCAGTGTTGCCAGATAGAGTCACAGTTTTCCAGCCCAAAAGTCATCTGAAAACCGCCAGACCCAGCCACAAACCGCCCAACATAACTTTTGTTGATGTTTTTTTTTTTGCACTGGACTGATTTAGCAAAATAAAAGATTTTTCTATATAAAAGATAGTTCAGACTAATAATAAAATGTGTAAAATATTGAATATTTCTTCAGCGTGTCGCCTTCTTCCATTCATTTGCTTAACCCGCTCTATCCCCGCTATAACGTGCGTCCGGCTCTTTCATCCTTGTGCTGCGCTGGAGCGCCCCGACTATCGTATTTTGCGCTCTCTGTGTAGGACACACTGAGGAGCGCGGGGAAACCAACTCTCAGCTGCAGAGGATGTGAACAGGTAGAGAGGAAAAGCAGGTAAAGAGGCGGAGGAGGGACTTTGGATTCAAACTCTGTCAGAGAGGTGCAAACACAGGCGTCAGATTCAGACGCAGCTTTCACTGCGGGAGTTGAAGCAGAGACTTTCCCTGGGATGATTTTATGAACTCAAACATGGAAACATGATTACCAAGTAGAACTCTTCAAAATAATAAACCTGATCTCTCCACATTCTCAGTTTCTACCATGCATTGATAAACACATCGCTCCATGCAGCAATCAGACCATAACTTCAGCTGGTGGCTCCTCCCAACGCGACCGCGGTATCATCCTTTTAAGAACACAATGTGCATTTGCAGTGATGTATGTTTCAGAGGATGTCCAATTGGCCAATCTACATGTCAATCAAGTCAAATCAAATCAAATCAAACTTTATTTATAAAATAGCGCTTCTCATGCACTTTGTGCAGCTCGAAGCGCTTTAACACTAAAAACAGTAAACACACAACATTACAATAAAAACCCCAACCCACCCTTCACCCTTCCCACTCCCCTCCATTAAACCACATGACCCATGGCTCCCACGTACAATGAAATATGACTATGTAACTGTAAAAGAATAAATAAATAAATAAACAAACAAGTATGGCTTGGCTCTGCTGTGAGGAAACAGTATCTGGGAATCCTTTCATACCAGGAGCCAGCCTGGCCACCGGAACATCGCCACAGTGCCCACCCAGACCGGGACAACACCGGGGTCCCCCTCACAGCCAAAAGCTGTAAAATTAGACCCCAGCCGCCCCAACAAGGGCAACAACTGCAGCAACAACCGCTGACCAAGCCGGCAATCCCTGGAGGAAAAGATCCCCTCAAGAAACACTGGAGCTAAAATCATAAGATGCTAAAATTAAAAACATAAAAAAGAAAGAAAAACAAAAACAAACATAAAATTGAAAATAAGATGCGTAAAATTAAAATAAATACATAAAATAGCCTATACTAAAACTAATGGAATAAATTAACAGTTAAAATCAACTAAAAGCTAAATTAAAAAGGTGGGTCTTGAGCCTCTTCTTAAAAACCTCTACTGTCTCTGCGGCCCTGAGGCTCTCCGGCAGGCCGTTCCACAGGCGAGGACCATAATGGCAGAACGAAGCCTCACCATAAGTTTTGGTCCTCACCTTGGGAACAACTAAGAGGCCAGCACCGGAGGACCTCAAGGTCCGCGAGGGCTCATATTTTAAAAGAATATCATTTAAATAATAAGGCCCAAGACCATAAAAACATTTATAAACCATTAAAAGAATTTTAAAATCAATCCTGAAACGCACAGGGAGCCAATGCAGCGATTTTAAAACCGGTGTAATGTGTTCCCTCCCTCTGGTCCTCGTCAGAACTCGTGCCGCTGAGTTCTGTAGAAGTTGTAAGTTTGAAAGAGACTTTTTGGGTAAACCAGAGAGCAGGGCATTACAATAATCTAAACGACTGAAAATAAAAGCATGCATTAGTACCGCTGTACTGGCAAGAGAGAGGAACGGGCGGACTCTGGCAATGTTTTTGAGATGGTAAAATCCTGTCTTAACGACATTTTTAATGTGTGGGATAAAATTTAGCTCAGAGTCAAAAAGTACGCCCAGGTTTCTCACACATTGAGAAGGTTTAAAATTATGAAGATGTGGTAAAATCATCTCTCTCTTGTCTTCAGAACCGATGATTAAAACTTCAGTTTTGTAAGTCCCGTACTTCTCAGTGAGGATTTTGATTGGCTGGTGGATTTTTAAGAAGTACTTTTTTTTATCTTTTCTGGCCCACGATCTACACTCATGTCCTTGAAGATCGACATAATGAGCACCTTTGAATAATATATACATGCATAATATATATAATGATGTCAAAACGGGTTGTGGCTCCGGGTGCTTTCTTTCCATTAGGGGAGGTCCCAAATGGCTCTTTGAGTAAAAAAGGTTGCCGACCCCTGTGTTGAGCCCTCTTCACCAGGTGGGATGTGTGCAGCGACCAGGTGAGGTCAGATGTGATGTGATGGATCCACAGGAACTTGATGTGGTCCACCCGATCCACCTCTTCTATGGGTATGCACCACCTTCTTAGACCTTCTAAACTACACAATGAGCTCCTTGGTCTTGGAGGTGTTCAGGACGAGGTTGTTGTCAGCACACCAACAATGATTGTGGGATGGATACCAGATCACATTATGAATGTGACCATGAATGTTATCATTTGTTGTACCCACACTATGATACCCCAATATAATATCATTGCAATGTCCTGTAGATTTTTTTAAATTAGATATTAAAAGTGAGAAAAGCCTTCCATTTCATTTTGAGGTGGCTGTGGTGCAGCGGTAGGGGGGTCGACCTCTGATCGGAACATTGCAGGATTGATTCCCGTCTTGCCCGCCCAGGACTGAGACTATAAAGCCCTTTGGGTTCGAGGAAGGTAGAAAAGTGCTATACAAGTATATGCCATTTAACGATTAATAAACAGGTTATTGTCTTATGGTGACAGTTCAGGGAAGCATTTATACCTTTGGCCAAAGGCGGAGCATACCCGGAACAGGTGACCAAGTCTGTTGTCAGGGCACACCTGAGACAAAGCGTAAAATAACTCAACACTTTAAACTTTTAATCCTAATTTAGACCTTTAATTGAAGCATAACATCCTGTTGTGCGAGTTCAATAAGAATCTAAACATCACAAGAGTCTAAAATTTGCACAAACTGGTCTGGTGGAACACAGAGTACAAACAGAATTTGGAAATCAGTCCTTTTTATGATGGCACAGTACATAAATCCTCATTTCTCTGGATAGACTGGATGTAGAATATTGATCATTGTAGTTACTGCAGTTGACACTGGGTCTGTAACACAAAGCAAAGAGTTCAAGGACGAAGTACAAATTTCTGAATACCTTCTGTAGGCTAAAACTTTTACACTAGTAACTCCAGACAGTGTAATGTTTCGGGTCCTGTGAGAGTGTATGGTGTGTTTGAGGGAGTGTTTACCTTTGCAGGTATGAGCCCATTGATTGATGACTGGAGCTGTTTGGAAGCTCCTGAGCCAGAAGGCTTGAAGCCTCAGCAGGCAGAATTCTCCAGTGTCTATTCTCTGCTGCCAATGCATGTGGTACTCCTGTGTTTTCTATGGGTTCATTTAACATAGCACACGCTGTTCTTTTACCTGTCCACATTTTTTACACTTCAGACAGAGCTGACACTTACCCACATGCCAGGTTGTCACAGCCAGCTTTGCTTTATCAGCAAACATTTTTTATAGACACCAAACGTCAACAAATTCATCAATTTCCAGCAATTCTTATAAATAAATGTTCAAATCCTTGTTTGTAAAATCTTTCAGACTTGCCTCCCTTGATATTAATCCTACGCCCCAGAAAGGGGCTGGCTAAATCCGGGCCTGCTTCCATGGTAAAAAGAAATGCAAGAAAATACAGACTTCTAAAATCATGATATTTTTTTGAAAAAAGTACTGATCTGAGTTTCTTGGGTGCCACACCACCCACATTTGCCAAGTCATGCTTGGTTATACGCTCTATTTTCAATGTTGTTTTGAACTATTGACAATGATTTTGGAATGTTTACAGAATACACTGGTCTGGGATTTGTGATGATGCTAGTTTTTACCATAAGCAGTCATTTTGGGTTGGAATCGTGGTGGTTGAGGAACCAAATGTGAGAGACTTCCACAAATTAACTTAAAATGAAGTGGGACCATGAAAAACAGAAAAACAAACTTGTAACAGTGATGGTTAAATGGTTAACAGGAAACAGCTGTGAGCAAATTAAACTACCACAATCATAACAGAAAAAGAAAAAAAATCTGCATGTGAAAAACCCTGATTTATAGATGGAAAACTAAGTAAACTACAACCATTACGCAGTTTTTCCCTTTGAAAGTGCTGTGAAAATAATCCAAAACCCACAACACATGAAGTCAATTGTACATTAGTTTTAAATGATTTGTTTACGAGGATCCATATTTCTCCACACAAGCATGTTTGCTGAGCCCTCTGCTGTTGGACTGTGTGCTGAGTCATTGGTCAACAGGAAAAACGAGAACAATGCAGGGCTTTGGAAACAAAAAGATTTTGATCAACCATTAACAAGTTTGACTATGACCTTTACATCAGAGATTTGAGTTTATTTTTCATCTTTGTTTCAGCAAAAAATAACTAAAAACTTTGATACAGTTTAAAATGAAAATTCCCCTTATTGTCTAAGCTGTCAAGTTTCTCCTGTTTTGAAAGCACATGAGCGTCTGTACTTATAGGTTGTTTTTTTTGTTGCTCGTAATCCTTGTGCTATCCTAGGCACTTTAACGTAGGGAGTTGGGTCATCTAGACCCACTAGACAGTGCACTGAACCTTTTTTCTTCAATGATTTGTGAAGCTCACTGGTGTCCATGGATTACATGACATCTTTCCACTTTTTGTCATGGTAGGAATAACACATCAATGTAAGGGTGGAGTCATCTAAGATAGCACAAGGGTTAATGTACATTTTTGTTCTTTTTTTTTGTCTTTTCTTGTTTTATGTGTTTATGTTCAGTTGTTTGGCTTTCAAATTGCAATCGTTCCAGTTGGTTGTGATCCAGGTATTTATATCTCTCAGCAGTGTTTCGTTTACTCATTTGATCATCATTCATTTCAACCTTTTGTGCCTTTAGATTTGTTACTTTTGTCAGATCTTGGTTATTTTTTTAGTTGTCTTGTTGTTGATGATGATGTTTTAGTGTGTTAACCTTATTAGTTATTTAACCTTCCATCTACTGTCCTCAGCTCTAGATCTTTAACATTACTCTTTTACAGAGCTGGCCCCATAGTTATGTAAGAACCCTTATCCTACCTTCCCAAGGCAAATATGTACATATTAGATCAAGTACTAGGATGTTAATTTGCTTTGATTAATTGCTTGTGTTCTCACGTTGGTTGTTTATTTGTTTTGTTATAGTTAACAGTCTGCAGTGAATTTATCACGTATCTTTACATCAATGTTAAAGTCATTATGTCATTATGCATAGCATTCCCAAACGCTATATGTTACTGCTGTTTACTGATTCTTAGCATTTCTCTATGATGACGATAAAACTGAAATTATTACTAGTATCAGAACAAGTACATTAAATATTGTACAGTATAGTCTATGGCGTGCACGTAACTTAAGTTTTTTTCTGTATGTTCTTTAATTTTATTTTATCCTTTATGTATCTTTTTCTCCTCCAATAGACCCAAGTCACAGGCCATCCCCCCCAACTGATAATTTAACTGCTAACTGCTTTGAGTATCTCTCCCACTCTTCCTGTTACAGTGGCTGCTGCTGAAAGAAGATTCACTAAGCTTAAATTACTTAAAACCTACCTGAGATCTAATATGATGCAAGAAATCCTCAGTGGACTTGCCAAAAACCATATGGTCTCATAACAGTTGTCATATGATGATTTTGTAGATCGTTTTGCTCCCAGAAAAACCAGAAAATCTTTAAAAGCTATCTCATATTAAAGTAGTGTGTATTTAAAGTAATTCAAGTTAAGGCAGTTGAAAAATACCCCTAGAGGTCATTGTAAGATCATCTTTTGCATAAAAAAACATTAAAATCTTAAATTTGTGCCTACTTATTTCTTTAAAATCTTTTTGTAATAAGTTAACATGGCTTGTTCACATGTTTTATTATATACTTGTAGCAATTTATATAATATTTAAACAGTTTAAAATTGTTCTTTTTATATTCTAATTCTTTTTAAGTATGTGATGCACAACTGCGTTATTTAGGTTATTAAGCTGCTTGTAGGTATATGTTCAAAAGCAGATTTAATCGGATTAAATGCAAGGCGGTGCCACCAAAAATCTGCTGTTTTGGAATACAATTGTTGGCACTATTATCATAGGCATCTACATGAAAATGTCACATTTCAGGGAGGAAAAATCTGTTCTCAGTTGCAGTTATTTATTGGTTTTTATAGTGTTACCTAAATTTGCATTTCTTGAATAAATATTTTAATGTCTTGATAGTTTGATATTAAGTTGTATTAACAATTTATTTATTTTTGAAAACAGTTAGACTTTAGGTTAACTTAAACTCATGCAGTCTGATTGCATTTCCTTGCTTCTTCCTTTCTCTAAATAGATTTTGTGTATGTGTGTAAATAGGCTTTTCATTTTTGGGTTTCTTGTCAAGCACTTTGAGATACAACATTGTGTATGTCAGAAGTCAGAGTTCTGTCCCCCTCTCTGGTCACCAGCGGGAACCATCTCCTAAATTTTAACCCTTGTGCTATCTTAGATGACCCCACCCTTACATTGACGTGTTCTCCCTACCATGACAAAGGTGGATAAAGGTGGAAAGATTTCATGTTCTTCATCATTGAAGAAAAAGGTTCAGCGCATTTTTTAGTGGGCCTAGATGACCCAACTCCCAATGGTAAAGTGCCCAGGATAGCACAATGGCTAAACTACACTTCCTGGATGCTGCACATCTGACTATTAATCACTCAACCAAGCACAGCTTACGTAACCCTTGTGTTATCTTAGGCACTTAACCATTGGGAGTTGGGTCATCTAGACCCACTAGACAGAGCTCTGAACCTTTTTCCTTCAATGATTTGTGATCTTCACTGGTGTTCATGGATTACATGAAATCTTTCCACCTTTATCCACCTTTGTCATGGTAGGGAGAACAAGTCAATGCAAGGGTGGGGTCATCTAAGATAGCACACTGCACTAAGTGAATTTCAGTGCAAAGTATTGTCTGCCTTCCTTACCAAGTGTTGTGTTTGGAACTGATCTTCCAACTTCTGATTCTTGCTCTGTTTGCCTGCCTGCCGTGACTCTTGCCTAAATCTTGACAACTCTGTCTCTCTGAACTTATCCCTCATATAGACTCCCGCCTGCCTGACCCTGATTTAGCTTAGACTTTTAGCTGGGCTAATAAACCTGCTGCATTTGGATCCAGCCGTCTGCCTGTTCTTGTGACAGTGTATGAGAAGTGCTACACAAATAAAGATAAAGTAATAAAGTAATGGGTCAGGATTGTTTCACTTCTCAAAACAGATTTCATTTACTTACATAGTGACCTAATAGTTCTGACTCTGCAAGAAATAAAAGAGCAACACAATATACTCCTTGAAAAGTACTTTTGCTTGGCAGATAATACTGATTTCATTTGCTCATCTGTTGTTTATTTTGGTAAATGTAAACCCATGTCAGTGTGTCCTATTGGATGTGCATAAAAACAAAGTATGACAGATTAGAATAAAACATTCATGAAAAAATGAAGTCTGTTCTTTTAAAATCTTTATTTAGCATTATTTCTCATCATTCATTACAAAGCTTTGGGGCATGAAGCTGTGATTGTCCCTGGACATTTGTGCGGAGCCCCGTCACTCAACAAAACCTTTTCCATCTAATCCAAAAAATCAAGTGATTAGAAAAATATTTCTTTTCTTTTTTTAATCCCTTCTCTAAAAAGAAACTTAAAAAGAAGACAATCAAACAAAAAAAAAATCACGGTTTATAAATTTTAATTGCACAATAAATCACTTCCATTTAACTTCCCTGCAAAATAAAAAAATAAAAAAACAAAGTTTTACCCTAAAAAAAAGAACAACTAGTAAAAGACATGTTATTGTGGACGAAGCAGTGGATTTTTATTTTTATTTTACAGTAGCATTTTCAGAGTCAATATGGCAATTTTAGAAAAACAGTGCTTGGGACTTGACAGCATGGCTTAAAATGAAAAAGTAGTGAAAGATGTGAAACATTACAACACAACCTTTCTGCCAACCAGAAAAGCACTTCCAACCCTGGAAGAATGGGTCATTGATGAACAGACATGTGAGGAAAGATTTTGAAAATAGCTTTTCTCTTCATCTTTTATTTTACCTTCATTCCTATTTTAGTGCATGAGTGGAAAAAATGGCAGAAAACAAAATGTAGAACCCATTGAAAAACAAATCCTTCATGCAGATACTCGCAGAAAAAATATCTATCTTTTTGTTCACCATTGCGTATATAAGTACATGTGGTTAATTTAATTGAATATTTAATAAAACATAAGTAATAATAATAATGAATAAGTTAACTGATAAATTCCTTTAAAAAACACATTTTCTAAATTTTTCAAGTTCATGACTGCACTTTCACTCTAAATTGTTCGGGGCAGATAAGCACTTTGCCACCAAAAAGATTATTTAAAGTCAAAGGAGTTTGATAAATATATTTGGAAACAAATTAAAATAATGGCAAAAGATTCTAATTGTCTTCATCTATTTAAACGTGAGCAATTTTTATCCCAGTAATCAACATGATCCTTCAGACAGAGAAAAACAGTTCCCCATAGTCAGTGTTTCCTTGTTGGTTTACCGCATTTCGAAGAAATTTTCTTACAGTACTTGAATTATTAGTTTTAGCAGGAATACAAAATGTTGAGACACATGTTACGAGATCGGCAAGGTCATTTACCTGTCCTTCATTAATCCTATTTAGAACACAACTTGTGTCTGTATGATAGTCACCTGGGTTTTAAAATGTACAAAAATATAAACATGTCATCCTCTGCACGTAACCATAGCAGCAGAAGCTGATGCAGTTTGGTTGGACTCTGTTATATGTCATAAATAAAATAAAAAAAAACCCAATAGAATAACTTACATCTCCAGTTGTTATTGCAGTTTTGCCTACCTTCAAACAATCAAATCACAGTTAGAATGTCTTTAAATAAATAAGATAAATTAGAGTGCATTTCATGCATTCAAAGCCTTATTAGTAGGTTTGATCAGAAGTAGGAAAGGAAGTGCCACTTCATAAATCTGCTAGTAAAACTTCAAGAAGCATAACTTTCTGTTAGAAAAGCATCAGTTTTAAAAGTTTTAAGATGAAAACTTTATTAATAGTTATTTGTAAGATAAACCTATACAACTCAAGTAAAAATAAAAAAAAGTGGTTTTATATTACGTTAAATTAAAAATAAAAGTCCTTTTTATGTCTCAGTTCATAACAGTCCATTAGTGAAAGACAATACACCAATGGAATGTGTGAAGTAAATATAAATCTTTACTGTGGTCTTTCAAAGCGTTTCTGGTTCATGCCAAGCTCACAGGGTTTGTGCCTTTTCTAACAACTAAACTAAAGCTTTGTGAAATAAAACAGTCAATGTACCAAACGAACAGCAGTGATAAACCCTTATTTTTTGTCTCTCCCAAGTATCGCTTCACAGTTTGTAAATGTAATAATTACTCCAAAACTTTTCGAAACCACATATAAAGTCCAACTCCAATGAAAATTGTGATATTAAGATGTCCTTACAGCATTTTTCTGATGATGGAGGAAAGTAATTAAAATTAAATTTGCATTTCGGAGTATTTCTTCATTCAAATTGTTGTGTCAGAAGCAGACACAAAAATGCAGTTGGAAAAAGCTTCTAGTTACGTAGAAACCAGTTACGTTCAGTAAAGTTCACAGCTGGTGAGGCACTGACCTCATCAGTCAGATTTACAAACAAATGAAATCTACAATGTAGCTTATTCCCCATTTGATTGGCAACAGTTATTGAGTTGTTTAAAATTTCATTTTAACATTTTCTTCCGTACACAACTTTAGCATTGAAAAAAAATTATTGACTTACTCTTACTTATAAATGAAGTCCATGCACCGTACCTTCTGAAAAAACACATGAATAAGCTGTTTTCAGTGTTCCTTTTCTTTTTTCAGTTTTTCAAGATTCTCTGTTTCAATGGTGATCACTGCCAGTAACTTGTCGAAACAAATTTCTGAGTTTAGACTAATTTTGTCTATTCAGAAAATGATGCTAAACCATATTGAAGAATAACTAGATGGCTGCAGCTGACTTGCTCTTTTATTCTTTAGCTGCGGTGTCACATTTTCTGAGTTCACCGGTGCCCTCTGCCTTGAGGCAGGCATACTGTGTGCCTCACCTAGTGTATTTCTAATGCACAGTTTCAGTGGATAAAAAAGACTATAGGAGTCACAAAATTGCACCAATGTAATCAAACAGTTGGTGAGATGTACATAAAAGAAGTAATTAAAAATAAAACGTCTTTAATGATGATAGAAAGACCGAAACAGTAAAGCGGATGTGTCAGCTGCACTTCCAGTCAGTGTGTGCGGTGCAGTCTGGATACAAGGGAAGCATGGGCGGCTGGAGCACCACGTTTCTTTTTTTAACCAAAGAAAAGTTGAAAACCCCACACAGAAAAAAGTTATCATAGAATAGACATGTCTAAAAAATAATAAAAAGTATATTCATCTGATTCAACTTATGTATAATTCAAGCTATATTTTGCAGGTGAGTGCCACCCTTGACTGCAAGGGTGAAACTAATCTGCTCCCTTCTTATGCACCCACTTATAAATGACTAGATCCATGTACGTCTTTGGTTTCCTCCTGTAAATTGGCATCTGGCTCCAAATTGTACAGCTGGATGGCTCCAGGACTGCTTGCTATTTTGTTTGCGCCAGTGCGACAATGGTCCCGCCCACAATCCAAACTTCTGATGCAATCCTGCTGCCCTTCAGAAACTATGTCCTAGAAAACAACACAGGCTTTTTGATTTTGGCTAAAAACTCTACTTATAAGACAACTGGGAACGCTTGTACGATAGATCAAAGATAATTGGAGTGGGACTTTACCAAACTAATGCTGTTGCGGATGATTTAAAGAAAAACATAGGCAAGCCAAGAAACATTTTCTCCATCACACACTTCCATTATTGCAAATGCAGTTTGTCACCGGGAAGTATTTTGCAAAGTAGAAAAAGTCTCAAATGTATGCTTTAGGTTGCAGTAACAGCAGCTTTCTCTTGTTTGAGCATGTACATCAACGTAACCTTAGAACTTGGGCCATAGGAGGTACTGAGTAATGAGACAATTAAATATTCAAGGCTGTGGCTACAAGTCTTTCAAGTTCAAGTCCCTGTCTTGCTCTCTTATATCTTTGTCACAGACACTGCCATCCAAGCTTTGGGGTTTCTGATTGGTTAGTAATCCAACATTGTATTTATTGCAATAATGTGTAAACTTTAAATCGTGCTGAAGATGTTTCACGTAAAATGAAATCCAGTGTTATAGCTTCTCTCTGAGTCAAAAGTGTTTCGGAGAAGGTAAGAACAGAATCCAATGCAAGTGCAGAACCTGGTGTGTGGTAGAGAAAATTATGCTGCAGAAAGGCAGGAGAGGTCAAAGGCGGAGAAGACAAAAGGCTTCAAAATGTGAGCTGTTTTAAACCCTTTACAACATCTTTCCATCTCTTTCACAGCTTTTTATTAACTCTGGCTCCAATGCTATGTTCACACCAGACTCAGAAACACTTGTTCGTGTGGCAACTTTTAATGGAGTCTATGTGAATGCATATAAATGCGTGTTTTCTGGCTTTCGTGTTCACTCGTTGCTATACAAGTTTTTAAGTCCAATTTCAGTCTCTATTTACAAAATACGTGCAGCCATTGAACACGTATCAAAAGTTAAACCAATTGAACTTTAAAGTAATCAGGAACTCATATTTTGTGGCAATGTATGGTTAGCATTCCTTTCAAAACACGAAGTACAAACCGTTGGAAAATTGATCATGAAGGAGAAATTAATAATTGCGGTTTGTGACCGGTTGGAATTCTATGACTCCTAGTCTTTCATATATTACAACAGAGCTGTGAAAGAAAAAGAAAAGCCTGGAGCAATACTAGTGAGATTTGCAAACCTTCGGCATTTTGCACCAAGCCTCTTCGTACTGTGAGTAAACGTGCTAACATCGGGTAGCGACAGTCCAGTGGGAATATATTAAAAGTGTGTTCAAGCGTGTCCCTGAACGTGCCACACATGCCTGGTGTGTACATAGCATTAGGTTTGGAAAAGTAGAACAGCTCGTAATTGTTTCTTTATTGTTTAATGGCTGGTAAAGAAGTGAGGATCTGTTTTTGGAGGTTAGATGTGTGTAGTGACCTCTGTCAAGGGTCGCGTGTAGCGTATATTAAAGAGAACAAGTTAAAAGTAAGAAAATATAAAGGCAAGTAACAAGTTAATGTATCATTATGATACACACAAAGCACACTGTGCCTTATAAGAAACCCAAATCTAAAAAGTCTCATCTGAGTTCAAGTTAAATAAAACATTTTCTTCACACAGAACCCATTTTCATTCAATGTTGTCGTCATGCAGAGACAAATGGCTTCCACTTTAGTCCCAGTGTTTTGCGGTCGCTTTGTCCTCCATTTAGACTTGGAAGAAAGATTCTCAACTTCATAAAAACAGTTTTGTTTTTCACACATTCTTGCCTCAACAGTTAGACAATCCCCCCCCCCACCCCCACACACACACACACGCACTACCACACACACACTTCCCAATGTAACTTTTTTTCAAAAGCATTCTACAATGCTAATACTTCTGTTGGGGGTCAGAATGTAAAAAACAACACAGTCTGTCGGGCACTTACATGTTGTTTTAGCTTACTAGGCCTTGGTATGTGGAGATTTCGGCTTATACTTTGTAATTACAACCTTCTTTGGGATAGATTTGGGATTTAGGATGGATTTTGCGCCTGTTACTGAAGAGTGGCCTTTAGCTGGAGAGGCCGGCTGTTGGTTACGACTGACATGAGAATGCCGAGGCTGCAGTGTGTGTGTCGGTGGCTGGGGGACAGAGGGCTTCTGGGAACTCTTTCTCTTAGATTGACTATGCCTCAGCGACTGGGATCGAAGAAGCACTTCTGTGTACGAGATCTCTGGCATAATGTACTTGAGGCAGAGCTTCTGTGCTTCACGGCTTATATTTGAAGGAAGGTCGTAACCAACAATATCTACTTTTTCATTGGGTTTCCAAGGGCGAAGATCCTTTCTTTTGATCTCTCCAGTCGAACGGAAGAGTGGTTCCTCCCTGCCAAAGCAGGTTTTCATCAACCTCTCCTGAGCATCCCGAAGGAGCTGCACCTCCCTCTCCACATGGACTAGACCGAACTCTGACAGTTTGCGCCACAGTGTGGCGTTAAAATAGTCATAAAGGTATGAATCGATGGAATTCCAGGCTCGGATCTTTGCAAGAAGATCTGGTGCCACGCTCTTCTTAGAATCTTCTGTTCGCATGTTGAGCTTGACATACAGAATGTCCTCCAAATTCCAGGAAAGGAGATGACGAAGGAGAACTAAAGATTCATCAAAATACTCGGAAATCATCACCAAGGAGAAAACTTGATCCAACTCGGCAGCAAAGGCTTGAGCATAACTCACGTCATTTGCTGGCCAATCTTTGTCTCCTCCGAGGTCAAAAGTCAAACAGTTATGTGCATATGACGAGTCATACTCTAATGGCCGATAGTAATTGTAGGGCCTGTTTAGGAAAACCTCTAGAGAGCCATTGGGTACCCTTTTGAAGCTCTCACAGTGACGTGAATAATAAGTGAACAAGGATTCAAACATGGAGACCGGCTCTCTCAGGATTGTGATGTAAATGGTGTCATTTGGCATTAGGTGTTGCAGTGCCGTCTTGTTAAAGCGCATGTGGTTTGTGATCACATTGGCAGGTAGGGTGTGTGGGTGAACAAACTGGGTGTTGAAGGAACGTGGGTAGCAGAACTGGTGACCGCAGGCTTGTATTGGCAGCGCCACCGTCAAGTTGTTGAGCTCCCCAAAGCGGAACAGCAGGTTCTGCATGGTGGTGCTGGCTGTTTTGTGGGTCTTGAGAAAGACAATATTGGTGTGCTTAGGTTTCTGGCATGGAGGGGAATTCAATCGGACAGGACAATCCACATGGAAGCTCTCTTTATACCTAAGGGTACAGAAGAAAAGAAAACTGCATTAGACCTCACTGTCTGTAAGTCATTGTCCAGACAAGGGAGCTGCCAAAGGAAAATTTCTTGTTTTTAACATACAAAAACAATCAACGCTTATCTATCTTATCTTATCTAAAGCATTGGCTTTCTGAAACAATATTAGCTCATGTGCACAATACTTTAAGGGCCTATACCATGCAAAATCAACTTCTAGAGCTTTTAATTGTCAGATGAAAGAAAGCAGTTGATGATTTATAAGAACTGGTTTAAACATGGATTATTAGATATTCTACAGATAATACTTGATTGCTCCTATGTTTCATGAAGCTTAATAAGTATCATATGTTATGGTAGTGAAACGTGCAGATATTCAGCTTATTATTGCTATCTATACCGTTATGAAGACTTGCTTTGCTAAATGAAATGTGCATTCTTGTTCACGTATTTTGTTTAAACCAAATTTCTCCCAAAGGTGCAACTTATGTGTTTACAGGATTTTTTTTCTCTATTTTTTTGGCTGCTGCAACTTTTACTCTGAAGCTACTTATAGTCCAAAAACTACAGTACAAAAAAATGACATTAACAATTTTTATGAATTTCGCACATCTGTGACTTAAAAAGTCCATCAATCAAAACATTGGCTTAGAAAATAAATTCTCTTGGGTGAAACGCAGACACGCTGCTGAGGCTGGCTCTAGGTTGACGTCCTGAAGCGGGCGGGACCCAGAAGGAGCAAAAGCCGGAGCCTCAGAGATCAAGTTGTCTCACTTCTGGGTAGAAAAATGAACTTCAAAAGTAACTAATATTTCATTAAAAATGTGCTCTGTGTTGCGCAAAAGGTAATATATTATCAGCTATATGGATATAGTTTATTTTGACAAGCTTAAGGATTAGCCTGATATAGGCCATTTAAGGAACATTTTGATTATGCTAAAGAGATAGGGGTCTCGGAAATGCATGTATCAAATATGATACGAATAGTTGCCTGGTTTTTTGTGGTTTGTCATTTTCTGTTTTCCTTGACAGGCTCACTCGGTTCAGGTTGATCATCCACAGCTGGTCTTCATTTAGTTGATCACCCTCAGTCTATTTAAGTGTCTGGTTTTCAGTTCCTCAGTGTCAGGTCATCTGCACATTTTTAGTTCTCCATAGGTTTAGTCTTTTTTCAGTTTATGTATTTATCTGCCATGAAGCCTGGTCTCTTGCATTTTGGGTCCTACACCAGCAGTTCCTGACAGTGTCTAAGTGAAATTTGCAAGAACTCACTTAATAATTGTATTTAAAATTTGCAAATCAAGTATGGTAATGGTTGTATACATTCTAACTATTGCACTATTGCATTAAAATGCACACACTCCCCCCAGTTAGTCACTGGCAAGCAGTATGAGGACTTTTCAAAAGGTGGTAAATTTAGTATGCATGGACATACAATGGCTGTCCTTCAGTTACTCACCAGGTCAAGTAGTCCCTTTTGTGTAGCAGGAGGCTGACCGTACAGATGACAACAAGGAGCAAGAATATCTTCTTGAGTGACATCTTCCGACATATCACTGGAACTGTAATAAGGATAAAGACAAAGGAGGGCATGAGTTTAGCAGGGGTTAAGATTTCAAGTAACACAAACAAAGGAGCAAGAAAACACAGAAAAGAAGACTGACAGTTAAAATAATGATGCAAGAAAGAAAGAATTGGACCCTGTTGGAATCAGCAGATAATTGCACTGATCAATTTGAGTGCATTGTAGTTTGGCCCTTCAGTCCCCTGGTAATTACTCTCTGAATGATATCTTCATTGCCCTCCAAAGCTGTAATAATCACATTTGGTGCACATCATTTCACGCTCTCATTAATTCAAACCTGTGGCAGATGGTCTGGTCTGGTGCATTCAGTCACATTTGAGAGAAAAAAAGATGCTAAACAAAAAGAAAAATTCAACGCTGATGTAAAATCTCTATGTGGCTCCAAAAAAAATTGTGTTTTGGTGTTTTTAACATGTTCTTGTTGGATTATTCTCGTGACTGAGGGCATAGCTAAAGAAAATTAAGCTTAAAATTACTTTTATGAGTATTTCTTTACTCAAATTGTTGTGAATCAGGAGCAGATGAAAAAGGGCAGTTTGAAAAAGCTTGGAGTTGCTGGGTAGAAAATATAATGGGCTGACCACAAGCCTTGTAGACTTGTAGCTTATCCATGTATGTCTTTGTTTTCCTCTGGCATCTGGTTCAAAACTGTACGGATATGTACGAATATTGGATTGCTCCAATATTGGTCTCTATTTTTCTTGCATTGGTAATGTTAAGTTGGAGGTGTGAGGAGCTGTAAGCTAGCTGGAGAGAGTGTAAATGAATGGATGATGGGAAGTGAAGGTTGGTTTACTATGCGCCAACAACTCCGCCCACAACTCAGAGGCTAATTTATAATAAACTCCTGCCACTCTGCAGAAACTAGAAAATGGCATAATCCTTATTAAAATGCCACTGGGAACACTTCGGAGTGAGACTTTAATCTGTGCATCTAAAACATTGTGAAAAAAATTAGAGAACGAGTATAACAAATTAATTCTTCCAGTATAAGCAGGCAATACATTTTTCCAGTATGTTGAAGAGTACTTTAGGCCACAAACCTTTTTTCATAAAACTTTCAGGCTAAAAGAGATGCACTTTCCAAAACTGACTTTAAAAACCTGATATCAGCTGAAATTAAATAAATAAAAATTAAAGTATGATTGATAGAAAACGTTTAAGCTAATTGTTTGTATTTGGGTGATTTTTAACCCTCTGGAGTCCCAGAACTCACCGGTGAGTTTGCCAATCAGAGCAGATGTTTATGATGACGCAGGAATGAAATCAGCCCCCTTTCTTTTTATCTAAAATTTCATGTGAAAGTTGCAAAATATTTTTAGCTTTGAATTTTTTTGTTTAAAACAAGATTTATGAAATAATTGTGATTACGCCTTGGAATAAATCCTTTGAATTTTGTATACAATTTAGTAAAGCTTCGTCTTTTTTTTTTTTGTGCCCTAAGCTTCATCGTCGATTTTTGTAGTCACTCCAGAGCCCCAGGTAATCAGAGTTAACTACAGTGGTAATAAAACCCACAATGTGATGTCCATGTGGGCGCCAAGTATCGAGGTTAAGCCAGTTGTTATCAAACTAAAAGGCAAAGCAACATTAGAACATTTCAAGATTTATTTTTTAAACAATATTCAACAATCCATTTAAGATCGATAATACTTTTAGAATTACAAATGTATTTTTAAACAGCCAATTGTATGAAGGTCCCTTTAAGTAGCTTTTAATTAATCAATCTCACACTCTTTGTTGTTTAATCCGAATTATTTCCTATCGCTAACAAGTATACGCCATTTTTAACAAAAATTCTTAAAGTTCATAGGTTTTAGGAAAGGACACTAATCCTGTCGACCTTTACATGTCACCAACCTGCTATGCTGGTTGTGTTTTATGATGCGTGTCATTCATTTTTTTAATACACAAAAATAAATTAAAGACGTAAATTAAGCACAATGAAAAGAAAGCAAAAGAAAGAAGTCCAATTAAAAACATGTGACCTCTATAAACGCAGGCAACAAAATAAAACATGCCTAAAACGTTGAACAAAAAGTAAAGCAGCCAATTACCTGCTCATAAATTATGTAGTAATACTAAGCTTTATAGTTTTGTTTTGTGACATCAGTGATTAATTTTTGGCTTAAAATAAGATTTGAGCCTGAAAACAGTTGAAGAAACTTGCAAGCCTACATGTGAATGTGAGAGTTTTGAACGTGGTGCCTGAAACACGTGTATACAAGTATTTTATATAGACTTTTCATTTTAAGTGATTGCTAAAACATGCATTTTCTAAGGTGGCATGAATGTACCTTGAAACTATTTAGAACTTTTTAAATGTATGTCACAGAAATGAGGAAAAAGAAATCTACATTATGGAGCAGAAAGCAGAGGCTTCTCCTTGTTGTAATAGGAGCTCGTCATGTGTATTGATGAGGCAGATTGTGTGTCACAGGGAGTTAATAAGAATAGGATTCCAGTGACTTTCGCTGGCAGACCTTTCCCCCTCTTAATCCACTCGTCTGCTGTCCTCTTGGAACAACCCCCCCCCCCCCCGGCCTCTTTAATTAATACTGTCTGATTGGGTTTCTCTAATGATCGACTCACCAAAGTGCAGAGAGACGTCACCCAATACCCTCATTCAGGAGATAATGATTTAGCAAATGAGGGCGTATGGGAAAATCTCATTTGTTTATTGATTTGATGATTAGGAGGCGATGATCCCACCGGAAGGAGGGTCTTTACTCATCATGTAAAAAAGACTATAATCTCTATGTGGAGCTATTAAAATTACTAAACATTGAACTCCAGTCAGTAGTTTGGATCTGGGCTGTGCGAAAGACTAAAATATGTCATCATTTTGAATTTAGCCTCACAAAAATCAGGCATGAATACATTTCATACATATACATCTAGGGGTGTTACGATAACCGCATCATCGCAGTATTATCATCTCATCACCTTTTTTTTTTTTTTGAAAGTTCTGCATATGGTGCGTGATTTGAACTACAATAAACACATTTATCTTTGCTAATAATTTACTTTTTCTGCCAGTCCTGTGTTCAAACTTCAAGGGCTTCTGGGAGAATTTCCATTGTATTAATTTCCATTACAAGCTGCGTGCGTTCTTGAGTGCGCGACGCGGCCGCCCGCCGGAGGATTTTGTGTTTGTGGTGGGGGGGTTCCAAGAGTCCCGACACCTCGACTCTTGCTGCTTCATTACCACGGTGATCAAAAATCCCACACAAACTGTTTATTTGTTAATATTGAAATAGTGCGTTGTAATTATTAATTGTATTCATTTGCGACGCGGCCGCCGGGGGGTTTGAGTTCGGCTCCTGCTGCTTCATCAAAAATCCCACACCGTCAGAGCTCTACTCCAGAGCGGGTTAATAATAATAATAAATTTAAATAATAAGGAATCAATCACTGTTCTTGTGGGGGAAGGCGCACCCCCCAACACACACAGGATGCTGACACACTGGTTGCAGCACATACACATACTCATTCTACAACATCTATATAGTTGGTTAATTAGTTAGATAGTTAGTTGTTACTGTTATTTGTTAATAAAGAATACTGCGGTGTAATTATTAATTTCCATTGTATTCATCTAGGACGCGCCCGCAGGGGAATTTTGTGTTCGGCCGGGGGGGGGAGCTGTGACAGTGATCAAAAATCTCACACCGTCACAGCTATATTTACATCTGAAAACTAAGATTTTGGGGTATACATTCTGCTGCTTTGGTGTATTGAGTCAGTTGGCATCAAACTAAAAGGAAAAGCAACATAAAAATATTCAAAACCACATTTTCTTAACAAGTTACCAATCCAGTTAAGATTAATGATGCATTCAGGATTAAAAATGTGTATTTATTTTAAACAGCCAATTTCCTGTAGTTCACTTCAATTTGCATTACACATTACTGTGTTTAATTATTGTTCTAATTATGTCCCTTCACTAACAAATAAAAGTGTTGAATTCTAAAAGTTCAGCACTTAAACAGTACATAGTTCTTAGGATCCTGGTCTTCCCCCACACCTACCAGGGAATCCTCATCCCACCTGCCCCCCATCTTCTCATCAGCCTCCAGCCTTCATATGGATTCCACACCCACGCTCTATGTCTATGTTTAGTTCTATGCCATGTCTGCCTCTCCAGGAGTCACCACCGGCTACGCCTCCACCTTTGATCACCATTTGTCACTCCTTAGGACTTTAAGCAAGGTTCCTTCCTGTCACCTGTCAGAGATGATAGATGACTACAAGCCCCAACCGGCCTTTCAGGGACCCATGACACGTCTGGTCACGGCCCCCTTCGATCCCCCCCTGTTGAATTCGCTGCCCATTCATTAACCCTTGAGGAACCAATGCAGCTAGGAAAGAGGCATTTATCACTCAAGGAAAGACAGGAGCGTTGGACTAAGGGGGAATGTTTCTACTGTGGCAGTAAGATTCATCAAGTGGCTGTCTGCCTCGTCAAATCAAAAAGAGATGGTTTTTCAGTTATCATCGGGAGACTGCCTGTGTCAAACTGTGCCTGCCACGATCGATGAAAGTTCATCCGGTTTTTCACGTCTCCTGCCTCAAGCCTGTGGTCACCAGTCCACTGTGCTCTCTGTCTGTGCCCCCTCCTCCCGCCCGGCTGGTGGACGGCCATCCGGTCTACACTGTCCGTCGCCTTCAGGGGTCGTGCTCTCCAGTTCTTGGTGGACTGGGAGGGTTATGGCCCGGAGGAACGCTGTTGGGTGCCCCGTTCATTCATTGTGGATCCTGCTCTGGTGCGGGATATTGTCGCCTGCATCCGGACTTGTTTCGGCTGCCAGGTGGCGTCCCTTGAGGGGGGGGGGGGTCCTGTTAGGATCCTGGTCTTCCCCCACACCTACCAGGGGATCCTCATCACACCTGCCCCCCATCTTCTCATCCGCCTGCAGCCTTCATATGGATTCCACACCCATCAGCCAACGTCAGTCCATCTGCTTCATGCGGTAGGGTTCAGACCCATGTTACGCTCTATGTCTACGTTTAGTTCTATGCCAAGTGTCTCATGCTGCAAGCTTATCCTCACTATGTTTGCCTCTCCAGGATTAACCACCAGCTACGCCTCCACCTTTGATCACTGTTTGTCACTCTTCAGGACTCCAAGCAAGGTTCCATTCCGTCACCTGTCAAAGCCACAAATCATCCAAGCCTGAACCCTCCATCACAACAGGGACGCAATAAATATAACATATACAGCTACCTTCTGTTTCTGTCCTGCTTCTGGGTCCAGCCACGCTTATCGTCCAGGTGACATTTGTCTCAGAGGATGTTCGATTGGCCATTCTGCATTTCAGTCAATTGTCATCCTTCTCGGTAAGGATGATTATTATGACAATTTTCTTTATATAAATTTTTTTATTTATTTATCTTTGATCTACCCACGTGTCCTTTGATGTAATGACCACCTCTGGTTTACACTCACGTGCTAGCTTACAGCCCCTCACAACCCCAGCCTTACAATACTGTGCAACTAAAATGGTGAGCAATATTGGAGCTATCCAGCTGTACAGTTTTGAACCAGATGCCACATCACACAAGGAAAATGAAGACATACATGGACCTATTTGTCTAGAAGTGGATGCATCAGAATGGATCAGATCAGGTCCTGCTGACTGTAGAAATTATCTACAAGCTTTATCCCAGGGCATATTTTGTCTGCTCCTGATTCACAATTTGAATAAAGAAATATACAGACATAAAATAAAATAATTTTAATTTTCTTTACGTCCTCCATCAGAAAGATGCCACAAGAACATTTAAAAAAAACAACATAATTTTCATTGGAGTGGGTCTTTTAAGGAAGGGTGGGATGTACTGTTTCAGTTTCCTTGAATACACACATGTAAGTCAATTAAATTTGTTTATGTTTGGTAAGAAGGATCTACACCAGGCTGTATGGGAACACATTGAGGAGCAATTATAAAATCAAGCAGCAGATGTGGGAATAGCTAATGGAAACCAGGCCAGTAATAGAAAGTTCACAGCAAGAGAGAAAGAGACAGACGTTCGGCAAGCATTTTACCAACTGACCACAAAAAATACAATGCAAATGAACAAAAACTGAGTAAAAACATTGCTTTTCAAGATTTCTGGAGTTTTATCATTTAATGACTCAAAATAATCTTTGGAGGAGACTAAAGCAAAATCACTTGTAAAATTCCGTCTATGCAAACCGCTCTTCTAGAGTCTGACCTGTGGAGTGAAACATGCATCCAGCTGGTTAAAAGCATAATGTAGAGTCCACTGCGCCAGTGGTCCCCAACCTTTTAACCCTTGAGCTATCTTAAATGACCCCACCCTTACATTGACCTGTTCTCCCTACTATGACAAAGGTGGATAAAGGTGGAAAGATATCATGTAATCCATGGACACCAGTGAGGTTCACAAATCATTGAAAAAAAAAGGTTCAGCGCACTGTCTAGTCTAGATGACCCAACTCCCAATGTTAAAGTGCCTAGGATAGCACAAGGGTTACACGGCACAGACCAGTATGATGTCAGACAAAATAATCACGGACCAGTTTTTAAGATGTGGCGGATGATTTTTGTAGCAACACTACGAATAAGGAGGAACAAAAGCGTTACGATCCCTAAGCATTAATTTTGACAGCATGACATCGAGCATCGCACAGGTGTCATCATCCTCTCCCCTTCCCACACTCATGGTGCAAAAAAGAAGTACTGTCTATTAAATGTAGCTTTTTATTTTGGGAAGTCGAAGGCTCCTCTTCTGTCTCCTGGCTGGGCGTTTTCCCCTTGACAAAGAAACTTTCCAAAGACGTTTGTTATTTTGTTATTCACGTGACCGAGAATAGCCCCTTGGCCTGCGTCAATGGTGAGTAACACAGACGGATTTAAGAGAGAATCGGGCAATTTTTCAATAAACAACATCTTTCAGATTCCAAAATAAATAAAACAGAAGTAATGTAAGTTATTTATTCTTTCTGTGCGGCCCGGTACCAACGGACTGGTACCAGTCCGCGGCCCGGGGATGGGGACCGCTGGATTACACCACATCGATGATAATTAAAGCTTTGTATAATTTATTAAGAGGAAGCAGAAATTGCATACGTGCATTGGTATTTAGTAAACTTCAGCACAGATGCTCTTCCCCTGAGATGGGAGCGCACACAGCTGGCTTAATGAGCGTATATGAAAGTGGCTCCCAGCTCCATGACATTGGCAGCTGCTCCACTACATGATCTGTGCTGAAGTCATGTGATCCTTTCTGAGAGCGAAAGCCCAACAAAACGCTTTAAGAGGGTTTCTGTAACTTTAAAGCATGCAACTTTACAATTTCAACTCCTTTTTTGCAATATAATTAATGCTTAACTTCGTGTTTTGTCACCATTGTATTGTGTTAGTCCTTTTGCACCCATATGCTCCAGATCAGAGACCTTCTAGCCAACAAGTTCTGAAGTTCTGACTAAGATTGTATTCAACAGCTGCTCATAAATCATTGATCTGTGTCCATTCATACAATAGAGCCACTCAGACTGTAACTGGCATGAAGTCTTCACTTAGGCCCAATTTCTTCACAGTCCTTGATAAAAAATTGTAGTCATTGAAATGTATGAGTAATAACTATTCAAAATCCCTGAGGCATCCAAAGTTACGTAATATCTTCTAGGGAGATCACATTTTTTCCTTGTTGGTGTCATTCAGTTTTCTAAAGAGGGCTTTAAGCCTTATAAGAAAGAGTTGAACCCTTATTTCGAAACTCGTTTTCTAAAAACACACTTTTGTGTTTTTATCCCTACCCTTCGTTTTTTTTTGCTCTTGATATGTGTTCTGTAATACAGTAAACCCTTGTTTTTCGCGGGGGTTACGTTCCAAAAAGAACCCGTGATAGGCAAAATCCGTGAAGTATAAACCTCTATTTTTTTAACAAGTATTATACAATTAAATACTCTATTATACATTGAAAAGAAAGAACAAACCATTTTACAGGCTCAAGCATTTGTTTCACAAATAAAAGTACTTTAGAAATGTTTTTTTCAACAAATATCTTCTGTACTGTACTCTCAATAATTTTAATCATCAATGTGAACAGAAGGCTTCAAACCGCGGAGATTAGCCTCGCCCACCGCGACCCAAGAGTAATTGGATTAAACGGGAGGAAATTTAAAATGATTATGAAAAAAATACAAAGTACAGTGGGAAAAATAGTGACTCAGGTGTATTTCACTGCTCTACAGACTGAGTCGCTGCTTCCTGACTCCGCTCTGCAGTGTTTTCTCCTTTTGAAGCCCGCGGTGCAGCTGTGTTTGTTCAGGAGAAGAACATAATCATTGGCAGATGTTGTCGCTCTTTTTTCTATGGGTTTTAGAGAAACTCGAAATTGCAAGAAAATTTGTACGTACGTGTTGTAAATTTGGCGAGGTGTTTTACGTACGTGTACATATTAAACTGCAACGTTATTGATGCACAGGTAAGGGAAGAGGCGGAGTGACTTTTTAGCCAATCAGAATGCAGAACACAATGCACGATGCAAATCCGTGAAGTAGTGAAACCGTGAAAAGTAAACCGTGTTATAGCGAGGGATCACTGTACCTTCAACTCAATGGGCCTCAATCTGAGGTTTTCACTAAATGTTTTCTTTTTAAATGAGATGCAGTAACTGCATAAACTTGGAACCTCAGAAATGTCTGATGTTTAAAAAGGGGTTTGTGCTTTCATTAGTTCCATTGCTGTTGGTGTAAAGGACCTGTCTTCACTGTCCAGCTTTCATCTTGATGCTAGTCTGCAGCATGGCAACTTATTTTCTCCTCTCCATCCTATTTGGTGCCAGTGCATTACAGAATCAATGTAAATTATTGATGTTTGTTTTTAAAGCTTTCTCTGTGGCCTTGACCCACCTTTTTCGAATACGATTTTAGTCTCTGTGACCTTGAGAGGGCCACAGCCCTCTGGACAATGCACAATGCCCTGATCCAGATGCAAGTGTTTGCCTATCAACTAGTTCCCACTGTGGGTTCAATACCCTTAATTTAGGATACACATTTAAAAAAAAGCATTTTTTAATATAGCTTTAGGAAAACTGAAAGCACATTTTATCTCATTATCGGATAAATAATGCACTGAATCTGAAAAACATTAATGGCCCTAACGCGACCCACTGGTTGAAACAGATGTTATCCTGCCTTCCTTTGAAAAGAATGGCTTGTATCCATAAAGCTAAACAGGAGCTGTTTGAGGAAATTTGGGGACCATTTATTAACTATTTAAAACCTTTCACACCAAAGATGTTCCCAGTGACACCTAAATAACATATGCTCTGTGACATAGTGTTGAGCTTTGACCGTTCATGCTTCCAACTTGAATAAGCTGATTCTGACGTGGAGAAAAGTGGCTTTTCATAGCGGCTTTGCGCTTATATAGAACACTCACGGTACTTAGAAAAGCTGCTTTTCTCCATGACAGAATCAGCTTGTTTATGTTGGTTGTATAAACACTTCACTACTGTAAAGCGCTGCACATCAGTGCAGCACATTTCTGCTCTTCAGATTCTGCCGGAATTATGGTCATTGCGTAAACAGTTAAAGAATGTAAACGGTTTTGAATGGTTAAAAATCTAGAGCTAACAAACTATTAAAGATTCTGATTTCATTTGTTTTGCACGTCCACAACTCCAACCTACACGTGTATAAAGGTTAAAGATTGCTGTAATATTATCAAGCACGAGGGAAGCTATGTTCATTGTAGCACTTTTTTTTGGTCACTTTTCTTTTCTTTTTTTATGTACATTTGTTTATGTTGAACTAAATCTCATGCAGTCCAGCCCTTTTCTTTGTGAGAGAAATACAATCCTTACTGTTGTGATTGCTGTGTTGTTATGACCAGATCCTTGAAGTCCCTCTCTGACTGTTCCCAATGGTCTTTTAATTATGATTGTTGTTTTTAGGCAAAATCAAAAAGCCTGCATCATTTTCTAGAACATAGTTTCTGCAAAGCAGCAGTTCATTAGAGTTCATTAGAAGTTCATCTCTGAGTTGTGGGCAGGATTGCTGGCATGGAGCAACTCCACCCCCTCTTCCACTCCCTGTTGCTGAGAGCTCAGAGTAGGGAGCTTGTCTACCCCCTAGCACAGGGGTGGCGAACAAGTTTGACACCAAGAATTGAATTTTTTCACAGTAAGAGTCAAGATGATGATCTCAGTAGGATTTCTGGAATCTCGTGTTTCTAGTAATCCTCTTCAGATCAGGTTTATATTCAGTTGTAGCCACTCTGAGTAGTTCCTATACGTGAGTGTCAGTCAGAACGGACCGATGACTTGATTTCACGAGTTTCACGGTAATAAACAGGGACTCGCAGACATATTGAGGAGAACGTCGACAGCAGCTTGAGAGCAGCTCTTTTACACAGTTATTTCTCCATTCTCCAAAACGTAACAGGGCCTTCTTTCAAAAGAGATTTCAGCTCAATCATCACCAGTTCGCTCGCTGCCTCATCAGTGACCAGCTGGGATCTCAGTCAGTCGTCAGCCTCTGCATTAGAAGGGTCAATGAGAAAAGTGATCTGCGGTCGTTTCTACTGCAGGTCCTCAAACCACAAAGTAAAATTTCCGTCCAGTTGCGCAAGCAGTGTCACGTTCTGCGCTTTATTCATTTGGATTGCAGCCTTCTGCTGTGAGCTCCGCAAAGAAGGAAAGTGGGACAGATCGCAGTTTTGAATGTGCACTTTGAAAAGATTCAACTTGTTAATAAAAGAGACAATTTGTGTCTTGCCATTCCGTTCAGTAAAAATGTAAGAATCTTCCCATTCTTCCAGAAACGTCCTGTGTTTATCTTTATACTCTGAATTTTGCCATTTTGACCATGAAGGTAACAGTCTGCACACTCATCAAAACTTTAGTTTTATTTTTCCGGTATTAAGCGTAACCCCCGCAAATGATTGGGGGTCACTTATGTGTCAGGAGCGGCATCAAAACACACACACTGCCTAATTACTAATTACCTAATTACTATTATTATTTATTAATTATTTTTAGTACCCTCTGATGGATTTGAATGTGGTTTAAGAGGGAAAAAACTATGACATGAGGCACAGTATATAGAAAATATGAGCCACCCCTGCCCTAGCATATTTTCTACACCACAAATAAGCTGTTTTTCCAACTGCATTTTTTTCCATTTGCACCTTATTTATAATGATTAGAGTGACCTCTGCATTATAATAATCACCTGATGACCTCATGATTTCTTGTCATTTTTTTAAGTCCAGGTCCTCCTGCCACGTCTGACTGCCACAACACCAGAGGTGAGCTGAGCAATTTCTGACTGAGTTTTTCTAAAATGACTAACCGTTTTGAATGTACCCTGATGTAGATCTAACCCCTTTGCAATGCACAATGTGACACCAGTGGATTCTGCCAGCAACAACTGGCAGAATCAGTTGTAGGATTATAAGATGCAAATAAAGTTTTACTGAAAAGATGACGCGCTCCTTACAGAACCACTGTACAGCTCAGCTTCTTAGAAATCCTCGAAGCTCTTAGGCCGATCATAGAAATGCACTCATTTTCAAGGAAGGCTGTGTTGCTTGTATCTAAGGCTTTATCGCGGATATCCTCAAAAATCAATCTGAGAAACAAGGCTTAGAGTTATTTAAAGAAGTGCGTGTTGCAGCCTGCATCTCCTCACCTCATCTCTTTTGGCCTATGAAAAATTTCATTCTGTCATGCATATACAGTATAAAAAATGTATATTTCTGAATTTATTTTGTCATAAAAACGTAATGCCACTTTGAGGGAACATCAGAAAATCATATTTATGGAAAGAAACAAAGTTAAACTGTTCCACTCTTAGAACAAAAAATCTTTCCTTTTTTAATTTATTTTTGAGATCTTCAGTCACTAAAGCAGTGTTTTTTAACTGGGGTGCCGTCTTGAGATATGGTCAGGTGTGCCGTGGGAAATTACCCATTTAAAAACATTTGCCATCGCCTGGCCCTGATAAAACACTGAGTAGTTAGGAATATGAAAAATCATAAAATACTATTTTCTTTGTGTTTATTTGATTTTATTAAAGACACTTTGATAAGAATGACGGTACAGCGATTTAGCCGCAGCTTCAGCTCTGTTTTCGTAAAAGTCCCGCCCCTTTAACTGTCTCCACCAATCATTCTTGGAGGCTTAATCATACGTCATCAGTCTGACCAATCAGAAGTGGTTAAAGGCTTCACTTCCTTGTTCCGATTTAGCTCATAAAGTCTCTCAGTTCTGACAAAAATACCAGCTAAAGCTCGTCTTTAGCGGTGTAGCTTTCCACAGAATCCGGTGTCAGACCGTGGAACAAGTCAACAAAACAATGAAGCTCAGAGAAGTGAGTCTTTCTGCCATCTGCTGCAGTTTTTAGTACCAAAATCTCTCATGATGCATCGGGTTAAAGTGATAGCATCTCTGCCTTACAACGAGTCTTCCCTGTTAAACGTCTTGAAACCACAACAAACACACATCCAACAGTTTTTAAATTTTCTTGATGAAATCAGAGGTCAACAGTTTAGTTTTCCATCAAGGTTTGTGTTTATTAACAGCCAAACATCCCAGAGTTTGGTGCAAGTCATCTTTCTGACTGAAACACTTTTCTAATAACTGGATTATTTATTTTATATGTTAAACTTAAGAAGAAGTAATAACAACATTTAAGAAACAGCATTAAGGTGAAGTGGCCAACAGACACAATTAAACTAAATTGAAACAATTTAATCATCTAAAAAGAAATAGAAAAAATTGTTAAAGTTTTCAAAGACTTCATCTTTGATCTGGACAAAAGAAAAACTAATAAAACTTCAACATATTCACTTTTTGTGTAGCTACAAAAAACTTAAATATAATTTTTATTTTTTTTGTGTAAATATTATCAAACATATTGTGATCAAATTGTTCAAAAATTACAGTTGCCTTTGTACCAACATCCAAAAAAATATTTAAAAAATAAATCACTATTCAGAAAGAATATATTTGTTTTTTTGTGAGGTTACATAAAATTGCATGTTAATAAACTGAAGGGTAAAAGAACCAGGGTAAAATTAAAAATAATTTAGTTGAAAATTATTACTGAAAACTAACTTAACTTTTATTACAACTTTTAGAAAAAACAGCTGCAACTTCCAGCTTTTTCTGCCAATATTATCACAAAAATGCATGTTAGATTGTGGAGGGACTGTAGATCAATACAGACTACAGAGTTTCTCCTTTTTTAATTTTTGGATCTTGGTGTGCTGCAGGATTTTTGTCAAGGAAAAAATGTGCCTTGGCTCAAAAAAGGTTGAAAAAACACTGCACTGATTTATCATCTAATTCACCTTTGTGTTCATGAACTTTTAGAGTTTTTGATCATGGAAGATGGATGCCAGAAAGAGCAGCTGCTGCTGTGAAGGAACATTTTGAGATGTGCAGCAGCGTCTGTCCAGCTTCTCAACGTGAAACCTTGAAAACCGGGTGGCTCAATGTCTGCATCAGTGAGCATGGGAGGGATAGACTTTTTGTATGAACCCATGCTACCTTTCTGTCCCTGTATAGCTTCTCCCTTCTGACTCGCTTTGATCTGAAAGGCACCAACCCGCTATGTACTCTTCACCAGATTTTCCTTCCCATTAGGCTATGTTCACACCATCCTTTACAACATGCATTCAAGTGACCATTTCCAATAAAAAGTCTGTGTAAACATGTGTAAACAAACATTTTGGGCTTCCACATTCAAAATATTGAGTTTCTGTTATTGCATGATTTTTTAAAGTTATAAAACCCATGATGTGCATTTTCCGAGCGCTGGCAGCAATGCGCTAATGAAGATGACTGGCATTTATGGATGACACCATCAAGCAGTAGCGACGTCCGAATTTGAAGAGACTTTTTTTCCATGTCTCTCTACTTGGAGGGTTAAATGTAGGGATAGGGAGAAGCCGTTGGGCTACAGAAGCAATTTGACTTTGCCCAAGTCTTTCATATACCAGAATTGAGCTGTGAAACAAAAACCCTGGAACAAAATTTGCCAAATTTGCACAACATTTTGCACCAAGTGTAGGTGGCAGACGTGCACTAGTATTGGGAACAGTAGCAACAGTCCAATGTGAAACACCATAGGCCAATTGTGTGTGTTTTGCGTGTTCTTGTACATGTGTCAAATGGCCAGTGTGAATGTAGCCTCAGAGAGAGGAAGAGGTGCAGAAAAGGCACCGCATGGATGTCTGAACGTTTAGATGATGTGTCTATATGTGAACTGTGCAAGATCTTGTCTGGATCATTACATGTTTAAACTACCCGCGCTTCCACACACACAAGATTTATTGTAATAAACGACCCTCCTGAGAGTGCAATGAAAGAAGAGGAGTATGGGGGAGAATAGGGGTGAAAGAGGATTAGAGGAGGGGGAAGAGGGAGAAAAGGAAAAGGAGAGGCAGCATGGGAAGAAGATCGGATTTGACCAAAGACAGAGAACAAGAAGATGGCTTTGCAGCATTAACATCAGGCTTTTTCCACTTGTGCTCATTTGGCCAAAAGCCTTGTAGATTGTTTAACAACAGCAAGCATGTAAGAACAAATCAATGACAGGAAAAGCCGCACCATATTCCCTTTGACCTCGTCAAACGACAAGCAGATCATTTTGTATTATTTTTGTTCTAAACAAAAGCCTTTCAGTGTGATTGTTTGAAGCTATGAAAAAATAACTTTTTCAAATAAAACATTTATTTAAGCAACACTTTGGTCAAAAGTTAAGTTTGTTTATCAACAATCTTCTTCTGGGGCAAAAACTGCTTAAAAGAAAGATTTCAAAATTGAGAAAAATTGATTTATAGGACCATATTTGAACCACAATAAGAAAAATCAATATTAAATTTACCAATGACAGCTTAAAATTGAACACAAACCCAAAATGTGAGCTGCCAAGAGCAGTGTTCTGTTGCCGGTTTGTGCATTGTTCTCCAATGGTTTAATATAAACACTGTGCGCCGTTTCCTGCAGTGCAATTTTCTATAAATAATGTTGAGTTGTACAACAGATATTTGTTCATTCTTTGCATTGCCAATAGAGCAGGCACATTTGAATCCAAACAAAAAGCAATCTTATAACAGCTCATCATCTATTAAAAGATATAAAAGTGCATTCAAATAGCTTCATCTCTCTTTAAAAAAAACTATGTTTTTTTTTATTTATAGGAGATGAGCATGTCTATGTAAGCAAGTGCCCAATCAGCTGGGAGATCAAAAGTTACATAGGTCACATGATCTAATTTAACTGTCCTCATTTTGACACACCTGCCAAACAATTACAGCAAACTTCCAAATCAGATTTGGTTTGTCCATTTGGACTACCGCTTACAGCTTATTTAGCCTTATTTTGCATCATCTCGCTGCAGTGTAAACACCACTTTTTGTATAAGAGAACTAGACTGAGTTACCCTGACATTCCAAACAGTAAGTATTCACTGGCTCCAAAAAAACAAAATCCTATAGACTTCCATAGAGAAATAAACAGCTATTACTTAGTCATTGAATTTATCAAAAGGACTTTCCTTACTCTATATTTTTTTTACATGTTATTGATAATCTGAATTGTTTTATCATATTTTTTCTTTACTGCAAGTCATTCGAGTTATAAATTGACCAATCAGACACCACAATAAAAATAACGTCAAACATTAGATTGACAGATTCTCCCGAAGTGATAAGGATGTAGTCTCCTAACAGGCTCACTACTGATTGGTGAGAGTGCTTGCCATAGAGCTGTGACGCTGTAGGACACTGTAGGACCAGCAGGGGGCGCGGCTTCACGGTTAACCGAAGCCCCCGCAGCCTATCAATGAGACAATATTGACTGCCAACATTGTTTTAAGTGCGCCAGTGAAACCCACTGTGCCAAAGGGTGCAGATTTGAAACAGAGAAGATGCTGGGAAACGGGCAAAGGTTGTAGCTGAGGGACGTGCCACAGCCAGAGAGCCACAGTCCCAAAATCGAAATCCCAAGTCCATTTCACCAAAATAATCCACAAACTCAGATGAGATTTTGGTTCCATTACTGGTGAGCAAAGACATTGTCCAACGACCAATAATTGGGTTCAATGCGATTGAGGAAATCGTGAGAGAGAGAGAAAAAACGCCGGCTTTGCATGGTGAAAGAATAACTCTGCTTATAAACCCTTTCAAATTAGGCACAAGGAAAGCAGGAACTCTCTTAAGCTTAATTCAAGAAACTCCAAATGAGAAAATAACATATCCAATTAGAACAGGACACACACCTGACACACAAAGTGTATTTACTGTTCAGTGGACACAAAAGTCGGGGCAAACCTTAAAATGCTGTTTGAGCCAGAAGAAAATCTGTCATTTCAGTGAAGGGCTCAGCGTGTCTTGTCAGTTGATAGAAAACTCCAGGTCTTCCAGCAAAGTGAAAATCCATGTCATGAACACAACTCACCATAATATCAATGTGCCATTCAAAATTGTGATTGGAAGTATGCAGAGAGTCATGGACTGTTTTCCTTTGCTCACAGAGAAACACCAAGTAAACCCTGTCGCTGCTGATTGTTTTCAAGCAGATTCCTTGGGATTCACTCCTGTGAAAGCCCCCAGTAATTCTTTGGACACACAGTGGGATCCCCCAGTCAATGTAGACCACCTCACTAGTCAACAGCAAATAATAGTAAAGAAAATGCTGAGAGACGAATCAGATGCTTTCGCTAGACATAAAGATGAAATAGGGCAAATTAAAAATTTGGAAATGAAAATTAACTTAAGTGACAATGCTCTAGTGGCCAAAACATATAATGCTGTACCTCGACCGTTGAAGAAGACCGTTGATGAAGTAAAAAGTCACATGTAGGACTTGTTAAATAAAGGGTTTATTCGCAAGTCTAGGTCACCATATGCATTTCCAATAGTTTGCGTGAGAAAAAAAAGATGAGAGTTTGAGACTGTGCATTGACTACAGGGGATTGAATAAAAAAACTTCCAGACAGGCACCCCATATCTAGAATCCAGGAGATTCTTGACGGGCTAAGTGGAAATGAATGGTTTAGTGTGTTAGACCAAGGAAAAGCTTACCGTCAAGGAAGCATGAGCAAAGACTCAAAAGCATTCACAGCCTTTACAACTCCATGGGGGTTGTATGAATGGAATAGAATTCCTTTTGGCCTCACAAACGCACCTACAGCTTTTCAGCGAAGTATGGAGGAAAGTTTAGAGGGCCTGAGAGACAAAATCTGTATTCCATACTTGGATGATGTTTTGGTCTACTGTAAAACATCCTTGGAACACGTTGAAAATGTCAGATCAGTCCTGCAACGCAGGAAAGCCTGGGGAATCAAACTCAGACCAGACAAGTGTGACCTGTTCAAAAATTAGGTGCGTAATGGTGGGAAATTGATGTCATCTGAGGGGTACAAGATGGATGACAAGGAAGTGTCAGCAGTGAAGGAACTAAAAACAACACCCCCCACCAACATCAAAGTGCTGCGTAAGCTTTTAGGATTTTTGGGGTATTATAGAAGCTATGTGCAAGACTTCTTACGACATGCAAAATGTTATATGATCTTTTGTCCACAAATGCAGCACAAAATTCAAGGTCCAACCATCAACCTGCAAAGGGAGGACAACCCCCTCCACATCAGAAAATTGTTTGGACTGAAACCCATCAGAATGCCCTGAATCATTTGGTAGATGTCCTAACTAATCCCCCGGTGATGGCTTACCCAAGGTTTGAGGAAACATTTATCCTGCACATAGATGCTTCAGAAGAGGGACTTGGAGCTGTTTTGTACCAGAGACAGGAGGGAAAACTCAGAGTCATTGCACATGGTTCACGAACATTGACACCAACAGAAAAGAACTACAGACTGCATTCAGGGAAACTAGAATTTTTGGCACTCAAGTGGGCTGTTTCTGACCGATTCAGAGACTATTTGTTTTATGCTCCTTCCGTAATAGTGTACAGTGATAATAACCCTGTCACGTATGTTTTGAGCATAGCGAAACTGAATGCAACGGGTCATCGCAGGGTGTCCGAATTAGCCGACTTCAACATAACACTCAAGTATCACCCTGGAAAAAGCAATAGCGATGCTGATTTCCTGTCACGCACACCTGTGAGTACGGACTCTTACATGAATGAGTGCACTGAGCAATGTCTCCCTGAAGTGCTCGCTGCAATATTCAATGCCACTGAAAAACAAGATTACTACAACTTAGACTGGATCTCTGCTATCACCTGTGGCCCACATGTCCAGGACCTAAATGCAGACAGTCATCCAGATATTACAGTTACTGAGCGAGACTTATTGTAAGCACAATGGTATAATGCAGCCATAGGCCAAATACTGAAAATGAAGAAATCAGGAAAAAAACCTAACAAGAGAGAAAGCCATATGACAACAAAGGTCAAGCAGCTGCTTCGCGAATGGAAAAGTACATTTCTCAAGAAGGGTTGTTGAAGCGCAAAACAGCAACATGTTCCCAAGTTATACTTCCAGAGCAGTACAAAGGACTGGTTTATAAATACCTTCACGCTGAAATGGGTCACCTGGGCGTAGACAGAGTTTTACACCTTGCCAGACAACAATTTCATTGGCCTAGAATGCAAACTGATATTGAGTTTTTCATAACACAAGTTTGTAAATGTAACATTCAGAAGAAACCGGCAGTCCAAAGCAGAGCCCTCATGTGTCATGTGCCTGCAACTGCCCCATTTGAAATAATATCGATAGATTATCTACATCTGGAAAAAAGCAGGGGAGGGCATGAGTACATTTTAGTAATTTTGTACAATTTTACAAAATTTGCACAAGCCTACCCAACCCGAAAAACATATCAGGCAAAACTGCAGCTGACAAGATCTTTAATGATTTTGCTTTAAAATTTGGATTCCCTGCAAAAATACATCATGATCAAGGCAAAGAATTTGAAAACCAGCTCTTCAGAAAACTTCAAAAGTACACAGGTGTCAAAAACGACTCCTTACCACCCTCAGGGGAACCCAGCAGACAGATTTAACCGAACCTTATTAGCAATGCTGCGAACCTTGGATGAAGAAAAAAAGGTGAACTGGAATGACTATGTAAATAAAGTCGTACATGCCTACAACTGTACTGTCAGCGAAGCAACAGGGTACACACCTTTTTACTTGCTTTTTGGAAGAGACCCACGATTACCAATTGATTTAATCTTTGGGTTTAAAGGCGAAGAAGGACATGTCTCACCACAAGAATATGCTCAGAAATGGCAACAACAAATGCAAGAAGCATATGATATTGCATCCAAAACGATTCGAAGAACTACAACCAGAGGCAAAACATATTACGGCCAAAAGAGACAAAGTGCAGTCCTTTCACTGGGTGACAGAGTTCTTGTGAGGAACATGTCGGAGCGCGGAGGACCAGGAAAATTACATTCATACTGGGAAAAACAAATACATGTAGTTGTGTAGGAGAAAAGGAGAAAACAGCCCAGTGTATGAAGTAAAACCCGAATGTGGCAAAGGAAGAGGCAGAGTTCTTCACAGAAACACGCTAATGCCCTGTAATGCCTTAGCTCCACAAGAACAAAGGCAAAACGTTGTGAGAAAAGAAGCACAGTCAAAGAATAGAAAGAGACATCCAACTATTGAAGAAAAAGAAGAGGAAACAAGCTCAGATGAGGATGAGCTTCAAGAACAGTGTGTTGCACATTAGGATTGGGCGATGTCCCTTAAATTGGCCGTTGACGATGTATGCAGTCAACCATCGGGATGGACGATGTCATCGTCGGGGGGGGGGGGGGGGGGTGGTATTTTTACATTTTTCGTTCTTATATAACTGCTATTCGTTATTTTACTTTTTTTTTTTTTATTTCCCAACTAATGACTAATCCGCGATGATCCAGTATAAACTGAGGGAAGTGACTTTAACAAAAAGTAATAAACAAAATAGAAAAGAAGTAGTCCACTCCCGCACTTAACTAGCGAAGTGGACCGGCGGAGTGCGGATTTACAGCTTTGTGTTTGATGGGAAGGGGGGGGAGGGGGGGTACATTAGCGGTATATGTGGGAGATTTACGACTGCGATCCGTCCCGCAGCTCTAGGGGTACAAGCAACCGAACTCAGAACCGGGTCTAAAAGTGTGTGTCTGAGCACAGCTCGGATCGTCAGCAGACACACAGCGGTTTGAGCTCCAAAGCAGAAATTTCGCTCAGTCCTTCGAAAACATTCAAACAATCACGTGGATTTGTGTTTCCAGTCGTGTCCCAACTAAATAAAGGCTGATGTTATTCTTACACGTTTACGTGCAGCGCCACCCAAAGCTAATGTTGTTAGCCCGTGTTAGCATATTACTGCTAATCCTGGCTTCGTTCAGAAAAAGCACTGACCACACGGATCAAAATTCAAATGATGAGCAAACAGGTGTTTAATAATAACCGTAACATTATTAAAAGCACGTTTAAAAGATCGTCTCGTATTTTACCGAGCTGACATGTCAATGTATATAGCCGCTCGCCACTGTTATCGTTTTGTATTGAATTGTTACTTTCAATAAAGTTTGGAAAAAAAGCCGCTCGGCGGAAGTTGTATCCCCTTCCGGTTTTCAAACCCTACTGCGCATGTGCGAATGATTTATTCCGACCGAAATTGTGACCTTAGTGAACGTTTTTATATTCTGAAAACATTCTGAAAACATTTTTCTGGGCCCATCTACACGGTTGGATTCTAATCCGACCATTGATCCCCTCAAGATATTTTGTACATGTAACCGCGGCTTATGGGGTCCACTCGTAACGTGGCGGGGGCGTGGCATCACGATGGTGGTCTCTCCATCGGGATGTCAGTCACCCATCACGATGGACGATGATATCGTCCATCGGCACAACCCTATTGCACATAGTACAAAAAAAATATGCACCCAGGTTGGGTGCTGCAGAAACGGAGCACAGATGCATGCTGGGCCAGATTCCACCTGCTGCACTCTCAGCCCCCGCCGCTGATACAGAGCACAGGGTCGAGACTCTAGCAGAGGAGCCTGGCTGATTTGTTTATGATTTATGTTCCAGATGTAGCACAGGAGACTGTGGACTGATCCCGATAATGCGCAAGATAGAGACTGGACTGATGGGCAGCCACGCAGATCTCAGCGGGAGCGACATCCCAGAGAAACTCTAACCTATGACACACTGGGTCAGCCAACCAGTCGTCTGGTGGGTCTTCAGGGTCAGCAAGTCTATCCATTATATGTTGATGCAGCTATGCTGCCGTATGGACACTACTGTGTGCCATGGTTACCACCGCTCCATGGGAGTAATAAGTGGCATGTGTGCATTTGCATTAGAGTGAAAATATGGTTATTTATTTAAGTTGTTGTTGTTTTTTTGTTTTGTGCCATTTTGTGGACAACATTTAATTAGCAGGGGAGGAATGTAGCAGCATAAAAAAATGATCTGTGTGTGTGTGTGTTCCAGCCGCATGCCTATTGCGGGCGGCAGTTGGAAGATCGGTTGGAAGAGGCTAGAAGAAGGGCTGTTAGAAAAACTAACGGGCAGATCAGGGCCAGCAGCAGCTGTGATTGTTCATGCGTTTTTCTCATTACTTTGTTCTGTTTTTTTGTTGGCTGTCCTTTTGCCTGCTGTGTTCTTTTTCTCTGTCTGAGGTCTTCAGTTTTTTGATTTTTCTTGCATCTTTGTGGTCTTTGCTTGCATCTCTTTTAAGCTTTTCCACAGTCCTGACCTTCCCGTCATTTTTCTTTTCATCTCTGCCTTCTCTCTGAACTTATCTGATCTTTTATCCTTTGACGTGCTCTTCCTGTCGTCCTTTTTTCTGTGACTCTTGTTTTGATTCTTTTAGCCCTTCGCTTAGCCACTGTCTTTACTACTGCTGCCACAACTCCTGCTGGCTGATTTGTTTATGTCTTTTTCAAGTCTGTGCACTTTCTCAGGTTTTTTGTCTTGCCTGCTTCCATCAGTCACATTCTTTTTCTCCAGATGGTTTTTGGTTTTGTCCCATTCCTGAATGTCAGAGTCAAGGGTCCGTTCATCTGTCTTGCCCTGCACCTTCAGGCATGTCTTTTCCAAAAGTGATGCATGTTCTTTACTGCAGATTGCCAAATGAGGTGGGTCTGTATTCTGTTCCCGAGCTCTTCCCATCAGAGTCAGAGATAGTATACTTGTTTGCATTGATGCTGGGCTGACACTGCTTTTTCCCATTAATAAAATACCCCTTGTCCAGCAAATCTGTTCCTGGGAGTTTAAATGTCTTGCCACAGCTGGTACTAACAAGCTGCATGACGAAATCCCTCTTGCTTTTGACTGCGATTCCGGCTGAGTAGTTAGACAGCGGGTCATACTCCATGGCTGTAGACGATCTAGAGCTGTCAACAGTGTACTTACACTTAGAAGAAGGTGTACTGTTTGCATACTTTAGACTTGGGTGAGAATAAGGATTTGTGCTGGAGGCTTTTTTAAAGAAGTGGGAACATTTTACATTGAGTTACTGTTGACCCCCGGACTATCTGAATCCAAGGTGTACTTGCTGCAACCAGGAGTGGGCTTGTATCCCTCTGAGGAGATCTGATCACTCCCAGGATCGTAAGCCAAGTGTGAGCCTGCCGGTTTCCTTTTGGCAGCATTGGATCTGGATGGGCCAGCTCCCTTTTTAGGATTGTACGGTTCATCCTCAATCTGAAAGAGTTTCCTCTTCTCTCTCTCCACCTGGCTGCGGACCTCCTCAATGGCTCGGTTAACCATCTCCAAGGCGCTGGTGATGTCACCCCATTCAGCAGTCTCGCCATTCTCCTGCTCCTGCGGTCTGCTTACTTCTGGGTTGAAGGGATCGGCGCCTTGGAGATGGTTAACCGAGCATAGCAGCCGGGGAACAGCGAAAGCACATCCATGTCATCACAACCTCAACAGTTTCTTCAAAGAAATTCAGGGAAAAGCAAATCTAACTTTACTGACTCTCAGACAAATATTAAGAGCTCATTATGCAGAAAAGGATGCAACTGTGCTTTACCAGCAGCTGTCAAAAGCAACCCAAGAACCTAGTGAAACAGCACTTGAATTCCTCATTCGTGTACTTGATCTACGACAAAGGGTTCTGTTTGCATCTGAACATGCACAGTTTGGCTTCAAATACAACAAGGAACTTGTCCACAGCCAATGTTTTCAGGCAAGTATGACTGGTCTGTTCAATGACAACATCAGGGCTGAAATCCGATTGTACCTGCAAGATGAAAACAGTAGTGATGAAGTGCTAATTCAAAAGATGCAAATTGCTCAGTACAATGAAACCGAAAGAGCTCAGAAAGTAAAAGCTGTAAACAAACACGTTTTTTAAGGCAAAATTTACCACAATAGAGCAAAGTAAAGCTGAAAAGTCTGCTCAAATCACCCAAAGCTCAGAAAACAAACAGGGCTCCAGACTGCTACCATTTGGTCGCATTTTGCGACCAAAATTTGAGAGTGTGCGACTGAATTTTACATCCAGTCACACATGTGCTACCAGTAAATTTGCCTCCCCCACCCTCCGTATTTTTTATAGATTAAACGTGGAAGGGGCACTTCAATGATCGATGAAATGAGCAATGAAATCATCAATGAGACGCGAGCGCACATGCACGCAGACAGACACACACACTCGCGCGAATACTCACGAGACTGGAGCACACGCTAGCGCACACTCGCTTGTCATTGAGTGATGCCTGAGGCGGCCAATGCGTGTGAGAAGAATAGGGAAAGTCCCTGCAAGTGGCTAAAATATGTGGAGGGGCGGGGCCTAGAGATAATCGAGCTCGCGTAAACATCTGTGTGAAGGAAACGGAGACAAATATCATCACAACCTGATATGTGCATCTGAGCTATGAGCAAGCGAACTATTGATTCGTTCTTCTGACCTGCGGCTAGTGTACCAGTGACAGAACTACAGCAGGGGTCTCAAACTCGCGAAGCAAACCGCGGTTTTCATCATGCACGGCTGTTACGGCAGCACACCGCTCCCGCGGGAGATGGTCAGCTGAGGAGAATAAACGTCCCACACGTTCATGCGTGACAGCTAACGGGGCTCTAACATTAAACGCGTGTGAGCGACAACACGATTTAAAACAAGCAGGGGAAATGCAACGATAGACGTGTTTAAGATGAACCAGCGCCCTGGGGGTGGGGGTGGGGGCATGAAGGCGAAGCTGCAGCGAGACTGAAGGAGAACAGGAATTAGGAGTTATCCTTAACATTCAATTTAGTTTTAATATGCCTCTCCCCCTAAGTATGATCTGTGATATTACATCTTTTATAATTATTTTAATGTTTTGTAATGGATGTAGCCTTTTTTTAATCAGTTGGTATTTTAAATTATTTTAATTGATCACTGAACTACAAAAAACCCATCAGGACGCATGTCCCATAATGCATTGTTTTGTAGTCTGTAGGGCAGCTTTCAGTCAGTTCAGTACTAAATTTCCAGCTGTGTTCGCTCAGGTTGGGGTCTTGCTTCCGCCCCTTTCTGTTGATATTTTTGTTTTGATTGACAGGTGATGTTAGAGCAAAAACAAAAATATATGTCTCACACCAGGTGATCTGCGCAGCGTTGCGTCCATCTGGGTGATCTCAAACACGCTTATTGTGCATCTTGGCTGCACCAATTTGGTGTCGCCAACATGAATGTCCATCCTCTAATATTTACATACATTTAAGTATTGTTTGAAACTGTGAAATGACGAAAGGTTACTACGGTAATCACTTGTTACTAAAAACTTTTTTTTTATTCTAAATGTATGGTATTTTTTTTACTATTTGTACTGTCATGACAGTGATGGTGCTGTCAGTTTACCTTCTGTCAGTTTACCTCGTTGTTGCATCTTCAAAAGTGCAGAATAAAATGTGACACTGAATTTGAAACAGCACATTGTAATTTCTGCATCTTTTATTAAAGTATTTATTCGTAATACAGTGGAAATTAGTAGATTTGGTTAGAATGTTGATTTACGCTATGCGCCCCTAAATTTTCTGGTTGTGCCCCTAAAATTTTCAGTTAGGGGCCACTGTGCTAGTAAAAAAAGTTAGTCTGGAGCCCTGCAACAATAAGCCAGTTAAAGAAAGTCCTCTGTTATCAAAAATAGAAGAAAAAAAACATCAACATAAATAAATAACCATATTTTTACTCTAATGCAAATGCACACATGCCACTTATTACTCCCATGTAGTGGTATAAATAGAATGATAACAGTCCATGTTACAGTTCATTTGTCAGTTGTCATGTACCACAGTCATAACAGTCCATTTCTTTCTTTTTAGTTGTAACCACTATGAACATGGTTAGGATACACAGCACAGCGTCCAAGTGTGAGCGGTGGTAACCATGACGCAACAACACCCAACACGCGGCTGGTCAGCTGACCCAGTGTGTGTCATAGGTTCGAGTCTCAGCTGGATGTCGCTTCCGCTGAGACGTTTTTCTCATTACTTTGTTCTGTTTTGTTGTTGTTGTTGTTAAAGTTCTCGACTGCAAATAAATTCTTCTTTCTTCATCACCCCTCGACTGTTGACGGGCGTAACACATGTGTAGGAGGAAGGAGCGCACACAAGTGTGTTGGGGGTGCGTGTTGACTCTTCTGCAGCGGACCGCTCTAGAGCTGCACGCGAGCCTTCACCTGTGCTCTCTGGCACAGAAATCTTCTCAGAATATTATATATTACCCAGTAATAAACAGACTGCAGACGCTTTGTCACCTTTCCGGTAGCCATGAAGCCTGACACCCATGAAGAACGCGGGGCAGGAGGCTCCACCTTTGTTTATACAGACACGTAATGTTGCCCTGCACAAAATAGTTCCCAAACAAATCATGTAGTGATATTCATTGTAATCTAAAAGGGGGGGGGTTCATGTTTGGTGTTACGGAGTGAAGGAGAACAGTAATAAACCCCCCCAACACAAAATCCTCCGGCGGGCGGCCGTGTCGCGCACTCAAGAACGCACGCAGCTTGTAATGGAAATGAATACAATAGTATATAATTAGAACGCAGTAAATTTGTCGTATTTCCTCGCGAGAAGGAAACTTCTGTTGTAGAATCCGGATGTGTGTGTGCTTCTTAAACCACGCCATGTGTTTAAGAAGAGGGAGAGCACCCAGCGTAGAGGGAGTGAGAGCCACGCGCCGACAAGAGGGTGTGAGAGGCGCGGGACGCAGGGAGTGAAGGAGAACACTAATAAAAGGTTTCCCCCAGAAACCCATGAAGTCTGAACACAGGACTAGCAGAAAAAGTAAATCATTAGCGAAGATTAATGTGTTTAATGCGTTTATTATAGTTCCAATCATGCACCATATGCAGAACTTAAAAAAAAAAAAATTAAAAAGTGCGGTGACGCGGTGATCGTCACACCCCTAGCTTGCCATAAAAACTTAACTCAAATCAACTCGGAACAATCACTGCTTACTGACCATTTCTGGTTCCAACATTTGGATTGAGAAAAAATGTCCACTGAATTAGCTTCATTTGGTTGTAGCTGCAAGTAAACCATTTTCCATGGGTGATGACACACTTACCGTACTTATGTTCTCATATACAGTCAATGCATGTAACCATATTTAAAAAATCGGCATTGTTTTTGTAATCTCATCAGTCTGTGTTGTTTGTCACAAACCTTCCCTCCTAAGGGATTAATCAGGCTGCAGAGCTGTTCCAGGGCACCTCAGCAGTTAGCTTGAAATTCTTCAGTGACAGCAGCCAGAAGATAAAGGCTCCTCAGAGGCCCAGCAGAATACATACAACTTATTCAAAAGCTTGTTGGTTTTCATCAGTGAGTGATTGCTGACTGAGGTGGGCAGACGGAAAGGGTTGAGGTAATGAGTCTGAAACTCAAAGGACTTTGGTATGTGAATCAATTGCAGGGCAGCATATTGTAACATACAAATGCAAATGCAAACCACAATTATGCATTGGATCATCATCATGACCATTTGATGATTCATAATCGACTTTCAAACAGCTGGTACTTCGTGAAATAAAGGGACACCATCTATACATCACTACCAAATCCAATACCCTGATTGGTCAAAGTACCATCTGATGTACCTTTCAATGTACGTTCAATGGCCGTAGGTTTTATACATAAATGGTCGTAAAAAATTGTGTGGCTACACATGTTCAAAAATGAATTTTGAATGGGAAGCCAAAAAGTTTACACAGACTTTTCATTGGAAGTGGCAAAATAAACATGTGTTACCGAGGGCGATGATAGCATGGCTTAACACACAACACATTTGTTCTTCATTTAAGAAATGTTTGTGCTACATGGGAGAGAGTTCTGGAGTAACATGTGGGGGCTTTGTGAGAACTTTCACATTTTAGAAGAAACATGAAAACACAATCTACTAGCAAATGTCCACTACTGCAGCTTGACATTTTGATTTTGCCCCCACACAAAAAGAGAAATTTAACCTAACATGTGTGGCTAATGTGGTGAGTTTGTGTTTGTTTCTTTCTGGTGTTCTCTTACCCGGTAACCTCCAGATGCAGATGGACGACCACCATGAGTCTGATTGTGCCAGAGATCTCTTGTTGTCAATAAAGGGTTGTTCCTCTCCATTGCCACTCCCTGCGTCGTGCATGCTCAGTGTGTGACTGAAACAAAGTCGACATTTAATTTGTTAGTTTTTCTGGTTTTTTGATTTTTTTTTGCCTTTTTTAAATGCTTCTTAGACTCTGCAAGCAAACTTAAGACTTCCAAGATTTTTTTTTAAATAAAAATATCCAAAGGTTGTTAAGACATCTTGAACCAGTTTAGTTTTCAGTCAATTCTGCTTGCGCTTTGTTCATTTAAACTGTCGGTTAAAACACTCTTGAAGGACAGAAAGCCGTAGACATTGACTTTTCAGTCAACAGAATTGAAAACAATTAGAAACTGAAAACACCAGAAAACTCTGATGAGGCAATATTTAACCAAAGAGTTCCTGACTCTGTCCTACAGCTTTGCATCAAGAGACAGATCAATGTTCTTATTTTAATTGTTTATCAAAACTGAGAAAAAAAACGTGTGAAACTTTCAAAGTTAAAAAATCTGGCAACAATCAAGCACTGATTGATTCAGCTCCTGAATTTCTGCATTCATTTTCCTCCCTTTAAACTTTTTTAGCTTCATTTAACAAATTTTGAGTAATTTGCAATGGTTCTTTAAACTTCAGTTAGACATAAAATCACATATTCATAATGGTTTTTTTAACATAACATACATAAAACTAAAAATAGTTTTTGTCCAGGTTTCATTTCATTCTCATGGTGAGAAACATGACTTCACAAACAGTTTTGCTTCTTTTCAGTCTTCTTCCTCTTTTTTATAAGCGTCATTGCTCAGCTAATCTGTTATATGTATTTGACAATGTCACAGTGACCGTGTCGAAATGCTGACTCTCAGAGATTCTTCTTGAAATTGACAGTGACATTGAAAATGTCTGATAACTTCAGATTTTGTCTGTGCTGTGGGATATAAAAGATACAATGGTACATTTGCTTTAAATGTATCACTATCCAAACTACATTAACAGTCTGGTGCGATTTCCTTAAAATAAATAACTCTTCTGTCACACCAAGCAAACTGACACCCACTTGAAACAATCCTGACATCCTGATAAGCAAGAAAATGCTTAACTCTCTATTCTGGAAGGCTAACAGAATTACACATCTAAAACATATAATTCAAGTTAAAACATTTGTGTCTTTTAAAAACTTGGACGGTATGTATTACGTAATAAATCTTTTTTAGTTTAGAATATCGGCAACAGAAATCCGTAATAAGTGCAAGGTTTAATCTGAGTCAGATAAATTTGACACTCCCTGATACAGTGAACATATTTCTTTAACTAACATCATACAAAATTCTGTTTAAAAAAATATATATATATTTATAATTTTAAATGGAAAACAAGTTACGCTGCCATCAAAGACGTAGGAGTCAGACTTGGGTATTACTTCAGAAGACTCTTATGGTCACAGATCTGCTCAAAACGTTTAGACCAGCCAAAAGTCCTAATCTGCATCGGATTCAGTTTAAAACTCTTCATAGGACTCACTCCACAGGACAAAGGATGTTGAAGATGGATCTCAAGGAATCAGACATTTGTGGGTTTTTTAATAGTAATTAGGGGTTTAGGGAAAATCTATTTAGGGATGTATCACAATATTTCACTTGGAGATACTTGTATCAATTTTTGCTGTCAAAACAATGCTTATTCATTATTTATGAGCGTCCTTCAGCAGCCTGTTCATGTGGAAAATGACGTATACTCACATAGTGCTTTACTACTTTCTTTGAAGGCTCAAGGGGCATTAGTCACAGTCCCATTCAACCACACAGTGACACACTGATGGCGGCTCCATAGCTGAACACTGGCAACAACCTAGAGGTCAACCGCTCTACTTCTGCACCACCCATTTATGAACAAAAGGATGAGTACTGCTCTGCAATGTAAGATAAATTGTCACAAAGAAAAATAGATGCAAAAATACTAACCTGTTCATGTTCTAAGTTAAATATGTTGACAGTGTCTTGGTTTTTCTCACACAAAGCATCAGTCTGACCCCAACGAAAACCCTTGACATGAATAAAGTAAGACTGTTTCTGTCCTCCCAAGAATCAGCCGTGCCAGTTAAACCAAGAGTGTCCTGAATATGCCAATCTGGATTGTGATGCACCACAGAACTAGTGCTAGTGGCCTTCTGCTGACACAAGGGATAACTGCAAAGTCATATTATGCAGTTGAGGGAGAAACGGAGAGTGAAGCAGTGCCCCCACATCATGTTCGGTCTGGCCAGTCTGTCCTGCTTTGTTTCATTAAATGGATCCACATGGATTTCCTTTCTGAATGGAGGACTGCTATCTGAATAATTGAACTTCACTGGTGTGACAACCATGAGGCTCTTGAGAGCTCTAAAAATGTCAGCAAAGGTGGCATACTGCCTGTAGAAAAACCTTGATGTGGAGCAGAGATGGAATAAGCTGAGAAAGATATACAAAAATGTACAGGTTTTCTTTACTGTGGCTGAGGATGGTGAAGGAATGGAAAAAGTCCAAGAAGTGTGCGTATAATTTATTTGCAAAGCTAAAGCGTGAAATATAAATCCAAATTTACTAGAAAAGCAGGACAGAAGATCATGCAGATGAAGTACAAGCACACAGATATAACGTCTTTAACCCTAACTCCATACCGTTATTCAAATTATAATAATACATAGTTAAAAAAGGAGGGACAGCCAGGCAAAGTTGGCTGTGGCAATGAGGGGTAACGCTCTTAACATATTTTGCATGGAGCTTAAACATTGTAGCCACTGAGAGGTAAGACTAAAGATGGTCTTAAAAAGATACCTATAACTACTAATAGGCAATTTTAGTTTTTTTTAATTCAAACATCAATTATTCCCATACCTGCTTAACCCCTTTTGGGGTCACAGTGTTCCTGGAGCCTCACCCAGCTACTGTTGGTCAAAGGCAGGGTACATACTGCACAGGATGCCAATCTGTTCCAAGGCAACACAACCACTCACACCTGAGGAGAATTTATGAAGCATGTTTTTGGACTTTGGGAGGATGCTGAAGTTGCCAGAGAAAACCCACTCATGTACAGGGAGAACATGCAAACTCAACACAGAAAGGTCCCAGCTTTTAAATCAGGGTCTCCTCACTGTAAATGGCATATACTTATACGGTGCTTATCTACCTTCTTCAAAGGCCTAAGGCGCTCTAGTCACAGTCCCATTTGCATTCACACACTGATGGTGGCTCCACTGCCCAACACCAGAGACAAGGTGGGGTTCAATGTCTTGTCCAAGGACACTTTGACGGGCAAGGCGGGAATTGAACCTGCAATATTCTGATCAGAGGTCAACCACCCTACCATTGCACCACAGCCAGCCTCCCAACTATGAGGTGGGAGTGCTAACTACTACTTCACAAAAATGTGTACGACGTGCCTGCGTTTTACCTACTTCATTACCCTTACATGTTGTTTAAGTGTTCACTACAACAGATTCGCTTTACAGTTGAGAACTGTATGATATAGCAACTCATGATTTTGATTTACATGTTATCAGTTGCTGTGACGTGCTGTGTTTGTGTTCTTTCAGAAAAGACAGACCTGTAAAATTACCTCTGGTCACTTGGGCAAAAGAAACTCCCTTAGTCAGCAGGAAGTGAGGTTAAAATGTTTAAAAATGTTACATTAATGTGTTTGTGATGGATGTGGCATGAATACATTACAAAATTGTCTTTGAACACAGTAGTTTAAAAGTTGTTTTAAAAAATTAAAAGTAATAAAAAATTGGGGAATAACGCTTTTGCTATGAAAAAAAAAGTTTTATGCTCTTCTAGGACATCAATGTGTGTGTTTATCTGTGAACCTGTGCTCTACTCTCCAACGTTGAGCAGGACAGATGCAGATAGCTTGTCTTTAATTATCAAAGGCCCCTGGCAAAAAAGCGGATTAATTAAGGGTCATACTGGATTTCCCCAGAGGGTGGATGTCTCCTGAATAAACCCTCCCCCCAACACACAGGGAAGTCAACACAGACACTTTAAGAGTTAAAGAATTAGGCACATGTTCCAAAAGCACAGCACTGCTGCTCTAAGTTTCTCAGAGTAGGACAGACTTAGTAGTATTAGCTGGTTAAGAGGGAAAGTTTATTTTGTAATGTAGCATATATGTAATGTTGTATAATCAAGTGAAGAGCTCTTTCTTTATTGTTTTTTTTCCACTCTCAGCAAATGCCATCATCTTTTTTAAATTTTCCACCCATGAGAAGCTCAAGTAAATATTTGATAAAATTCAAATGTCATATTCTTGATAAAAAATGTCACTTAGATATATTAAAGTGGGAAGTAGTTTTATTTCATAACTGATTTCTGCCTCATTCTCTGCAACAGATTTCGTTAAAAAAAACTAATCAAATGAAGTTGCACAAACTGAGCCAGTATCAGTTATTCTCTTGGATGATTGTACTTTATGTTGTGTAGCGTTCGTGTGGGTTGTGTTTGTTTGGGGGTCATGGGAATGCCAGCACACCGAAAGAACAACAATGGGAAGCAAAAGCAGTCCTGAACCTAAACGCTCAGGAAGACCCAGAAAGACTAAAAATAACATGTTAACACGTTACAGGCTGACTGGAATGACTTGAAAGCAGCAAATGTGATATTCAGAGTACTTCCTCATGGGCTACAAATGAAACTCATTGAAGAAGCCTTTAAATGATTTCAGACTAAATGTGGATAAAAGCTTTCATTCCATTATAGAATTTTGGAGCATGTTTTTTGATAACACCACAAAAATTTAACCAAACTTCAACTAAAAACACAGGAATGGACATCACCCTTTAAATAAAATCTTCTTTTTCTTTCGGCTTTTCCCTTCAGGGGACGCCACAGCGAACAAGTCACATGGTAAACTTGGCAATGTTTTACGCCAGATCCCCTTCCTGACGCAACCTTCTCGTGACCGGTACAGAGGTAGAGAAGGGAACGGGGAGCAGCCTGGACTTGAACCCAGGTTTCACAGATGGAAGACGCCGCAAACCAGCACGAGCTAAACCGGCTCCACCCTTTAAATTTTTTATTTGAGTATATGCAGAAAATATGTTGCGGACTTTGGTTAATTGCTTTAAAACTAACAAATTCAGAGGTTTGCTAAAAAAATGTAGAAAACCTATATATATATGTGTGTGTGTGTGTGTGTACATATATAGTTATTTCAAAGATTTACCATACAAATAACCACAACGTTTTCTTTTTGGGTGGATTTTAAAAGCCTTTGAATATAATGTCTGATAACCAATAAGATTTTTTTTTTTTATTTTCTTTAGTCTGTATAACCCAATTTATTTTAATTTTACTTTTTGAACCATGACATCATAAATTATTGTGTCCAAAACTGTTTTGTTGCACCGCTAATCCCTGTCAGATTATTCCTTTCACTCCATGTTTACACTTTCAGCCTTTTAAAAGCATTAAGTGCAAATTCTGTGTCAAACTTGTAAGTCTTGGTAAACCAGCTTGTATAACAAAGTGACTTGGGTTTCATTTGGAATTCATAATGAATAATACATTTTCGTGTCGAGTGCTGCAGCAGGGCCATCCAGACACAGCACTTTGCTCTCATAATCTTTCTATTCAGACCATTTTAAATCCAGGGTTTTTTGGAATCTGGCTATCTACTAGCAGATGAAAACGTTTGCACCAAGGGCAGCACCCTGGAGCTGGGCCCAAACCTCGATAAAACCCCTGTCCATCTGTCTTCATCTGCCACTCACAGCTGCAGTAAAAACCACAGCTCTTAATAGGCTGACACAATAAGAGCCATTTTCCTCCCATAAGGGGCAGGGTGTATGTAAAATTCTTTTCAAATTAATTTCTACTTAACAAGCTCTCCATTAAATAAACCATGACTTATCTGGACTAAAAGGCCAGACAACAGGTCAATGAAAACTGTGATTTTTGATGTTTTTAACATATTCTTGTAGCATTCTTTTCATGATGGAGGATATATATACAGTGCGTCTCCATTTTCCTGGCATTTGGCTCAGAACTGTAAAGCCGGACAGCTCCAATATTTTCCACATTTTTGTTGCACCCGTAATGTTGGGTTGGGGTTGTTGTAAGGGGCTGTAATCCAGCGGGAGAGAGAGTAAACATATGGATGATGGGATATCAGCAGTTTACTTCGTAGCCAAAAGTCCCACCCACAACTCACAGGTAAATTTCTGATTAACTTCTGCCGTTCTTCAAAAAATGTCACAGGTTTTAGATTTTGGCTAAGAACAGCATAATCATAATTAAACGACCACAGAAAACACTTTTACAATGGATAAAAATAAAGCTTAAGTGGCATTTTAACAAACATTCCGATAAGATACTTATGTAAGATAAAGTACAAATAAAAAAAGTGCTTAACAACAATTAACACTTAAACTACTGCACCCAAAGGGAATGACTTTTTTATGGTGCTGCTCAAAGAAGTGGATGAGGTTTGTGTGTGCATGTGTGCCAGTATGACCCAGTCTGATGAAAATGTGTGTAAACATTAAGTCGGTCCTCAGCCTTCTGCTCGCTTCAGAATGAATGCACACAGAAAGACATTCACACATTTACCCTGATTTGTACAGCAGGCTAAGTTTGGCCCAAGTTAATTTTTAATCACCCAGGCTCACGGTGCATTATAACTACAGGGCTCGACATAGCCATTTGTCCGCTGGCCCGGTCCTGTTTTTCGAGCAGTACGGACCACAAGACTTTATTTTTCACTTGTCCGCTCGGGCCACTAAAATATCTAACGGTTTATATATTCTTCACCTTTTTCAATAAAGTATATTTTGCGAAAACGTGTAGATTTACCTCGTCTTCATAATTTACTTTTTCTGCTAGTCCTGTGTTCAGACTTCAAGGGTTTCTATGGGAAACCTTTGATCACTTCTCCTTCTCTCCCGCCTGCGCGCGCGCGGCTTTCACTGCCGAGCACCACGCGGCACGCGCTCACTACTTTTTTTTTTCAAACTTTATTGAATGTAACAATTCAATACAAAACAATGTTAAACAGCAACAACGAAGGAACAAACCAGTGGGTTATTATTACATTTGATTATAAATCCGACACCGTCACTGAAGAGAGACTGAAGCATGTCAGAGATGTGGAAGACATGGCAGGAATAGATAGGAATATGTTAGATGGAGTAATGGGTGGAATTAGTAGTATGGACAGCAAGATATTTAATGAATGCATTGAAGATGAAACTGTATGCACTAAGCTTTAAGCTGAAAAACAAAGAATCAAAGGCAACTCCAAATACCTGAATCTCAGACTCAAATGCAGTATAATGTCAAAGTACTTAATTTTGTTTTTCTTTACAACACTGTAAGCACTAAGTATTTCTAGTTAGCTGAATGATCTCAGTTAGACCTGCACGATATGAGGAAAACTCGCGATATGCGATATCAGAGATTAAAATTGCGATAACGATATAATTTGCGGTATATAAACAAACAGTAAAATAAACAAATTATCATTCCCATTTCATTGTAACAGTTTAAAAATTATACTCCAAATGACCCTCGTTGACATAGGTGACAAACATCTAACATAATAGGCGTCCATCTGATTGGTCAACAATGTGAAGGCGTCCATCCGATTGGTCAAATGCATTAAGGGATTTATTTGATTCGTTAAATGGTTCAAGCTGCCATTAGATTGTTTTAACACATTTAAGGTTTATGATTTATTGCGATATTTGCCGTCTTTTGCGATATGCATATTGCAGAGCTGGATTTTGCGATAACGATAAATTTGCGGTATATTGTGCAGGCCTAATCTCAGTAATTTATTTTTATTTAATTTTTCAATTATTTAATTTAATTAAGTAACTAAAGTAACTAAAAAGTAAATGTAACTTTCCAACAGTAACAAAAAGCAGAACCTCAAGGCAGTCAGAGCAGAAAAGTAAATAAAACTTCTTAACTATTGATTACGAATAAATTTGAAATAGCAGTGATTAGAAGCAGCATGAAAACTTCTTAACTAGTGTTACCCACTACACTGCAGTGCTCTCATCAAAACATCTGAAACAGACTAGAGCAGATTTAAGTTTGATATGCTCTATTTTCAGTCATTGAAAAGTGTAGAAATAAGTGCTAGATGTCACCAGAATGCACCAAATTGCACCATATTAAGATTTTCCGGGGGGGCATGCCCCCGGAGCCCCCTTAAGTTGCAAGCACCTGCGGAGCGGCGGGTCACGCTGTGCGTGGTGTCGGGCCAGTAACTTTCAGGCAGGGCCAGTAACTTTCAAAAACTACTGGCCCTGTCGACCAGTGCAAATTTCTGGGCTATGTCAACCCCTGAACTACCAGCAGCACTAATACAGATGAAGAAGGCAGGCTGTTTCTGACTACCCCAGCCTACAGTTTGCTGTGTATGCTTCATCTCAGTATTTAGAGAAGATAAATACCATCTATTTCATTTGTTTGATGTAGTTCTTCCAAAGTTGATTCAAGCGTTAGCAAAGTGTTTAGTTTAGTAAAAACATTTTTTAATAAAATGATAAAAAGATCCAAGGTTGCCAGATAGTTTGAACCGTCAGCACTTTAAGAGAAGATACAAAAGAAATTCTCACAACAAAAGATGATAAGCTGGTAAATGTTTTCTGCCCTGGGACAGACTGACGACCTGTTCAGGGTGTCCCCAGTCTTCGCCCGCAAGTGGCTGGGATAGGCTCCAGCAGCCCCCAAAAGGGATAAAACGGATTAGAAGGTGAATGAATGAAAAGATGAATAAATGTTTTATTTTTTTAGTGTTCTTCATTACTTTGGACTGACAGCTAAAGGTTCTACCACAGTATCCACTAGATGGAGACAAAAAATTGCCTTAACATACCCATTAGCAACAATCTCTTCACTAAAGTGGGTAACACACACACGTCATTTCAATTCTTGCAGGAAAAGCATTAAAATTCACCTACTGTTCACAAAGATCGTGCATAAGATGCTCGCTGTGGTGACCTCGGTGTTGCAGCGATGCAGGACCGGCCTTAGTATTGTGTACTGAAGTATGCATGAGAATTTCAAACACTTTGAAATTATGGGTTTGTCATAAATAAAATGAATCTGAAGTTAAAAAAAATAAATAAATAAAACAATGGCTGCCTTTTTTTATGAAGCACAGCTACATGATTTGTGGTAGGGTCAGAAGTAGGACTACAGACAGAGAGAGCAGACCGCAGTTACAGAAACAACAAAATGAAGGCAAAACTGAGGAAATGAGTCTCACAAAGGTCAGTGTGCACTGTAGCACCAACTAAGGAAACATTTTTCAAGCTAGGAGAAATGGCAAAAGAGAGAAGAAACCAGACCAGCACCCATTTTTTGTTATCACCCTGATTAAAATCTAGAAACTGACATGCAGAGGACTCAGATGATTCCTGATAACGAACCAGTTCATTCAGAAACAGTCTTCTGAGCTCTTTACTCTGAAACCCAGCATAGGTGCACAGGAGGCAGCAGCAAATTTACTTCTACGGAGTAATAGATCCTTTAGCACATTGTGAGAAAAAAATTGGTAGTGGAGTGAACATTTGAGGCCATGCAGTGGACTGGCGGCCTTTCCGGGGATGTAACCTGCTTTTGCTTTTAGGCAGGGCTCCTGCAACCGCCATGACCATAATCATGGTGAAGCTAATGAATGGATGCCTTATATTGAACTGCCAATAATAAATAGAGAGATCATTAACCATCTTAAATCCCAGCAGGAAAGTTTGTAATCTTCTTCAAAGCTGACATGCACAGATTCTTGTTTTCTTTTTTTCTTTTTGGAGACAAAACACTAGGATGCCACAAAAATGAACTGAATCTTGCACATTGCGGTTCAGATCTCTAGCACAGTGTTTTTCAACCTTTTTTGAGCCACGGCACACTTAAACCTTGACAAAAATCCCGCGGCACACCAGCATCCAAAAAAATAGATAAATAAAAAATAAAGAAAAAGCTCATTTTGTATTGATCTATAGCCGCTCTGCAATCTCACATGCATTTTTGTGATAATTGTTGCAGAAAAAGCTGGAAGCTGCAGCTGTTTTTTTCTAAAAGATGTATTAAAAATTAAGTCAAAAGATTCAAAAACTGTTTGATGTGTGTTCGTTGTTTTAAGACGTTAAGAGGAGAGACTCATTGTGCGCTAAGACAGTCACTTTAATGCATCATGGGAGATGTAATGCCGATAATACGCCGACCGCAGAAAGACCAGCGTCTTTGAGCTTCATTGTTTTGTTCACTTGTTCCACAGTCTAATACCAGATTCTGTGGAAAGCTACACCGGAAGTGAATAATTTAACCACTTCTGATTGGTCAGACTGATGGCATGTGATTAAGCCTTCAAGATTGATTGGTAGAGACAGTTAAAGGGGCGGGACTTTTCCTTATACAGTTATAGCTGCAGCGGTATCCCCTTTTTCTTATCAAAATGTCTTTAATAGAATCATATAAACACAAAGAAATTAAAAATAATAATTTTATGATATTTCATATTCTTAACTACTCAGTGTTTTATCAAGGCCTGTTTGGATGAACTAAGAGCTGATTTCCTGGAGATGGTATTTGCTTTTAGATCAGTTAATGAGGGCAATTTCCCACGGCACACTTGACCATCTCCCACGGCACACTAGTGTGCCGCGGCACATTGGTTGAAAAACACTGCTCTAGCAGACAACTTTCCCACAGCTAATTGAGTTGACGTCCCATCATGCCTTTCACATTCTACAATAGATTTCTATTAGATAACTAATAGACATCTATTGTAAATGTCTATTGGATATCTTAGACAACTCTATTTACTTATCCTATTAGATGTCTACCAATAGTGTTTTGCATGTAGAGATCTCCTACACATCCACCTGTAAACATCTAATCTTTGGATATGTTTAGGTGTCTATTAGAGAACTTTTTAAAAAACATTTACAAGATATAAATAGAAAAGCAACTTCAAACATGTTTGGTATGCCATCATCCTTTTTCTCCTTTTACGATCAAATATAAATTCTAGAGATTCAGCTGATTCCTTTCTGCACTCTGGTTTCCGTCATTTCAGCCGTAACACTGAAAAACCTTGACCCAAAAATCGAGGTTAGAACCAAATCGTGGAGAAAGTGAATTATTACGTCCCCAATAAACAGACAAACAAACATACTTGTTGTAAGTTCATAGTTAACCAATGCCTTACAAAATTGCTTCACATTTGCTGGACTTTCTAACTTCTGGAATCTCAATTTGTTTTTAGACTGTAACAAAAATCTACCACAAGTCGGCAACTGTTTTGACAGAAATGTATTTTGTGGACATTTTGATTGGATTTTCAGCAGAAGTTGAGGTTTTTAACTTCAAACAAGAAAAGTAAGAACATTTGAGAAATTCTTAAACATTTTTGTAAAGTCTTGAGTGAACGCTGTTTTAATTTTTTTTTTACAAACTGTCGCAGATTCATCGTGACACTCCGCTGACCATGATAGCTTATGTGAGAGATGGATATACAGCAATACACCCATACAGTATGGGTGATATCCAGCTTTAGTCTGCATGAATGCAATGCCTTGACTCACAAGTTATACATTTTTATTGTTTCTTATCTGCTTATCTGATCAGAAAAAATTGTTAATGCCAACTTTATTTCAAAACTTGCTGCAGCTTCCAGAAGCATTTCTGATGTCCTGCTTGATTGTGAGTAGTCCAAAGCTCTTTAGATTGAGTAGATTTCCATCAGATCAATATCTAAACTAATCAGCCACGTCATCAACGGTCAGCCTCTACACTTTGTAACATATAAGTTACATCAGATAAGTTACATCAGTTATGTTACATACTATGTAACATATAACTGATAATAAAGGAAAAAATTTTCACTGCTACTTCCTTGTATGCTGACAAACTTTTGCATTATCACACAACAGTCTGAAGTCACAAACCACGATCTGCCAGCTTTTAAGAAACTATAATAAACAGCTAGCATTTACAGAGATGTTTAAACTTTCCATGATGACGATATCATTCACTAATGTGGCTTCATGGGTTTGTGCGTCGCCAAATCCTCCTCCATATTAACTATATCTGTACCTTTTTTCCCATAAACCGTGCTTACAATAGAAACACAGACAACATTCAGTTTACAGGAAGATTTGGAAGAAAAAAAATATTTTTTTCTTCTTTTCTTTTTTTGCTGTTTGTAAATCATTTTGGACAGTAATCAGATACAACCAGTTTGTGTAGTGTCATCCTATGTGTTTAGCATGTTTTCCAGTATAGCTACAGATGAAAGTGCTGCCTTGTCATGTTGTTTCCACGACATCCATGCAAAATACAACTTTATGGGGCAGTGAACGCCAACAAACTATTTCCACTGGCAGTACAAACTACTCCAGATAAACAGAGCAGACCAGCTTTAGACGGACAAACTGGAGACATTTTATAAGCTTTTTTATATCACGTTATAATCCCAGAGAAAACAGAGTTGGACTCTTGAAAGTTCCTGTTTTTCCTCCTGCTTTATTGCTTTTGGTTCTGTCTAATTTGAAGTCCTCTTCTCTTTATCTTTTATTTTACAAACTCGTATGATAAAATAAAATAAAAACATGATTTCATTGTCAAGGATGGTTTTCGCTGTGATATCCTGTTTGGGCTAAGATTTTAATTTATAAAATATTTATTTGTTTTTAGATGTTGATTATTTTCCTGGGGTAAAAAAACACATTAACATTCTGATAATGCCCATTTATGGATACCAATAATCAATTGAACTATTCTTTCTCTGCTTGCCTCGTTGTTATTTGTTGTTATTATTGTGTTTTTGTCATTGTTATTACTACTATTAACATTATTTAGGTGTGGTAAAAAAAATCTCGTCATGTGTAAAAATCAAAACTATAGACAAAATATCATATTTAGACTTGAAATAGTCTCTTTTTTATCAGTTTCCAGCGTCCGAAAACGTCACCTCTCTTGCCTTTTTTCAAGAATTAATAAATAACTATATGATAATAACGAGAACACTAAGTCTAAACAGGTCACCCAGGAGGGTGACAGCACAGCAGGTTCGGGGGTCCAAAGAGAAGCAGGGAGTATTTTTCTCTCTGAGAAAAAAGCGCGCTCCTCCAGATCGGAGTAAAAATCCCCATCAGAGCGCAGAGCTGGCACAATGAATGGACGCGCGCTTAAGACGGGCTGGGGACGCGTCGGCCCCGTTTATCACTTTGCCTGCATCAGACAGTGCGCTGCAGCGCGGGGGGATTACGGCGTCCGCGCGATGTCAGACAATGGAGACTCGCCGGCGTTACCTGCCTCCTATCCCAAGGCTGTGATGACGGTCGTTGCGCCGATTTCCTCCTCGCTATGTGGGCTGCCGGTCCTTGGTCAGCCAGCTCTCGCTTCTCACCTCCTCTTCTATCCTCTCCTCCTCGTATTTATATTGGAAGGAAACCTCCGCACCTCCTCCTCCCACGCGTCCTCTCCTGGCTCTCCTTCATGGGTTCAGAGGCTAGCAGTTTGATTTTTGGGTTTCTGTTCTAGTTTGGTGGTCAAGTGGAAGACAGTTATTCAGCGAAGGGTCCTCGTACTGTGTATGAGGCGGGAGACGTTTGCCTCCCTCTGTTGGGTCTGCGCATCTCCCCCCTCGCCTCCCTTCCCCTCTATGCTCTAGGTAGCCAATGCGCGCCTTGGCGCTTGTGACGCGCGAGTGCTTTATTTATTTATTTATTTATTTATTTATTTATTTATTTATTTATTTATTTATTTATTTATAAAGTGGAGTTTTATGTGGTTTACCCAGAATTTAAACAAATCTCTGCGCACACTCCTACATCCACAAGTCTTTGTTGTAGTCGGACAATAAGGTCGTGAATACTTAGAACAGAGAGTTTGGTGACTGAAGCTTCAGTATTTTTAAAAGCTATTGATCACTTTAATTATGATTCGTGTCTCTAATAAATGTGAAAATATGTGCAATAAAATATAATAAAGAAAGACACACAAAATATTTATTTTAGCATGAATATTCTGACAGATATTAATTACCAGTTCATATAAATGTAGAGATTTATTCACTTTTCAAAAGAGTTTTGATTTTTATAGAAAGGTGTTTCACAGAGGTTGCACTTTGTTGACGATCCCTTGGCTGCCGGCTCGCTGCGTGTCTGCATTTACACCTCGAAGAGAACAATTTTGATCAAAAGGTGAAAAAACGACCTTTTTTCTTTTGAAATGCATTTGTAGTTCACTCTCTGTGTTAATACAAAAGGAATTAGATACTTGCTGGCACATTTGAACGTTTATCGGAAGAGTTATTGAGGCCGGAAGTCCGAATCTGTGAATATCTTTCTAACTTTACCGAACTGAAGTTATTATATGTGCGCATGCGTGCACGGATCTTTTTTTCCTCTTCAAAAGATAGGTTTGAAAGTAAGTGTACGCCCAATTGATTCTCACGGTGCGTGAAATTCAGTGAAGCCAAACCTGAAAGATAACATTTAAAATTAGTTTTCCCTGTAATATTACTCACATTCTTTACTAGAGCCTGTCACCTCCAATTACACCAATGAATGCACACCTTAACCATAAGCGGTCTATCCTGTTTTTTTCTTTAATATTGTTTTTTTCTAACTACAGATTATTCGTTGTTTAAAGAGGCAACATCACTGCTTTTAACAGTGTCCAGCCTCTAAAACAGGGGTCTTAAATGTTCAACTGTTTCTGATCCCCATTCAGTTTAAGAAATATTGTGAAATTTAGCCCTTGAGATGATTTTATTTTCTTTCTTTTATTTTTGGCTACACTGTGTGTAGAGGCCACTAATTGTGAAAACGCCCTGACAAATATACTTAAAAAAATGCCATTTTATTTTTTAAAAATACTTATTGCAAAAGTTATAGAGCTCTTTGAGAGAACAGAATAAGTACCACACCTATCTTTGGTGCGCACAGATTGTTTTATATATAGGCATGAATAGCAAATAAAGGTACATCAGCAGCCCACAAGTGAGACACCTTGTTGCTTTCAAAATCTTAGTTATTTAATAACATTTTATGATGGCAGGTGAGGATGATGAGGGTGAGTCACTGACCCACTTTACCCACATTCCTGATGGATTGATATAACCAGTAGTCTATCCTGTTTGTTTGTTTTTGCAAATTGTCTTACCAGACTACAGATTATTCATTATACAAAGAGGTCATATCATTGCTTTTGTTAGTGTGCAACCTCTAAAACAGGGCTATTAAATGTCCAGCTGTTTCTGAGCCCATTCAAATACAAAAATATATTGTGTACTTTAAGTAGTAGGTCAATAAAATATTATGTATATAGACCTTTAGAACCATTTTTCCTTTTTTAACTCTTACAATCATTTTGGCTCTTAATTGTGAAAATTTCATTACAAATATATACTAAAAATTTGATTTTTTTATATTTCAAAAAATACAAAATTGCAATGATTTTTGAGAAACCATAATGAGAAGCACACTTACAGGCTTGCAATAAATTAGCTTGAAACACAAACAAAGGTACGTCAGCAGTCAATAAAATGGACGTGCAGCTTGTTTTGCTTTCAAAATCTGAGAGAAACACTAATGACGAGGATTGTTTGCTGTATTATTTCAGTGTGTCATGATCACAGGGGCAAAACCTTTTTTTTTATTTTGGATATGTCCGGACGCTCCCATAGTCTTTGCATGCTGTTCCCTGAATCATCAAAATACTCTTCTTCGTTCTGCCCGAGGGCATCATCTGCACAAGTATGCAAAGATGTCAACTGTCAGCAGGTGACTGTTCAACACATCAGGTCCTGCTGAAGACAACAAATCACAGTGTTTCTACAGTAAACACATTCATTGCTTGCACCAGCAAAGTCTCCGACACAGAAAACTATAATTGTTCGCTCTCTGAATCAGAAAAGCCTTTTAAAACATGTCTTTTTTACTAGACTAAAAGTTATCATAAAATATGTTTAAAAATAAAAGAAAATGACACACATATAAGCACACACAGATATCTACTTTCAGTCTGTGTTTTTGTGTGGCTGTCATGCACATTTTAGGCGTCATATGCAAAGGTTTTGCAAATAAACATAAGCTTAATATCTTGTTAGATTTAGCCAACTTTTCTCAATTTTTACACATTTCATTACCTTTAGAATTTACTAAAAAGAAATGTACTACTGTATATGTCCTGTAACCCTTGTGCTATCCTAGGCACTTTAACATTGGGAGTTGGGTCATCTAGACCCACTAGACAATGCTCTGAACCTTTTTTCTTCAATGATTTGTGATCTTCACTGGTGTCCATGGATAACATGAAATCTTTCCACATTTATCCACCTTTGTCATGGAAGGGGGAACACGTCAAGGGTGGGGTCATCTAAGATAGCACAAGGGTTAAAAGCTTACTGATTAAATCCTAAATATACAAGTAAATATAAATTTAAAAAATAAATGCTAAAAGTATGTTTGTAAATGTTTAACAGTCAAACAAAAAATTTAAATCTAAATGTTAGTGTCAAATATAAGAGTAAATCTAATTGTTTAACTTAAATCTTAAATCTAAATGGTGAAATTTGCAAACATTTTTATGTGCAAATGATGATGAAGAAAGGGAACCTGGTGTGTTTGATAGAAATTTAGTCCAGCTGTTCATTTTAGATGCAGAAGATGAGGACTTTGATGCATTTTTGGATGTCAATTGACCACAAAAATGAAAAATAAACCACAACCAACTCAGTTTTGCTCTCGCTGCCTTTTTTAAACACACACTATGTCATGTTATGAATGACGTAGCAGACCCAGATGCTGGAACCCGGAAGGAAACTCAGGCGAAGAGTGATTAACAAGGTTTTTATTTTTCCGGCAGAAAAAATTCAATAGTTTTTGTAGGTCACTTTCTGTAGACTGGGGCTCTGAAGCAACAGCAGTGTTGTCGTAGGCTGAGGACCCCTTGGAGATTTTGACCAGAGGTGTGGCGTGGGAGGAGCGGATCGAGACACGAGGCGAGGAAGGCTGGAACCTTTCAGGTATCTTGACAAGAGACGTGACATGGCTGGAGCGGAGCGAGGCTTGAGGCGAGGATGGCAGGATTGGATCTTGACGAAGATATTCCAGGTGGACACTCGTGGTGGAAGAACCTGAGAGCGGATCATAAGACGAGTTAAGTATCGGGTTTACGTGGTGAGCCAGAATAACAAGATTACCAAGCAAGCACCGAGGTAGGTAACACACTGGCGATAAATGCTGGGGTGGATCTCCTTATGAAGGCGGTTAGATGATAAGCTGAGTTTCCACAGCTGGTTTTTAATCTTCTGAGGCGATGAGAAAGGGGAGGGGGAGGAGAACTGACAGAGGCACCATGACACACTAGCATGCATGTTTTACCGGTATGTGTTAAGGTGCCCGCGCCCTAAAACCTAACACCTTTTGAATGTGTCAAATACAGATACAGCACCCATTACTGAAACTGTGCCCTATCCACCGAGAGGATTGACAGAAGAGCATCTACAATGAAAAGGCAAAGCAAACAGCTCCTCAAAAGAGAACAGAAAACAGACAGAGCTCAGATTAATTAAGAAGTAACTCCGTTCTTCCAGCTAATAGCTCTGCTCCTTACAGAGGAACTCAGAACAAGATTTTAATGGTTGCAATAGGTCCTTAGGTACTCCATATATCTTAACCTTATTATAACCATTTGTATCATATTTGACTCAAAGATTTCTGAGACCCCTTTCTCATTAGCATGATTTAAACTTTCCTTAAAAACCTTTTGTATATAACTTGTTCCAAGTTTTCTGCCCTATCATCATAATTCCACTAGGGGCAGTAAAAGGGCTTCTTTGTTCATTTCAAAATGGCTGCTTCTTTGAAATCTCAAAAACACTTTTGGCAGGAAAATGTTATCTAATTTTGAAAACTTCATGGCAAGAATAACTCATCTATTTCTAGTTAAATGACTGGTCTCTGTCAGGGCCGGTCCTGGTCTTCTGGGGGCCCTAAGCAAAATTTAATTTGTGGGCCCTCCAACTGATCAGCAGCACCAAAAAAAAAAAACGCAACTGTTTTTCTAATATAAATGAGATGAGATAAATGAGATCTCTCTATTAATACATTTCTGAATTATTGTTGCTGCAGAAGAATTGAATACAGTAAATTGCCTGCATGTTGGATGCACATTTAGTGGTGCAGAACAAATTTTAAATGCAAAGAAATAAATATGAAGGACAAATGTATATGGATATATATTTTTAATGTAACATTAGGCACTCAACAAATGACATTCACAAAACTCCAATTTATTAAAAACAGCAACTTAATACCAAATCAGAAAACGATAAAACAATCCAACATAAAGAAAACAAAAGCTCAATGAGGGGTATTTTGAGGGGTATTTTGGAAAGTCATAGTCTTTATCAGTCTGAAAAGGACTTCTTTGCACCAAATCCATTCTTACTGGATCAGAAAGCGTGATTGGTCATTCAGCTGGACTAACTGGATTTGAGGTACTGGTAGGTGGAATTTTGGATCCAGTCTGCTCCTCTTCCATACACGCCTCTCTTGGAGCCTCTGAACATGAGATACAGAACTTCAAAAAAAGAAAACAGTGAAAAATAAAACAGTCAAATGTTTTCCCTTTCAACAGTAGATGTGGTGACAGGAGTTTCTTCTGCAGCTAAAACACAAGAATTATTATTATACAATAATCACTGATGAAGCTAATAAAATATCTATAGCAGAATACTACTAATAGTTTAGTGGCTCATTTAAAATCTGTGTGCAGGTTTTTCACAAATTCATGATGTTTTTATATATTTATGAGAGATTTATTGTTTGATTGTATATTTGCATGAGGTCATATTTATTAATTTAATTATGAACAACTTGGGACTCCATACTCTTCAGCTGCTGTTTATGAACATAAGGGGTTATGCAGACAGTGTTTTTTAAATTACTTTACATGCTGTTAAAATGACCTGAGATGACATCTTCCGTGATGTCAGGAACATCTTGGGATTTGGACGCTGCACCACCTCCAATACTTTTTGAGAGCAGAAGAAACTGTCAGCTGAGACAGAACTGTGCAAAACATCATCATTATGTAAAACCAAAACTGCAAAATACAAATAAGAAATTAATGTACCCATTTATAAATAATAAATGTGAACAATAATTTGAGTATAAATGGAAATATAAGCATTTATACACTTTTTTATCTATTATTTTGTACGTTCATGATTTTAAAATTAGTACATTAATTTTGTTTATAATTTATAAATGAGAACATTTATTTCCTATGTATTTGGCAGTTTTGATTCTCCATATTCCATGCTAATGCAAGATTTTAGGACACATTCATGTAGACAAAAGTCAGACTACCTGACCTGCAATAATAAACAGCAGTTTTTCTACTGACATGAACCGGAAAATGCAGAACGCACTAAAATATGTGTTAGCAAAACAATTAAACAATACGATAACGTGAGTTAAACATTTTTCAGCCACCATTACCATCATCATTACTTTTCTCTGCCCTCAGCTGCTTTAGAAGGTCATGTCCGACCTCATCTTCTTGGAAACTTGGGTATCAGAATTATTTTCGAGTTTTTCTATTGGAACTTACGACAAACGGGGTCGTTTATGTGCAAACTTCACCTTGGATCGAATTAGTATTTTACGTAAATTGCGCAGCTGCATAGAAATACAGTGATCCCTTGCTATAACGGGGTTTACTTTTCACGGTTTCGCTACTTCACGGATTTGCATCATGCATTGTGTTCTGCATTCTGATTGGCTAAATAGTCACTCCGCTTTTTCTCTTCCTGTGCGTCAATAACGTTGCAGTTTAATATATACACGTACGTAAATCAGCGTGCCAAATTTACAACACGTACGTGCAAATTCTCTTGCAATTTCGAGTTTCTCTAAAACCCATAGAAAAAAGAGCGACAGCACCTGCCTATCACTATGTTCTTCTCCCGAACAAACACAGCTGCACCGCGGGGTTCAAAAGAAGAAAACACTGCAGAGCGGTGTCAGGATGCAGCGGCTCAGTCTGAAGAGCAGTGAAATACACCTGAGTCACTATTTGTCCCACTGTACTTTGTATTTTTTTTATAATCATTTTAAATTTTCTCCCGTTTAATTCAATTACTCTCGGGTCGCGGTGGGCGGGGCTTATCTCCGCGATTTGAAGCCTTCTGTTCACATTGATGATTAAAATTATTATTTGACAGTACAGTACAGAAGTTATTTGTTGAAAAAAGTTTCTAAAGTCCTTTTATTTGTGAAACAAATGCTTGAGCCTGTAAAATTGTTTGATCTTTCTTTTCAATGTATAATAGAGGATTTAATTGTATAATACTTGTTAAAAAAATAGAGGTTTCTACTTCACGGATTTTGCCTATCACAGGTTCTTTTTGGAACGTAACCCCCGCGAAAAACAAGGGTTTACTGTACTGGATAATGTAAAAAATACGGCCCCAATGTCCTCCAAACTTACCTTGTGATTGATGTTGAAGTTCTTCATCTTTTTTCAGCTCCTAATGATGGATAAAGTATCTTTAGCAAGAAGTTCTCTTGTTGTCGCTTTGATCAATGTGACAAAATTTGCTCGTTTTTTTCTTTTTCCCAACTTTATTGAAATAAAATGCGCTCGTAAATGCAGTTTGCCAGGATCAGATGCAATGATGTTGACCAATCGTTGCTAAGAGGGGCGTAACGTCCTTATTTGGGTTGCCAGATTGGCTCAGGTGTGTTGAAGGAGGGATCACAAAAGTAAAGCCAACTTTCTTTTGCACAACATTTAGAGCGCACGTTGTTACAGAAATTCTAAGAAATGAGTTGCCAGCTTTGGGTCCTACTTTGTTTTATGTTTTTCGCCACTTTGGGGCACTGGTAGTGACGGGGGCCCTACGCGGCTGCGTAATTCGCGTATAGGGAGGGCCAGCCATGGTCTCTGTATTGAAATAATTCAACATTCAAGCTAATATTGTTTAGAGCGAAAACTCACTAAATCACCCAACATTCTATTTTTAATACTGTTTATAACTTGTGAAAAACTTTTGTTGCAAACATTTGTGGTGAATTTCCTCAAAATTTTTAATAAACATCTTAAATTTAAATAATCTTTCAATTCTTTGACAGCTCAACAGGGTTAAAAATATATTTTTAAAAATGTAAGTGAAAAAGAAATCAAATAGTTTTCAATAAGGGATGCTTGTAGTGGCTATCTGTGTCATTAAACATGTTTTGTTGCGAGCAAATGGGGCATTATTGAGATTGATGACATGCACAACTATCTGTTTGTTTGAAGATGATATATTGAACGTCATGATTTCATTTAATATTAGCTTTGTGGTGGCAGCGTTATCATGAACGCTATGAAAGGAGTTGCTTAATGTCAAAGCATCATCATTACCGTTTCAAATCAAATGATGGAAATCTACAAGTCAAAACGACAAAGCATCAAGGCAACAAAGCATCGCGTCATTAGCATCAAGATATCGAAGTTAGCGTTTAGTGGTCAACAAAAAGTGAATATCCGCACTTCACCGCAGTCATTCATCCCCATGAACAGGTGAGCTTAATTCATATAATCACCTCTGTCTACCTCAGTGACACGGCCACCACAGCAGTGTAAATAGGAAATGGATGCTAGACAAATAAACAGTTTTGGCACCTTGATTGGTGCATGGATTTTTTTGGGCGAAGATTCATCAAATCTAAAATGGATTGAATTTTTGACAGAACAAGCTCAACATGATCACTTTCTGGAACTAAGGTTGCTAATCCTTTAGCGCTGTACCTAGTTTAGATAGATGGCAACATAAAATTAATTACCTCTACATGGAATTAAATTTGTATAATTTCCACCACATTCCATGTGGAATGTGGGCTGAAAGTTGGCTTTTGGGTTGTCCAAAACTTGCACAAATGTTGTGATCTAGAAACTTGATAAAGGACAGTATGAGACCTGTTTGAAACATGTTTCAGGGCTGACCTACTCTGGTCTCTTCATACATACACATAAAAAACAAAGAAATAGGACTACAGACTGAATCCTCCCTGTGGATGTGAGGAAAATGTTTTAAACATTATGTAATGACTCAGATGTGATGACTCATGCATCCGGTTTTATATTCCTGGATAAATATTAAACGGGAGAAATATAAAGAGAACAAAGATACAGTGAAAGTAAGACTAGACCTTAAAAAACCAGAACACAGAAGAAGATAGAAAAAAAACACCATTTTAAATCCTTAGAGCTTGAGTAAGGTTGTTTGAGTTTGGATTCATGACAGCAGTAAAGCAGCCAACACAAAGAAAATAAATTGAGACCTCTCAGTGTTAAACAATCACAGTGCTTAGAAAGTGGTTTAAAAATCAGTGCAATTTCCTCCAAAGCAGAGTTAGAAACCTTAGGTTACAGATCTTAAGCCAGCATGGCATCTCTTGTAGTCCAGTGCTTGTGTGCGTGTGCCTGTGCGTGTGCCTGTTCTGTCATCTGGTTCAGGGTGTTCCCTGCCCTCCCCCTGAAGTTGCTAGGATGGACTCCAGCAAACCTCGTGACTTTGCATAGGACTAAAGGCAACAGAGGATGCATGGATGGCTAAGGAACAACAACACGACAATCCCTGAGGAGAAATATTCACACCTTAGTCAAGATGCTCTGACTGTTCAAAGAGTTTAAAATTCCAGTCGGACTTCATGGATCTTCAGCTCAATGAGGAACCCGTTTGACATTTATGGTTGTGTGATGTTAGACGTTCTTAGTCTTTTTTGGCTTCCATTACCTGGTTGATGGGTAGGGTTATGGCCCTGAGGAGCATGCCTGGGTCCCCTGGTCTTTTATTCAGGACCCCTCCTTGGTCCGGGATCTGAGGCGTAGCTGTACGGACTGGTTTCTGTTGCCTGGAGGCTCCCGTTGAGGGGAGTACTGTTGTGATCCTTTTCCATTCCCCCCTTCAAGTGCCTGAGCCACACCTGCACCTCTTCCTAATCACATACCTGCTCCTCATCTGTTCCTCATAAGACGCTCTCTATATATGCTTCAGATGGACCTCCAGCCTCTGCCAGATTGATCCCAAGCCTGCCACAGCCAGCCAAGCCTGTCTCATCTAGCCCTGAAACATTTTGGACAATAAATACTTTTCTATTCACTGTACTTGTGTCAGCGCTTGGATCCTGCTACAAACTCTCTTAACAGTTTTATGTATTGGAAACAATATAAACTTGGTTCTGATTACAGATCTTGACAGGAACGAACAAAAACTTGGAACTTTGAAGAGTTTCCGAATGACCCCCCCGTGGCCTGTCACTTAACGGGGGGCTCTGGAGTTTAAACGAACACTGCATTGAGAAACCTGATGACCCGCCTCCCTACAGTAAAAGCATAACCCCTCATCAAGGCGTTTCTTTCTTTCCTCAAAAGAAAGCTTAGAATGACCCATTTGCATGGGTTCATCTGGTTTCAAGGTAGGAGCATCAATGTTAACAGGAGCGGCAACCGGAGGATAGCGAACAGGAGTAACAGAGGACGGTGGTGGCTTACGGTTCTGCTCCGAGTGGCGTTCCCGTAGCCGGACATCAGACCTCAAGGCAGCCGTGACAAGTTCTTCGAAGGAGTCCGCCTCCGGCTGGGTACATAAGTGATCTTTAATGCGTTCATTAAGTGACTGGTAAAAAACTCCCCTGAGTGCAGGGTCCGGCCATCCAGCTTCGACTGCTAAGATCCGGAAGTCAATGAGATGTTCGCTTACCGGGCGGTTACCTTGTTTGAGACTCAGTAACCGCCGGGTGGCTTCTTCCTGCTTTCGAGGTTGGTCGAAGTTGAGGCGGAATTCTCCCAGGAAGCGTTCAAAAGCGAGATGCGTGATGGGATGGGGGGCCAGGAAAGCTTGAGCCCATTGAAGGGCTTTACTGCGGAGAGAGTTTACGATTAACGAAATGCGACTGTGATCGGCTAGATAATACCTGGGGGCTTATAGGAATATCAGTTGGCATTGCAGGAGGAACCCTCCGCATGCTTCAACGTCACCGTAAAAAGGTTCCGGCTGTAGACGGACATTTTCCGGGATGAGGGTGGAAGCGGAAGTGGCATTGTTGCCGGAAATAGTGGTGGGACCTGGAGCGGAACGATCATGGAGCTCCGTTAGCTTGGCGATAGTTTGTGTCGTACCTTTTATCCGGGAAATCAAATCCTCTTGTACTGTAGTGATACGAGTGATGGCACTGTAGAGGAGTTCCAGAAAAATCCCTTGCTGGGAAACGGTCTGCCGAAGGTCTTCCAGGTCAGCTGGGTCAGGTGTTTGGCCAGTTCATTCTGTCATGATTTGGGCGAGAGTTCAGAATGACCCAAATGCTGGAACCCGGAAAGAGGCTAGGACTCAACGGTCAGTTTAAGAGGTTTAATTGTGAACAGAGGTTGACGGGGTTCTTCCAAGGCGAGGAGCGGCGGCTGGCTGGAGGGATCTTGAGGCGGATTTTCCAGAGGATGAACTGCGACTGTGGACTGCGACCAGGTGAGTATCCAGCCGGTTTCTTTCCTGAAGCAGAGCGAGAGGAAACATGAGCAAAGCGTAACGAGACAGGGGTCAAAAAACATGAACTGACCAGACTATGCACCATAGGAGGAACAACGAACTGGCTAATGATCCAGGAGGAGCTTATGAAGGCAGGGGAAGATGAGGTAAGTGGATCCAGCTGGTCGCGTCCAAAACAGGAAGGAGGGGGGAGGAGGGAGTAGCAGCCAGGACATGACAAGAAACCTTCTTCAAGACAATTTTAGTCAGAATTTCAGAATATCCTGACATTTAGTAATTGTTGCATAACAAGATCTATATACCAAATGACCTATGGCATCTTTAATTTTTTCCATGAATTGAAAAAAGCTGTAAGTAAGAAGTCATGAAGTCTGCTGTCTTTACAAACATGGCTCAGGATCCTCATTGCCACAAAGCATCCTGTGAACACGCTTCACTTCATCTTCATTTGTGCTGTCAGATTACAGAAATCAGACATGAGGGAAGCTGCAGCTGCGCAAGGACATGTATTTGACCTCTCCAGAGCTACCCAAGCTGCCAACAAACCCATCTGAAGCTGATTATTTACGCAGTACGAGGATGTGAAGGCATTGCTGCAAAGAGTCACTAAGGTCAATAACAGTGTCTGTGAGCTGAGAGCTAAGAACATTTCATAAATTGAAACAGATACACAGAAAACAGAAAATTTTGTGTCCTGGGCTGCAGTGCTGCATCTGTTTAAGTTGATAAAATTTTAATCCCTAAGACGCATGTTTGTTTGTTTATGAAAAAATCATAACTGTTGTCATTGAGTGCCGTTGATTATGGCTATCACAGCAGCTTAGCCAATAGTCTGTGCAGCTAATTTAACTTTGTATTTTTGGTCAGCTTTGAGTTTTTGTTTTTTTAAAGTCCCCTATGACCATTTTTTTTTAAATTCCCAGTGGTGTTTTAATTATGATTAGGAAGTTTTTAACAAAAATCCCAGAACCTAAATGTCTTGAAAAGCTATGTTACATGTTTATCTGAAACCACTGTTTACAAAATCTCCTCTACATGGGCGTAGATATTGGTGTTGAGCTGAGTAGCCTCACCCTTGATCCTACTGTACCTTTCTGCAAACTTGCATGACTGAAGAGCTTGACACGAGGTGGGGGGCATAACTGACTGTCTCTTTTCTCAATGGTATCTTTAGCGATAAAGAAATGGTTGAAAGTGAAATGTTTTTGGTTTTAAATTGACGCTTTGAAGACAAAACTAATTGCATGTACCAGACCCAGCTGTTAAATTATATTAATCAAAATATACACTAAAGAACTTTGATAAACCCATGAAAAATGCTTTGAATTACACTATAATTCAGGCTACATTGCACCAGCAAGCAGCTCAGACTGTGGCTTATAATTGATTTGATGCTAGCACATGCAGATTCTTGAATTCATTTGCACAACAAATAAAATGAAATCCCAGAAAGAAAGTGAATATTTGCACATAATCTTCGAAATACATGCGGCCAGTGCTGAACCTTTTTCTTGGCCCCACGGACACAGTGGAAGGTTTTAGTGTAGGATTACGGGTTGGTTGAAATGCATTGACACCAAACGCAGGGCAGCTAGTATATTGTTGAGTCAATGGTACAGACGCGATCTGAGGTCCCGCTGTGCAATTTGAGTGACGGGGACCGTGTGAAGATCTGGCAGCACCGGGAATTGAGCAGTGAGCAGTTTCTTAACCCGCTGTATCTAGGGATGGGTACCGTGCCACGGTATTGAACCAGCCCCGGGGCCGCATTCTTCAAGACCGCAGTATCGTTAAGATCTGACCTGAACGGTTCTGCTATTGGTACTGGAGAAGTTACTTTTTCTTTATTTATTTTTTTGTGTCCCACAAAATATAAGCGTTATCTGCCATATTTAACTCACCAAGTCAGTCAATTTACCATTAATTAATGATGATATTAATTTCGGTATTGTCGTTGAAGCAAAGAGCTCTGTCTGTCTATTTGTGTGCACGAGGGGCGGGGCTGTTGTTCAGACAGCACGCGCCGCGCGCGCACACACACAAGACAAGGCAGCGCACACACAGTCAGTGGCGATCTTGTAGGGGACACGTGAGCGCCCTAGACTAAGAACTAACGTTTCTGCGTAAAAATTATTAAGTTTGCCTACCATGCTGTCACCTTGCTACTACGATGACCGTATGTTGCGCTGTTTGTGCAGAACAGGCTGGGGCAGCGGGAGGGGGGTGGGGGGGGCGTTGCACGCGGAGCATACAACAAACAGGTAGAGAGGCGGGGCTTAGACTCACCGCTTATGATTCCAGACCTGTGACAAACTATCAGCTGCTTCCTAATACTTAATAATAATTAATAACTAATGATAGTTGTCATCCGTAAAATTATTATCATTTATTGGGTTTACTGGATTTAAAGAAAAATAAATGGAGTTGGCAAAATAGAAAGGAGTCTGCATCAAAGTGAATTTGTTTCCATCATTTAACTTAACTTAACTTAACTCTGCTGTTTGACAGACAGAAAAGTCTATTCAAGGTTGTGGAAAATGGACAAAAGATCAAATGAAACATCACAATCATAAATAATAAAAACAATTAGATTAAATAATTAAATAAATATCCTGTCTGGAACATTCTCATGTATAAAGTAAAATGTTTTGTTAAAAAAACAATGTTGTTGCATAGTGAGGAAATAAAACACTTTATGTTCTTAATTTGTTATTTATTTATTTTTTTCGTCCTCAAAAAGTATCAAAAGAGTACCGATAAGAGTACCGGATCGATAAGCAGTATCGATAAGAGTAGTAGTATCGTTAAAACCTTAACGATACCCATCCCTAGCTGTATCCCTTTCAGTGCAGCAGGATTTCCGGAGCCCATTCCGGTTACTGTTGGCCGAAGGCAGGTACACCAATACTTGTGGACAGTGTGTCGCAGGGCCGATGGAGCTGGAGGTGGAGCAACTGCAATCGCTTTGCTTGCTCCCAGTAGCTGAGGTGGCAGCCTGATAGAGAACTGTTGTGGGATGGGGAGCCAGCCTGCTCAGCCTCCTGAAATGTATGATATTTTTCTTATTTTCATTGGGGCAATGATAAAAAAGGTCCCCTGATTTTATTCTTGTTTTTATTTTTAACCTCCCTTGTTAATGCAGGACAGCAAGCCTTCAAACTTTGTCAGAGAGAAAACACAAATGCAAATGTATCTGGGACTTTAAGTTTAATTTTAAACACGTGCGGCAACATCCACACTTGGACGCACTTAAAATATGTGAGAGCAACACATCAATGTGCCATCTTCTCTTCTCCCGCACCTGAGCTTCAGCATGCACTCTTGGGCCGTTGTGACACTAGCCGCGTTTACATGGGCAAAAGTAATCGGAAAGAACGCCTGATCAGAAAGAAAATGCGTCATGTAAACGCGCCGTTCGGAATACTCTGCTCCGATCAGACTCGTTCGGATCAGAATTTCTTTCCGATCGAGATAGGTGGGTTATAGCGATCGTTTATCTGATCGTGGAGCATGTAAACGGTCATTCCGATCGTGTGTCACTGCTGCTCTGGGTTACGTCATGCATAGACGGTGTTTCGCTGAGAGAAAGCTTTGGAGCGCATACGGGACCGACCAGCTCTGCGGAGGCCCTGTGAAAAGCGCTGTCCTGGATTTTGTGTCCATCAAGGCTAATGTTGTTAGCCTGTCCTCAGCCTTCTTCCAGCTCTGTTTCATTCACAAAACAGCACTGATCACACGGATTAAATATAACCATGAGCGAACAGGCGCTTCATAATATTCATGACATTAATAAAAGCGCGTTTGGAAGGTCGTCTCGTATTACAGAGCTGCAGCACATGCTGTCTCTCTGTGGCAGCGGTTTGTTTGCAACGGTACCTAGTTCCGCATCCGGGTGATTTTACACTACTGCGCATGCCCAGATGATTCATTCCAACTGAAAGTGTGAGCCATGGGAACGTTTGTTCTAATCGGAAAAAGGTTTTCTGTGCCCATGTGCACGGGTGAATTTTTTTTTTAATGAATTTTAACCTGACCATTGATCCGATCAAGATATTCTGCCCATGTAACCGCGGCTACTGATTCAAATAGAGCCTCTTTGCAACAGTTCGATTGACAGCGATTTGAAAAGACAAATACTCAGAAATGCAAAAATGAAATGATTTCGAATTACATTTGTTCTCTTTCATGAGAAAAATTCCATACATATATGTCAAAAACTCAAAAACATGATTTTCACTGAAGGGGGACTTTTTCTAACTAGAAATTAACCAGCCTTCAAAAGAAATATTTCCAGGTATCTGCTCATTCCTTAAACTAAACAAGTTTGTCATGAATGCAAGGAGAAAAAAAGGAATAAATAGGGGAAGTAACGTAAAAATAAAGTATTATGAAGACTAGTCTAAATATTTTTTTTGTTTTAGAAGTTTCAAACAGTTAAATCTGTGTTACATCCTGACTCTTGTGTTCAAATCGGCTTAGTTACAGTAAACAAATGAAGTACTTCTCTTTTTGGTTTGAAGATTTGGTTAATGTTCTGCAGGGGTTGTAGCAAGTGTCTCAGAATTGATCATCAGAGTTGTTGGCGTGGAGAATGCTTCTCTTCTTGCTCTAAAAATAAAGGCTGGCTTGCTTGCTTTCCTGCTTTGTGGCTGAAACAGGGGTCCATCTGCCCTTGTGACCAATTTAATGAGGGACTATAACAGACACCAGGTCAGTGCTACAATACAGGCAGGGGTGGGCAAACTAGGGCCCGCGGGCTGGATCCGGCCCGCCTCCATGTTTGGTCCGGCCCACTGAACAATATCAGAGACCCATAGAACGTCACATTTTATTGCAGTCTTCTGCAGTCTTTGCTCCAACCTGAAACCCTCTAAAATTCCTGTCAAACAGAACAGAAGACAGTCTTCCCTTTCTACGTTGCAGTTCATCTTTCCCGGTTTAGCTTTAGAGTGATTAGGCTGCTTTTTTTTAAAAAGTGCAACGTGTTCTGTGTCCTGATTGGCTGGAGAACTTGTCAATCAATCTTTTCCTTCTGTACAGTCTCCTGTACAGAAACACAGAGCTCTTTAGATCTACAGAAATCTGTGATCACGATCAGATCTTTGTTTTCATTTTAAGATCCTGGACCTAATTTCAATGAAAGTTTGAGAATTGAACAAGAGAGAAAAGGGTGAAAATGTTCATGTCTGACTGAAAAAAGTGTACAGAGTGAACAGTGAGGAGTTTTACTGCCATAAACGTCTGTAATCAAGCTCCGTGGATTACACTGATCACGGTTATTTTTGGAGCCAAACTCCTGCAATAAACGAAGACGGGAGAGGATCCACTATTTATTGTTTTTTCTTTTTAAGGTATCAGTATATTTTTTCCTGACTTTTTGTCTTTGAAAATCCGTTATTTGGTCATCTTTTGTAATTTATAAATAGTATTATTTATTTTATTAAAAGGATCGTGAATTAACAAAACTTTATTATAGGGCTTAAAGTAAAAAAAAAAGATCAAAGAACTTTAAAGAAAAAGAGTTATTGTGGCCCTCACAAGAAAAAGTTTGGGGACTCCGCTCTAGCATCCATGTTGTGTTGGAAGATTTGTTGTTTTTCATTCCTACGATCATTCAAACACCACATGAAGCATTTCTCTAAGTTTTACACGAGGCACATCAAGGGGTTGGTGCAATTGGCTCTAAAAAGGGAACAAAAGTTTTAACCTAAAAACTTTAAAATGCTGTATAATATATCAAATGTTTTCATCCAGATTCCATGTTGTTTCTTTCTCACTCTATACATCTGCTCCTGGTCCGGCGCTTCCATCCAATTTTAGAACCCTATGTGGCCCGCGAGTCAAAGAAATTGCCCACCCCTGGTATAGGGCGTCATTTAACAGCGTGAATAAAACCTCTTCTGTTTAACAGAGATCTGTCAAAACACGTCCCATCAGCACCAAATCCATCTTTCCCAAGCATGTTTCCCCCCTGCACTCCTTTTCCATCTTAAACTCACTTTTTGCACCTCTATTGTTTTTCACTTTATCTATTTTCCTTCCCAACTTCTCTTTGTCACATTTTCATTCCAATTTGCAGACACTTCTGAACTACATCTCTCCTCTGTAAATCTGCTGTGATCACCGCCCTAGTGGTTAGGTTTCACTGTCCGGCATTCTTTGGGTGTATCAGTAGATCTGTGTGTGCCAAACGAACCCCCCTCCCTCTGGCTCAGGTGTCGTTCCTCTGAACAGAGAGCTGAGCTCTTAGGCCCCCGACATGAGACAAAGGCTCTGAGCAGTTATACATGCACTGCATAAATTAGTCACCGCTGTGTGGGCAGCAACTCTGAGCCTCGGTAGGAAGAAAAAAAATCCCTTAGGCTCTCACAGAAAAAGCAGAACATACATGTCTGTCTCAGGGCCTTTGCCGCCTGTGATTGCATTACTTAGGATGGGGTGAAGGTTCAAAGCCAATGAGCCATCAAATACAGATGGGACTGTGTTTTTGCTGCAGAGCTACGCAATGGTCTGTGTCAAACATCAGCCACCAGCTGTCCTTCTGATGTAACGAGTGACGTGAGTTTCTGGCACACCATGTGTGGCTGATGTGCATAAACGTGATTTCCAAAATGGCAGCTGGATGTTAAGCAACAGTGGGATATATCTGTGCATTCAAAAAACATACAAAAACTTTACAGGAAACTGTAAAAAAACTAAAACTATATAAAAAAATTGACACTTTTATTTGGTACTTCTTTGAGCTTTCCAAAAGCTAGTATTCCTGTCAGCAGCTTAGCAGTGCGCTCATCTATATTGAACACAGCATTTTTAATCTGTAGATCAACCTCCCAATCACACATGTTGGGAAAATGAATTGACGTGAACTCCTGGAAGCAATCTTCATTGATGGGTGTAACATTTGTGCCAATTCAGTTTTAGCTTCAATCTGCCCCCACTTATCCCCACATTGCACAACACGTGTGGTTGCTGCACACATGCCTTCACATGCCTTCACAAGTCACCCTTGTAAAACATTGTATGAGGTATGTTGACATGCACAAAGTGATTCATTTATTCCATATGAGTTTAATTTTCAAACTTTAAGGTTACAGTTAAGAAAATATTCCAAACAAAACAAATTGGTTTACCAAAAATCTATTTCATAACCTTCATTTTAAAAAACTTTTATAATTTTAAATATATCCTTAAAAAGGAAGGCGACAGTAATGTTTGCAGAAGAATGAATGGCATGCTCAAGAGTTTTCTATTACTGTATTTTCTGCACCACAGGATGCACCGGGTTATGAGGCGCACCGTTAATGAATGGTCTATTTTCAAAATCATGCCACAATTAAAATGCACCATATTATAATGCGACATTCACATCGAGCATGCGACTTTAGCATATAATGTTCACACTAGACTGTTATGGAAGCTTTGTGTCTCATATTTCAAAATAAAAGTCAATACCGGAAATGCTGTTTAAATTTCACGATAAAGCTGTGTCCATTGACTTAAAAATAAAATGAAACATCAATCCGCCAACCGGCTTTTTCTTCTTCAACACTGCTCATTCTGTCCCTTTTTAAAAATCATAAAGAAAACAGTATATGACATTTTATTTTCATGAAGTTTTTCTAGTAAATGTGTGCTTAAATTCAAATTAGTAATATCTCATTTGACAATTAAAATGGATTAACAAAAATGCTTTTCATTTTAACAATGTAACTGCATCAACTGACTTAAAAATAAAAATAGAAGTCAATCCTCCAAAATGCTTCATTTTCTTCTTTTCTTCTTTTGCTCATTCTGTGACATAATTAAAACAATAATGCGCAGAGGGGATTGCATTTTTGTTTTCACATTCACCGCGCAAAAACTGTCGCATAAATCCATTGCAGTCTGCTGTTCCAGGGGGGAAGGCGGGGCGTTGACGTCAGTGCTCACTCACGCTGTGGTGGCGCTCCAGAGGAGGCTTTGGAGCATGTCGTGAACAGGACTAGCTGCTCTGCGCGAGTGAAACATATCTCTGGGCAGTGCAACCGGACTCATAGCTTTGTGTTTGCGGGCAGGTGAGGGTACTTTTTTACGCCGTTTGCTCCGGAGGATTGCAGTTCGTGGAATAGAGAGTGCACAGAACCAGAGTCCCCCCCTCCCCCCCCAGGCAGGGACACGCCCCACCCCAAGGCGCTGCGGGCCTATGCCCAATGCCCCGACTGCTCGCCCAGACGAGAGGCACGCCACTGCTCGGGAGCCCTGAGCACCCACCTGCACACCTGTGCAACCTGCCCGCCAGCCCTACCAAGTAGAGCCCTGCGCGGGACTATTTTCTTCATCCCGCCCGCGCCCGCTGAATTTTTGACCAATCCCGCCCGCTCCCGCAACGAATGCGTTACACTCCCGCCCGCTCCCGCAATATGTATCTCCACTCCCGCCCGCACCCGCAAAACTCAGAGAATTTAGTCCCGAACAGTAATAGATGTGCATTGATTTTGTATTGTAACGATCCAGCGTGACCGTCAGTTAAGTGGGGAAGCAATAGCCAGACTGCTAATTAGATGGCTTCATTGGAGAGCTGTCCGTGCCCCATACACCGCACGACCCCGGACAGTCTCAGAGAGGAAATAAACAGGCAGAGCACTAGAGATTCCTTTTCAGCACAGAGCCCGTTTAAACAAGCACACATACAGCCCAAACAGCATGGAGGGTCACTTCAGCTTCCAGCCCTCTGACTCAAGGTTTCACCTAAGCTCCCCACTTCCCATGAGCCTTAGGGGCTGAAGGCGGGGCTAACCCCCAGGTCGCTACACTGCCCCCACCTAAGAGGGTTAGTGTCCCCACAACCCTCACATAACTGCATAACTGAATAACACAACACAACCAGCAAAACACAGGAACACACTGGCTGGAGAATCCTTCGCACAATCCTGGGTTTCGACCGCCACCGTGTACAGTCCTCCTCTTAACTGGCTGGGTTAGCACATCTGCAACTGACACAGTTCCATGCCAGTATGTGCCCAGCCAGGAGAACCAGTCCCCGCCTCCGTGGAAGCACCACCATCAGGGTGCACGTCATCATGGGGGAGCAGACTCTCTCCAAGTGAAGAGCTGCACACCAGCAGCAGAAGGTCCCCAGGCATCCCAGGTGATCGTCTTCATCACTACGGCTGCTGTAGGGTCTGCTTCGTCAAACCCTCCTCCCCAAAGCGAAGCTCTGCTGTCCGCGCTGACAGGTCTCGCAGCTCCGCAGGTGGGAGGTCCAGCAGTGTAGCGCCCTCTAACGCCAGGCCTGGGTGTGTGAGAAGTCCCCTTCGGCGTCTAGCCCTCATGGCCGGTCACCAGGTTGACCTGAGCCAGGTGTGGTTCCAGCGTTGTTGAGCCATTGCGTCGTGAAGGTTCAGCTGGGCTGCGCACCGTCATCACAGTCTGGTCCAGATGGTCTAGCGCTGGCGTCGGGCAGGGCCAGGCTGCAGATGACGGTGGGTGCTCGATCCATCAGGGTGGTGTCATCGCCCTTACTCCTGTATATGTATATATATATATATATATATATATGCGTTTTCTTAATTTGCTGCAGTCCGTGGAGATCTGCTTCGCTCTGTTTCCAGCTTTCACGGGTCTCCTGAGTGGCTTAATTTTTGGCACAAGCTCCATGACTTGGTTTTGGCTGAATTCAAGAGCCTCCCTATGCCTGGAATTCTTTGTGGAGAACTTCTACTAAAGTAAGTGTCACGTGTGGAGGAGGCTCGAGAGCCGGTAGGACCCGGACGCAGAGGCAGGAGGCACACGGGTTCAAGACTAGTGGGTTTATTTAACTAAACAAAAAGCGCTGCAGAGCAGGATTACAAAACTAAACAAAACTTACTGTGGCGTATGCAGGGATATGAACAAGGACACAAAGACAAGGAGACGTTAAGACCATGACCAGAAGTTAATGGACCAGCACAGGAGGAAGGCAGAGACAAGACTTATGTACAGACAGGGCAGACAAGACACAGGTGAACACGATCAGGCAGATGGGACCAAAGGAATATAAAACTCAAGACATGACAAGACAGGAACCTTTCAAAATAAAACAGAAACAGAGACAAACAAGAGCAAAATAAGAACTAAAGCCAAAACTAAGACACAACAAACTCAAACCATGACAGCAAGCCATTCATCAGAGTAGCTAATTTTTTGACAATGGACTCGAGAGTCACTAAACTGGTGCCGGAGACACTAGCCCGGCGGGCCAATCTTAACATCCGGTGCATTGAAGTTGAGGAGGCAGCCGGCGCTTCCCACAACTTACCGCTTCGAAACACTCGTGGAATATATAACTCTTTGTAATCTTCCAAAGCCTCCAGACTCAGTATTTCATATGTTGGTGTTTTGGGTTTTACCTGAGCCACACCAGTTTGGTAGCGCAGCGGTCTCGTAGCACTTCTTCTATACTCACATGACATGAGACCTTCCTTCACACAGTCCTGAGGAGCCGTGTAAACAATCATGTGGTTTTTTGTTACCAGTCGTGTCCAGACAAAATAAAGGCTGATGTTATTCTCACATATTTACGAGCAGCCAAGATGCACGTTGAGTGCATTGCCCCGCACGGATTTTAAGTACATCCATAGCTAAATGTTGCTATGCATTAGCCTAATCCTAACCCTTCTTCCGGATCCATGCGACCAGTGCTTTATTCTTGGCAGCACGGATTAAAAAAATTATGAGAGAAGAATCTTAATAATGATCAGCAACAATAGCACATTTAGAAGATTGTCTCCTACTGTTTCGCTGGTTTTGCTCTTTGAAACAGCGCTGAAGCCTCAACAGCTCTAGCACAGATTTCGCCATGCTGAACTTTCCAGCTTCTGACAAATTTCCCAACCTCTTGGTCCACACTCTTTTATTCTTCTAACACATATGCTTCCATAGTCTGTCGCTACCCAATACTAGCGCATGTACCTACTGCTGGAAGAGGCTTGGTGTGAAATGTCAAAGCAGTGAAAATCTTACAAATTATGTTCCAGGCTTTTTCTTACTCAGCTCTGTTCCGATAAATGAAAGACTCTGTGTCACAAAATTCCAGCCGAACACATACCACAATTATTAATTTCTCCTCCAAGATGAATTTTCCAACAGTTGGCACTTTCGTGAGACGCCATTCAAACGTCACTACCATATCCAAATCCCTGATTGGTCAAAGTTCAACCTTGTTTAACTTTCAACATGCGTTCAAGTATGAATGGGAATAATGTTTCGAAATGGACAAGCTTGTAGATTTGATTTGAGAACTTGTGCACCAAAATTCTGCATCTGTGTGTGCACCTTCCGCTTCACGCAAAACTGCGCTTGAACTTTTGACACATTCCTTGCTAGACATTTGAGTCAAAACTGTCCTGTGTCTGATAATTTTCCTAAATTTCCCCCCTTCCAACAGTTTTGATATGTTAAGGCATCTACAATCTTGCCTCTTTGGTGAAGGGGTACTGTTGGTACTTGAGGATTGTCAGTTTCATTTATTTGTTTCTATTGTCATGTTCTTTTTCCCCCGTCAATCAAACCCGGTTTGGGTTGTCAATTATCCACAGCAGGACATATGTTAATTTTCCTAGTGTAATTTTAAGTGTCCCTAGTTTTTATTATGTTCAAATTTATGTCCGAAATGTTTACGTTTCTGCCACCAAAGCTCACACCAATGACCTGCTATATAAATTAGATGCTTTGACTGTCTTACATATGAAGTCATGATGACATTCAACTTACACGCAAAAGCACTCTCAGGGTTGAATGAACCCATGAAGTCTTGCTCCAACATGCTTAAAAGCTTCTATGAACCTGTTTGACTAAAATACAGTATGACACACATGGAAACTGGTTATGTTTACATAAAAAACGGTTGTTGCCGACAAACATTATCATAAGATCTTCTTTCCGTGAGATGGTCTATCCTGGCAAATGTCCCAGTGCAAAGCAATTTTGCTTGGTCATTCTGGGTTGTCTTTTCTAACATACCCTAATAATTAAAAAGCCTGTAGGAGCAGATGGAAGTGCAATGGGTGTGTCTCCTTCTGAGTGCTCCATGTTTAGAATGTGACAAATTTGCATTATTCCCTACAGCCCAACTTTTATGAATACATTTTTTTAGGTTGCAAATTGTTTGCTTAGGTAATAATTTGTTTTTGTTCATGTACAACACTGCTATTGCGTTTCCTCTTCACGCATGTCTGAATGTTCTCAATTAGAAACTGTTAATATTTCTGATTTAAGAAGAGTGCTATTTTTTGTGCATTTATCCTAAGTTTTTAGGACCAATTTATCCATTTGACGATTCAAACCGAAGCTGCTTTCATGGACAGGGAGAGACATGGCTGAAGCAGCTGTTCATGTTCACTGGGGGACCTTGTAAGTGAGACTTTTTCTAGGCTCTTTTCCAGCTCTGTTATTGTTTATTGATTCAGGCTTAAGAAACATGGAGACAATATTAGGAACTTAAAGGCAGGAAAAGACACATGGTTGAGGTGGAGGGGGGTTCTTTAAAAAGACTTTTAGAGTGCTTTAACACATGTAAAAAATAAAAATTAAAAACATTTGCAGTTATAACTTTAGATTGACCAACAGTAACTGGCTAATTAAAATAATATGGAAGTTTAAAATATATATATTTTTTTGCTTTTAAACTAAAGAAAAAGCATAGATTTGACCTGTTCCATTAAAATATGTAGGGGGGGACTTTATGGAATGAGACATTACTCCTGCTGAGATGGTGGTATTGAGTGATGGAATATGAAATCTGTATGATAAGAATCAAAATCTTCTCATTTTTTTGTTAATTTTATTTGTTTTACTGAAAAGTAAAATGAAACTGTAGGACAAAATCGTTCTTCAGTAAGGAATGATTGTGTTGTTTATTCACTAAGAGATAAATGTATAAAAACTTGCCATTGTTTTGTTTTTTAGTTTAGATTGTGTCCACAATAAACGATTTCAGGGCAAAATGTCAATCGAGACGTCACAATCCATATAGCATCTAAATTTTCTCTGTCTTTCTTCATCCTGTCTCCTCGGTAGTGATGCTCATCAGTGATATTTGTCTGCAAGTTCACTAAAACACCACCAAGTTGATTTCCATTGAAAAGATGAGAATGTTCATCAAAAGATGCTGCTGAGTTTACTTAAAAGGAGCTTTGTTTATCATAAAAGCAGTTATCACAGAAGGTCACATCTCAGAAACTTGCTGATATCTGCGTTTAGTGCCCTCCTTGAGTGTGTCATGGGACAATCAATAATAATATTAAAATCTGCCAGTCAAAATTATAACATTTGAGATTGTGTGAATAATTTGACTTAATAAAAAGAAGGAAAAAATCACCAAGAATCAGGGTGAAGAGTTTATTCAAAGGAACCTCAGGAAGGACAGATGAGACTGTCTGTGGTGCTGCAGTTTTATGAAAGGCTTTGTATGCTGCAGCATGGCTCAGCATGCCCCCTGCTGTTCACCAGCACATTCAAAGGAAGTAGTTTGATTCCAGTTTGAAAGACAAAGGAAGTTTCCTTGGAAGAGACATGTGTACTGTAATAAATCTTACTGATTGTGAGTAATAAAAAGTAAAAAAAGTTCAAATAGTTAAAATATGTTGTTTTATAGATTACTAGAAATGTTAAAACTGAAAAACAAATCACATTAAAAATAAGCATTTCTGGCAGGCACATACACCACCATAAGTTAAAAAAAAGATTTAAATCCTACCTAGGACCCTTCTTTGGTGCTCTTTTTTTGTGTGGGTTTTCTCTGGCCTTCTACCGCAGTCCAAACACATGCTTTAAAGGTTAACTAGTATCTCTAAACTTTCCCTTGGTGTGGCCCTGTGACAGACTGATGACCTGTCCAAAGTGTATCCCCCCTTCACACATCAACAGCTAGGTTAGGCTCCAGCAACAGAGTGACCTTGAAAGGGATAAAGTAGGTTCTGAATATGGATGGAGTGATCATGGACAGCTAGCTTAAACTAAAAAGTAAGATATTGTAGCGAATTCGGGTTAGCGCTGCCTTCCAGTCCAAATGCTCATGAATTGGGGAGCTAGGTGAAACCTTGAGTCAGGAGGGTTGTGTAATGAAGGACCTCCATGCTGTTTGGGCTGTTTGGGAGTGCTTGATTAAACGGGCTCTGTGCTGAAAAGGAATCTCTAGTGCTCTGCCTGTTTATTTCCTCTCTGAGACTGTGTCCGGGGTCGTATGTATGGGGCACAGACAGCTCTCCAATGAAGCCATCTAAATAGCAGTCTGGCTTTTGCTTCCCCACTAAACTGACGGTCCGGCTGGATCGTTACATTGGTGTCAGAAGTGAGATGCTTAGCCGCTGCTATACCATGGAGAGCACGCTTACGGGAGGGTGAGACGGAGCACGATCCTGGTGGCAGTGTGGACAAGGAGGAGGCGGCTAAAACATCTACCCTGAAGGATCCAGCACCCACCGTCATCCACAGCCTGGCCCTGCCCGGCACCAACGCTAGAACATCCGGACTAGACTGTGATGATGCAGCGCAGCCCAGCTGAACCTTCACGACGCAATGGCTCAACAACGCTGGAACCACACCTGGCTCAGGTCAACCTGGCGACCGGCCATGAGGGCTAGACGCCGAAGGGGACTTCTCACACCAGGCCTGGTGTTAGAGGGCACACACTGCTGGACCTCCCAGCCTGGGCGGAGCTGGCAGACTCACGACAGCAGAGCTGCCTTTGGGGTGAGGAGGGTTTGGACGGGGTTGTAGACCCTTACAGCAGCTGGGTCTCGGGCCACGCAGTGACGACGACGACGCCTCTGGGATGCCTGGGGACCTTCGCTGCTGTGTGCAGCTCTTCACGGAGAGAGTCTGATCCCCATGATGACGCACCTGATGGTGGCGGTGTGCTTCCACGGAGGCGGGATCGGTCTCTCCTGGCTGGGCACATACTGGCATGGAACTGTGTCAGTTGCAGATGTGCTAACCCAGCCAGTTAAGAGGAGGACTGTACACGGTGGCGGTCGAAACCCAGGATTGTGCGGTAAGGATTCTTCCAGCCAGTGTTCCTCATGTTTTGCTGGTTGTGTTGTGTTATTCAGTTACGTGAGGGTTAGGGGACCAACTTCAGTGGGGCAGTGTAGCATCCGGGGTTAGCGCTGCCTTCAGCCCCAAAGGTCATGGGAATTGGGAGCTAGGTGAAACCTTGAGTCAGAGGTTGTGTACTAAAGTGACCTCCATGCTGTTTTGGGGCCGTTTTGGGAGTGCTTGATTAAACGGGCTCTGTGCTGAAAAGGAATCTCTAGTGTTTGCCTGTTTATTTCCCCTCTGAGACTGTCCGGGGTCGTGCGGTGTCTGGGGCACGGACAGCTCTCCAATGAAGCCATCTAAATAGCAGTCTGGCTTTTTCTTCCCCACTAAACTGACGGTCCGACTGGATCGTTACAATATGAAGCGCCGTACAGTGGCGCAGTGGTTAGCGCTCTTGCCTCACAAGCGCAAAGGCCCTGTGTTAAGTCCTTTCTGTATAAACTTTGCATGTTTTCTTCTTTGCATGCGTGGGTGTTCTCCGGGGACTCAAGCCTTCTCCCACCATCCAAAAACATGCTTCATAGGTTAATTGGTTACTCTAAATTGTCCCTAGGTGTGAGTGTATGGGTGTGTGATTTGTGGCCCTGCAACTGACTGGCGACCTGTCCTGAATGTCCTCTGCCTTTGCCACAAATAGCTGGGATAGGCCCTAGTAGCCCCGTGACCCAGAAAGGCAAAAAACGGGTTTAGACAATGAATGAGTGAAAAATATGACTTATATTTTATCTTTTACTTTCTATATTCAAAGTTGTATGTATTAGATTACAAAAATAAGCAATTTTATTAAACTAAAATACAAACTGGTTAACAAAATGTTTTTTCTTGCTGTAAGTATAGCAACTTTTGATTAGACTGTACTGAATGGTCCTAAAATCAAATTAAAAACAGACACACTACGAATATGTTTTTCTATGCTGATATTTACAATAAGGAAGAAGTTGCAGTCGCAGAGAAACAGATTAAAGCTAGTACATCAGGGTCGGCAACCTTTACCTTTTCATCAAAGAACATTTGGGGCTGTCTCCCACAGAAATTAATGACAGGAGCCGCAACACCTTGAAAAACCCGGTGTTTCCAATGAATGGCATCATTTCACTCAGTTATAAAGTTGGTGAAGAGATGTTCTTTTTGTATCCTCTGTCATTTAATGGATTCCAATGAGAACTATTTCCAGAGAGTCCACAAAACTGGCAAATATGCCATAACTGTCATGATACTGCAGGTGGGTGGAACCCAGATGCTGTAACTCAGAACGGCATGGTACGTTTCCAGGTGCAAGAAGGCTTATTCTTTCCCCTGAGGTATATCGACAGCTGGAATACTGACATGAACGTGACTTGTTGGCGTGGCTGGAGGGCTTGACGCGGCATGAGCCGTGAGGGTCATCAGGTTTCTGAGCGCTATAAAGGTCCACGCCGATTTCACTCGTGGTTGGTTGGGCTATCCTGGGATAAGTGATGTGCCAGAGCGAGAACGCAGGCAAAGGTTAAAGCAATGTGATATAACCTTGCACTGCGCCTAGTCACTCATAGGGGCAACGAACTGGCGTTGAACTGTATGCTGGGTCTCCTTTGCCAGAGAAGATGATGAGTGGAGCCGCTGGTAATCAGGAGGAGCAGAGCTGGAGGGGGAGAGTCTGACAGGCACTATGACAATAACTAACCTGCAGTTAATCCAAGCCGAAGTTAGGACAAATCTTTTTTTTTCTCTATCCGATCAGGATGTTTGGGGCAGGAGCTGCGTGTTTATTCTGGGATATCTCGCCACATTTGAGACTGTTTTTTGCAATTCTCACAGCATATTAATCATACTGGTAAAGTTAAGAGCAAACTAGAAGAAGAAGAAGAATAGGTTTTATTGCCAGGTTCAGTAGAGCTTAATTTTACAAAAACGAGGAATTTGTCTTTGGTGTATGGTACAATTAAAATAAGCAAAAATTAAATTAATACAACAACACACTAGTATACAGTTGAGTAAGGGGATAACAGGTGGGCTGGGATGGTCTGTAAGTAGCAGCGATAGTCCTTGGTGGGGGTCAGCTGGGAGTTGGGGTACTCGTTCAACAGGGGCTGACTGCAGTGGGAAGAAGTTGTTCTTGTGGCGCGAGGTCCTGGTCCTGATGGACCTGGTTTCCTTGCCAGAGGGGAAATACAGCTCATGTCCTGGTGAGAGGGGGGTCGGCCATAATCCTGAGCTGCCCTGTCCTGAGATGTGCAGCTCCAGGAGAGACGAGGCAGCCGATCACCTTTTCTGCTGAGGGATGATACTGCAGCTTGTGTCTCTGTCTCTGGCTGTACGCAGCTTAACCAGATCGTGATGGAGGACGGGAGGGATTCAATATATATATATATATATGCGCAACGTCTTCTTAATCTTGCTGTAGTCCGTGGAGATCTGCTTTCGCTCTGTTTCAGCTTCTCCACGGGGTCTCCGAGTGCTCAATTTTTGGCAGCAAGCTCCATGACTTGGTTTTGGCTGAATTCTAGAGCCTCCCATAGTGCCTGGAATTCTTTGTGGAGAACTTCTACTAAAGTAAGTGTCACGGTGAGAGGAGGCTCGAGAGCCGGTAGGACCCGGACGCAGAGGCAGGAGGCACGCGGGTTCAAGACTAGTGGGTTTATTTAACTAAACAAAAAGCGCTGCAGAGCAGGATGACAAAACTAAAACAAAACTTACTGTGGCGTGGCGAGGGACATGGAACAAGGACACAAAGACAAGGAGACGTAACACCATGACCAGAAGTTAATGGACCAGCACAGGAGGAAGGCAGAGACAAGACTTATATACAGACAGGGCAGACAAGACACAGGTGAACACGATCAGGGCAGATGGGGACCAAAGGAAGTAAAACTCAAGACATGACAAGACAGGAACCCTTTCAAAATAAAACAGGAAACAGAGACAAACAAGACAGCATAAGAACTAAAGCAAAAACCAAGACACAACAAACTCAAACCAGGACAGCAAGCCGTCCATCAGAGTAAAGCACCTTTTTATCAATGGACTCCGAGAGTCATTCGAAACTGGTGCCGGGAGATGACGCAGCTCCGGGCGAGCCATCCTAACATCCGTGCATTGAAGTTGGAGTGGAGGCAGCTTGCGTCTTCCCCACAACTAACCGCTCGAAAAACTCGTAAATATATAACTCTTGTAATCTTCCAAAGCCTCCAGACTCAAGTATTTCAAGTATGTTGGTAAGCTAGTTTTACCTGAGCCACACCAGTTTGGTAGCGCAGCGGTCTCGTAGCACTTCTTCTATACTCACATGACATGAGACCTTCCTTCACACAGTCCTGAGGAGCCGTGTAAACAATCATGTGGTTTTTTGTTACCAGTCGTGTCCAGACAAAATAAAGGCTGATGTTATTCCCACATATTTACGTACAGCCAAAATGCACATTGCGGCATTGCCCGCACGGATTTTAAGTACATCCATAGCTAAATGTTGCTATGCATTAGCCTAATCCTAACCCTTCTTCCGGATCCATGCGACCAGTGCTTTATTCTTGGCAGCACGGATTAAAAAAATTATGAGAGAATAGACCCTTAATAATGATCACAACAATAAAAGCACATTTAGAAGATTGTCTCCCACTGTTTCCTGCTGGTTTTGCTCTTTGAGAACAGCTGAAGCCTCCCTCAACAGCTCTAGCACAGATTTCGCCATGCTGAACTTTCCAGCTTCTGACAAAATTTCCCAACCTCTTGGTCCACACTCTTTTATTCTTCTAACACATATGCTTCCATAGTCTGTCGCTACCCAATACTAGCGCATGTACCTACTGCTGGAAGAGGCTTGGTGTGAAATGTCAAAGCAGTGAAAATCTTACAAATTATGTTCCAGGCTTTTTCTTACTCAGCTCTGTTCCGATAAATGAAAGACTCTGTGTCACAAAATTCCAGCCGAACACATACCACAATTATTAATTTCTCCTCCAAGATGAATTTTCCAACAGTTGGCACTTTCGTGAGACGCCATTCAAACGTCACTACCATATCCAAATCCCTGATTGGTCAAAGTTCAACCTTGTTTAACTTTCAACATGCGTTCAAGTATGAATGGGAATAATGTTTCGAAATGGACAAGCTTGTAGATTTGATTTGATTGGATTTGAGAACTTGTGCACCAAAAATCTGCATCTGTGTGTAAAAATCTTCCGCTTACGCAAAACTGCGCTTGAACTTTTGACACATTCCTTGCTAGACATTTGAGTCAAAACTGTCCTGTGTCTGATAATTTTCCTAAATTTCCCCCCTTCCAACAGTTTTGATATGTTAAGGCATCTACAATCTTGCCTCTTTGGTGAAGGGGTACTGTTGGTACTTGAGGATTGTCAGTTTCATTTATTTGTTTCTATTGTCATGTTCTTTTTCCCCCGTCAATCAAACCCGGTTTGGGTTGTCAATTATCCACAGCAGGACATATGTTAATTTTCCTTAGTGTATTTTAAGTGTCCCTAGTTTTTATTATGTTCAAATTTATGTCCAAAATGTTTACGTTTCTGCCACCAAAGCTCACACCAATGACCTGCTATATAAATTAGATGCTTTGACTGTCTTACATATGAAGTCATGATGACATTCAACTTACACGCAAAAGCACTCTCAGGGTTGAATGAACCCATGAAGTCTTGCTCCAACATGCTTAAAAGCTTCTATGAACCTGTTTGACTAAAATACAGTATGACACACATGGAAACTGGTTATGTTTACATAAAAAACGGTTGTTGCTGACAAACATTATCATAAGATCTTCTTTCCGTGAGATGTAGGTTCATCCTGGCAAATGTCCCAGTGCAAAGCAATTTTGCTTGGTCATTCTGGGTTGTCTTTTCTAACATACCCTAATAATTAAAAAGCCTGTAGGAGCAGATGGAAGTGCAATGGGTGTGTCTCCTTCTGAGTGCTCCATGTTTAGAATGTGACAAATTTGCATTATTCCCTACAGCCCAACTTTTATGAATACATTTTTTTAGGTTGCAAATTGTTTGCTTAGGTAATAATTTGTTTTTGTTCATGTACAACACTGCTATTGCGTTTCCTCTTCACGCATGTCTGAATGTTCTCAATTAGAAACTGTTAATATTTCTGATTTAAGAAGAGTGCTATTTTTTGTGCATTTATCCTAAGTTTTTAGGACCAATTTATCCATTTGACGATTCAAACCGAAGCTGCTTTCATGGACAGGGAGAGACATGGCTGAAGCAGCTGTTCATGTTCACTGGGGGACCTTGTAAGTGAGACTTTTTCTAGGCTCTTTTCCAGCTCTGTTATTGTTTATTGATTCAGGCTTAAGAAACATGGAGACAATATTAGGAACTTAAAGGCAGGAAAAGACACATGGTTGAGGTGGAGGGGGGTTCTTTAAAAAGACTTTTAGAGTGCTTTAACACATGTAAAAAATAAAAATTAAAAACATTTGCAGTTATAACTTTAGATTGACCAACAGTAACTGGCTAATTAAAATAATATGGAAGTTTAAAATATATATATTTTTTTGCTTTTAAACTAAAGAAAAAGCATAGATTTGACCTGTTCCATTAAAATATGTAGGGGGGGACTTTATGGAATGAGACATTACCCTGCCAGAGATGGTGGTAAAAATCTTCTCATTTTTTTGTTAATTTTATTTGTTTTACTGAAAAGTAAAATGAAACTGTAGGACAAAATCGTTCTTCAGTAAGGAATGATTGTGTTGTTTATTCACTAAGAGATAAATGTATAAAAACTTGCCATTGTTTTGTTTTAAGGTTTAGATTGTGTCCACACAAACGATTTCAGGGCTAAAACGTCAATCGGAGACGTCACAATCCATATAGCATCTAAATTTTCTCTGTCTTTCTTCATCCTGTCTCCTCGGTAGTGATGCTCATCAGTGATATTTGTCTGCAAGTTCATTAAAACACCACCAAGTTGATTTCCATTGAAAAGATGAGAATGTTCATCAAAAGATGCTGCTGAGTTTACTTAAAAGGAGCTTTGTTTATCATAAAAGCAGTTATCACAGAAGGTCACATCTCAGAAACTTGCTGATATCTGCGTTTAGTGCCCTCCTTGAGTGTGTCATGGGACAATCAATATAAATATTAAAATCTGCCAGTCAAAATTATAACATTTGAGATTGTGTGAATAATTTGACTTAATAAAAAGAAGGAAAAAATCACCAAGAATCAGGGTGAAGAGTTTATTCAAAGAACCTCAAGAAGGATCAGATGAGACTGTCTGTGGTGCTGCAGTTTTATGAAAGGCTTTGTATGCTGCAGCATGGCTCAGCATGCCCCCTGCTGTTCACCAGCACATTCAAAGGAAGTAGTTTGATTCCAGTTTGAAAGACAAAGGAAGTTTCCTTGGAAGAGACATGTGTACTGTAATAAATCTTACTGATTGTGAGTAATAAAAAGTAAAAAAAGTTCAAATAGTTAAAATATGTTGTTTTATAGATTACCAGAAATGTTAAAACTGAAAAACAAATCACATTAAAAATAAGCATTTCTGGCAGGCACATACACCACCATAAGTTAAAAAAAAGATTTAAATCCTACCTAGGACCCTTCTTTGTGCTCTTTTTTTGTGTGGGTTTTCTCTGGCCTTCTACCGCAGTCCAAACACATGCTTTAAAGGTTAACTAGTATCTCTAAACTTTCCCTTGGTGTGGCCCTGTGACAGACTGATGACCTGTCCAAAGTGTATCCCCCCTTCACACATCAACAGCTAGGTTAGGCTCCAGCAACAGAGTGACCTTGAAAGGGATAAAGTAGGTTCTGAATATGGATGGAGTGATCATGGACAGCTAGCTTAAACTAAAAAGTAAGATATTGTAGCGACCCGAGGGTTAGCGCTGCCTTCAGCCCCAAAGGCTCATGGGAATTGGGGAGCTTTAGGGTGAAACCTTGAGTCAGAGGGTTGTGTACTGAAGTGACCTCCATGCTGTTTGGGCTGTTTGGGAGTGCTTGATTAAATGGGCTCTGTGCTGAAAAGGAATCTCTAGTGCTCTGCCTGTTTATTTCCTCTCTGAGACTGTCCGGGGTCGTGCGGTGTATGGGGCACGGACAGCTCTCCAATGAAGCCATCTAAACAGCAGACTGGCTTTTGCTTCCCCACTAAATAGATGTTACAATATGAAGGCTGCACAGTTGGCGCGGTGGTTAGCGCTCTTGCCTCACAGCAAGAAGGCCCCGTGTTAAGTCCTTTCTGTATAAACTTTGCATGTTTTCTTCTTTGCATGCGTGGGTGTTCTCCGGGGACTCAAGCCTTCTCCCACCATCCAAAAACATGCTTCATAGGTTAATTGGTTACTCTAAATTGTCCCTAGGTGTGAGTGTGCATGGGTGTGTGATTTGTGGCCCTGCAACTGACTGGCGACCTGTCCTGAATGTCCTCTGCCTTTGCCACAAATAGCTGGGATAGGCCCTAGTAGCCCCGTGACCCAGAAAGGCAAAAAACGGGTTTAGACAATGAATGAGTGAAAAATATGACTTATATTTTATCTTTTACTTTCTATATTCAAAGTTGTATGTATTAGATTACAAAAATAAGCAATTTTATTAAACTAAAATACAAACTGGTTAACAAAATGTTTTTTCTTGCTGTAAGTATAGCAACTTTTGATTAGACTGTACTGAATGGTCCTAAAATCAAATTAAAAACAGACACATTACGAATATGTTTTTCTATGCTGATATTTACAATAAGGAAGAAGTTGCAGTCGCAGAGAAACAGATTAAAGTCAGTACATCAGGGGTCGGCAACCTTCACCACTCAAAGAGCCATTTGGGTCAGTCTCCCACAGAAATTAAATGACAGGGAGCGGCAACACCCTTTAAAAAACCCGGTGTTTCCAATGAATGGCATCATTTCACTCAGTTATAAAGTTGGTGAAGAGATGTTCTTTTTTGTATCCTCTGTCATTTAATGGATTCCAATGAGAACTATTTCCAGAGAGTCCACAAAACTGGCAAATATGCCATAACTGTCATGATACTGCAGGTGGGTGGAACCCAGATGCTGTAACCCAGAACGAAGACAGGTACGTTTTCAGGTAAGAAGTGTTTTATTCTTTCCCCTGAGGTGAGATTGATTGGGGCTGGAAGCGGTCCGGACATGAACGTGACTTGTTGCGTGGCTAGAGGGCTTGATGCGGTTAGCGAGAGCCGTGAGGTCATCAGGTTTCTGGAGCGGCTAAGTGGAAGGTCCACACTGATTTCACTCGTGGTAGGTTGGCTATCCTGGGATAAGGAGCATAAAGTTAGAGCAAGAACGAGGCAAAGGTTAAAGCAACAGAGCATAACTTAGACCAGGCCTAGTCACCATAGGGGGCAACGAACTGGCGTTGAACTGTGGCGTTGGGTCTCCTTTTAAGCAGAGAAGATGATGTGAGTGGAGTCAGCTGGTAATCAGGAGGAGCAGAGCTGGAGGGGGAGGAGTCTGACAGGCACCATGACAATAACTAACCTGCAGTTAATCCGCATCTCCGATAGACAACTTTTTTTTCTCATCTCGATCATCATGTTTTGGGGCAGGAGCTGCGTGTTTATTCTGGGTTATCTCGCCACATTTGAGACTTTGTTTTTTGGTAATTCCTCATTACATATTAATCATACTGGTAAAGTTGTTGAAAGCAAACTATTCTGCTTAGGTGCCATTAAACATCCTGTTTTCTTCAGGAACCTGTATTTTCTCCAGATTCTCCATCGTTGTCCTGCCTGGGTCGGAAAATTGTTGGGATTGCATGCCGGTGGGAGTCGTGGCAGTGACCTCAGTCAAGAGTCACATAGAACTTTACTTAGAAAATGTCCACATTTTGATTTTATTTTTTTGACCTAGTTTAGTTTTTTGTTTTCATTCATTCATTTTCCATTCCGCTTTTCCCTTTCGGGGTCACGGGGCTGCCAGAGCCTATCCTGGCCACTTGTGGGCGAAGGCAGGGGACATCCTGGACAGGTCACCAGTCTGTCGCAGGTTAGAATGTCCTCAATCACACACCCATTCACTCTCACTTTTTTTTCTTTTTTTTTTTTAAATTATTTCTATGAACCTTTTTCTGTTTGCTGTTTGCTGACCATGGTCGTCAGCACAGGGGAGCCGCTCCAGGTTCCGACCAGCGCCTGGTTCCGACCAGCTCGCCTGGTTCTGACCAGCTCCTGGTTCAGACTGCTCACAAAAATACAACAACTGATCAACAGACAACCCAGAGAGGTTCTGCATGATGAGGCTTTCACAAACTTATTCATCATGTACTGTCTTTTATAAGAACTTTCCATCCCATAAAAAAACTCTGGTCCACGTTCACAGCCACAGACACGCCCCCTCAGCACGTTCACGCTGCTTTTTTCTTCCTGCCCACTGGCACATCCCAACAGTGTTAAAGGGGCCACAACAATCTTAGAACATAATAATTATTTTACAAAACCACAAAGACCCGCAGCATAGGGATAAAAGAGCTCATACAGCTACGGAGCTGAAGGTTGCCGACCCCTGCAGTACATCCATGGCCAACTGTGTGTTTTTGTGGCATTTTTCTGGTGACAGATGGCATAAATGAAGAATATAAAGATTAAGGGTGTATTCAGACTGGTCACATTTAGTTCCCTAAAAGTTAACTAGAGTTTGTCTTCCCTGATAATCCAGAACAAATTTTCAGTCTGAATACACTCAAGCTGACCCTGGTCCGGGCTTTATCTTTCTGACTTAACTGACTTTGTAGGTGGTCTTGGTTCATTCTAAGATTCCTCAGTCTGAATAAAATCCATTCTCAGAGCAGAAAACCTGGACCAAAACGGCCACCATAGCCAGTCATCGCATAATGTAAAAAGAGTCGGAGTGTAGAAACAGATTTTAACACTGCTGAAAACACTTTTTACATGCTTTTTTGTAGTGTTACGCTGCATCCGCTGCATCCACTGCTGTGACATCATCCTAAAAGTACATTGTAGTTCCTTAACAGAATTATTCAGTCATTCATTCATTCATTCATTCATTCATTCATTTTCTTCCGTTTTGTCCCTTTCGGGGTCATGGGGCTGCCAGAGCCTAACCTGGCCACTTGTGGGAGAAGGCAGGGGACATCCTGGACAGTCTGTCGCAGGATCACATATCACACATCCATGCACTCTCACATTCACACCTATGGACAATTTAGATTAATCAATTAACCTATGGGAAGAAGCTGGAGTCCACGGAGAAAACCCACACATACACGGGGAGAACATGCAAACTCCAAAGAATTATCTCAAAAACAATGCCATAATCCCACAACGATGAAACACAGCAACTCTTTGAAATGTGGTTGGATGAATGCAGGCTGATTAAAACAACTTTTAACACGATTGCTTCTCACCGTTTTCCCAACAATCTATATGTCAAAAATTCTTATCAGCGTGCCTTCTTAGCTGTCTTCCTGCCAATAACCTCCCTGCAGCATGCCTCAGCCACACCAAACGAGCAAGTTAATTTTGTTGAGCCTGATGTTGGATGTTGGAGGAAGTTGGGGAAACTTCCTGATGATGTGGCAGTGCGAGGAGCATGAACAACTTCCTTAACACTTCCATCTCGAGAAGATGGAGGGGGAATACAAAGTTTATTCTTATGTTGGACTATTTTTGTACTTTTTTGGATATGTTGAACTTGTTTAGAAGTATAAGTTCAGTTTCTTGGTTAAAGCATTAAATTACTAGTAATTTACTACTTTAGTTAATATTTAGGTTTTGATTGTGTCACGGTGCCTGTCAGACTCCTCCCCCTCCAGCTCTGCCTGCTTTGCTCCTCCTAATTAACCACCAGCTGACTTCACTCACCTCATCTACCCTGCTGCTAAAAAGGAGACCCAACGCCACAGTTCAATGCCAGTTCGTTGCCCCTTATGGTGACTTAGCCTGGTGCTAAGTTTATGCTCTTGTTCACAGCCTCGAACTTATTCTTGCTCTTTGTCTCAGGATAACCAACACCTCACCAGTGACGTCACCGTGACCTTCCCTTCTGCTGCTCTGAGAAATCCTGAAGACTTCACGGCTCTCATTTACCGCGCTAAGGCCTCCAGCCAAGCCACCAGCCGCCATCAAGTCTGGACCTCCTCCAGCTACTACAACCATCATCCTTGGAGAAACAATAAACCTTTTCTCGCCAAATTACTCACCTGTCTTCCTTCTGGGTTACAGCATCTGGGTCCTCAGGTCTTGAGCGTCATGACAGATTGTTTTGTATTTGTAGTCCCCTCCCTATTGGGTCATTGGTCTGATCAACCAGTATAAAATCTCCCTAATGTTTCCTCTTGGTCGGTCAGTTTAGGTTAAGTTGGTTTGAGCTTTTCTTCTTTGTTACATTTTTGTTAAGTTGACTCCATTTTAATTTAGGCCCATGTCATTTTTGTGTTGGGTAGAATAAAAATCCCTGATTTGAAGATCTTTTTGTCCTGTGGCTCAATTCCTGCCAAGCGGACCCTAACACTACCTTACCTAATTTACCCATGAGGGATTAATAAAAGTATCATTCATTCATCTGGAACTGGAAGGTCTTCTTGACGCAGTCTGAATACAGACCAAACACAAGGTTCAGGACTCAATCCAGACCAAATTTAGCGGACTTTCAGTCTGAATACACCAAAGCAGACCCTGGTCTGGATCCAGGAACAGCTCTTGGATCCATCTTTCAAGGTGGTCTCTGTTCCTTTCTGATTGGACAGAGGTCCGGATTGCTCTGAGTTTCCGCAGTCTGAATAGGATCTGTGCCACCATAGTTGGACATTATTCAATTTGATTTTTTTATTTGAAATGGTTTATTTCAAATAATCACAGAAGAATGCACAAAAAAATACAATAAGCATTCATACATTCATTCAAACTTAGGATAATTAGATATTAAATCAAAGATTGTTTGAAGGGGAGTGGAACGAAGCGAATATATATAATACCACCCCTGTTCTACCATAACCATTTTATTGCATGATTTATCATTATCCGGTTCATAACTTTTCATCTGTTATCAATGCCTTACCAACACAGTTTCAGGTCATTACATCATTACATCCTTAAATCACATGACAATGATGAATTACTTCATACTTGTGTAAAGTAGTTAACTATTTAACTATTATGGGATGTAAATAAAGTAGGAAGGTAGCAACCATGGAAATGAGACACAGCAACTCGTTGAAATATAGTTGAATGCAGGCTCATTAAAATAACTTTTAACACATTACTTCTCGCTGTTTTCACAACAATCTATACGTCAAAAACAATTTTCAGCCCAGAGTTACTTGCGGTGAGGTTTACCCCTTATGAGGCACTGACATCAGGGCCCGGACTTCACCTGCTCTTTCGCCGAAATGCAGAGAGGTCTACTGACTCAAGCTGAGTAGCACCAGGGTGAAGGCTGCGAAGTCGCTCTGGTCCCCATGGCTCAAAATGCTGCTTAGAGAAGCTTTCCGTGATTGTGGATACCATGGACCCAGTATCCACTAAACACGAAATGGAGCGACCCCCCCATGCACACCTGTAAATGAGGACAAGATGCTAGAAGTCCATCAAACTCTCCTCTGCAGATGCAACAGGTCCTGAGACATATGGAGGATCTGTTCTTGTTGGAGTCTTAACATCTCCTTTATCTCCGATAGTTCTAAAACCAGAGGAGCTGATTGGGAGCTACCCCCAACGCCACACTGGAACCCGTGATCTGAGGGGACTGAGAAACTACAACTCCGCACCCCTCCAGGGAGACCGTCCCGCTCCCATTGTATTGCCTCACCCCTAACCTCTAACAGCGTAGCGTGGGCTGTCGCCGCACAAACTGCTTCAATTCACGGCATAGACCAACCAAAAAGGTTACTGCCCCCAAGTAACAAAAAAAAAAACCTGAAGAACACTGCGCACTAATCCAGCAAGTGCGCAGAAGCGAAGCGAGCGAGCAGAAGTCGAGTGAGCGCGCAGAAGCACCTATCAGGATTCTAACCGTGCAGTAGGAGAATGCAGGGTCTCTCGGTTAGCATTGCGTTGCGCTTGTAAGGTTTGCCTGATGTAAAAGATACAGGACATCGTCCTCAACTCCTATTTTTTGTTGGTAAGCGAACTGGAGAGGGTCCTTATCCCTGGGCCTGTGACCCCAGGTGCAGGGGGGCACCTGGGGTCGCAGCTGCCTTCCTGGGGTGGAGCCGTCTCAGCTCCCTGCTCACTTGATCAGCAGTGATGGAAAATGGGTTATCGTTGGGATTTGATGAATGAGATGGGGGCAAGGGGGGGGGGGCAGAAGCAAGATGGTTGGGGAGGTCGGTGGGGTACTGCAGCACCGGGGAGCAGGCAGCATGAGGGGTAGCCTGGGGGCAGCTGAAACGGTTGAAGAAAAATAAGGCGACTAGATTTCCGAGGCAACGGCTTTCACTCCTTGTGGATGCCGCCCAATTCATGACATCAACCTATAAGCCAGCCTCGGCAGCGTGTCTGCTACTCACCCAAGAGAACAAACAACATCCAAACTTTTGCAAAGATAGATGTGCATATGGTGCAGGGGTCGGGAACCTTTTTGGCCAAGAGAGCCTAAACGGCACATATTTTGAAATGTAATTTTGAAAGAGCCATACAATAATGTAGTGTCCCTTTCCCACACTGAGGCATGGAGACTTAACCTCTTTTAAGGTTCTTTATTCTGGTTACTGTAGACCGCAACAAACGCCGTACAATTAATACAGCAACTCCTGAATCTCTCCCGCCGAGACGAGAGCGCTTCTCCCAAATTTATATTCCCCTGCTCCCGCCCTCCCATTTCCCTTATTCGGCCCATAGCTGAACCCCATTGGTCCAAACTACCTAACAACAGGCTGAGCGACAGAACTGAGAGCCAATCAGATCTCTGCTTGATGCGTTCCGTGAGCTGCAGAATTTATAACGCGGCCCAACAGTCACCCAGTCCAACTCAGACAGCGACAATATGTTTAAAACTAAATATACAAATGAATGTGTGCATTTGATGTAATTTCAACATTTTTAAAGTACAATAAGTCTGTCGATTCTTTTTAATAACATTGTTATGCTGTTGCTAATAAATGATGAGTATTCTCATGGTAATTTTGCTGATGGTCTAGTCTGGTTGATACGTGGTGAGTTTCTGCTTCATGCAGGCGTTGAGACTTTAAACGTGATCGTAGGTCTGAATGTTCTGTAGATGTGAGACAGACGGCTCACATGCAGACCTGGAGCCACACACACACTCACACTGCAGTGAGTGACGGACAGCGGGTTTTACGTTTTTACAATCCCTGCTGTCGGTCCCCACCCTCTGCTTTCTTCCTCACACATCCCGTCCCCGCAACTGCTCAATCTTTCTCTGAGACGGGAGCGCGCAGTTTTAGGCACGGCAATTCACAGGCTTCCAGCTGGTTCAAACTCTATGAAATAATAGATAATAGTAAACTGATGGTGCTGGCGCAGATTTTTCTCTCCAAGCACCGTTACTACTGCGCGCCTCTGGCATTGTATCGCGCCCGAGAAGGACTGGTCTAATGAAAAAAAAAGTATAATTAAAGATTTGTCCGCGAGCCACATGTGACCATCAAAAGAGCAATGTATGGCTCGCGAGCCATAGGTTCGACCCCTGATATAGTACATATTAAAGGAAAGGTTTTTGCCGATCACGTCTAGCTCCATGTGTGAGTGTTAGCCTGGGGGCGGTGCTGGCAGCGCAGACTCTGGCTCGAAGGGGTTGTTCCTCACTTTGTGGCGTCACAATATGAGAACCCACGTGTTTTAGTGGATTGGTCGGGGACAGTCGGGGTACTTAGACAGCAGAGTTTTAGCGGAATTTGATTGTTTTTCGTGAGGAATGAATATTATAATACACTTTTGCATGTTATAGACCCTTTAAGAGTCTGTGTTGTGAGTAGCTGAATATGTAAAATATAGAAGAAATATAGAATGATGTGAAAAGGGAAGGAAAATGTGATTAATACAGAGGATAATGGGAGGGGGGGGTGGAAAACATAAGTGGACAGTTCATGTGTTTAAAGACCCACTCCAATGAAAATTATGTTTTTTTATGTTCTTGAAAATGAATTGAAAAAACCATTTTGAAGGATTGATTTTTTATTTAATTTTTCAATCATTTCATGCTGTTCCATCCATCCATCCATCCATCCATCTTCCTCCGCTTATCCGGGACCGGGTCGCGGGGGCAGCAGACTGAGCAGAGATGCCCAGGCTTCCCTCACCCCAGCCACTTCCTCCAGCTCCTCTGGGGGGACCCCGAGACGTTCCCAGGCCAGCCGAGAGACGTAGTCTCTCCAGCGTGTCCTGGGTCTTCCCCGGGGCCTCCGCCCAGTGGGACATGCCCGGAACACCTCTCCAGGGAGGCGTCCAGGAGGCATCCGAACTAGATGCCCGAGCCACCTCAACTGGCTCCTTTCGATGTGGAGGAGAAGTGGTTCTACTCCGAGCTCTCCGCGGGTGACCGAGCTTCTCACCCTATCTCTAAGGGAGCGCCCAGCCACCCTGCGGAGGAAGCTCATTTCAGCCGCTTGTATTCGGGACCTCGTTCTTTCGGTCATGACCCATAGCTCATGACCATAGGTGAGTACTGGAACGTAGATCGACCGGTAAATTGAGAGCTTTGCTTTTCGGCTCAGCTCTCTCTTCACCACGACGGACCGATAGAGCGACCGCATAACTACGGACGCTGCTCCGATCCGCCTGTCAATCTCACGCTCCAATCTTCCCTCACTCGTGAACAAGACCCCAAGGTATTTAAACTCATCCACCTGGGGCAAGGACACTCCACCGACCGAGAGATGGCAAACTACCTTTCTCCGGTCAAGGACCATGGCCTCAGATTTGTGGTTTGGGTGGCAGTCGAGGGCGGGTGCCTCGGCGGCCCAAACCCCGATCATGGAACCTGGCTTTTGGGACATTTCATGCTGTTATATTGTGAAAATGAAAAAGCATTTCAGTTCATTCATTTTAATTGTCAAATTAAACATTTCTAACTGAATTTTGCAACACATTTACCAGATAACTTTTTGAAAAGGAAATGTCAAAAACCATTTTCTTTATCATTTCAATAAAGTGACAAAATAAGATGTTAAAGAAGTTGAGTCAACAAATGCTGCTTCATTATGAAAGTGAAAAACATTTCTGTTAATCCATTTTAATTGTCAAATTAGATATTTGTAATTGAATTTTGCTACAAATTTACAAAGTAATTTTTTGAAAATGAAATATCAAATACCATTTTCTTTACCATTTTAATCAAATGACAGAATGAGCAGTGTTGAAGAAGAAAAAGAAAAAGCGGTTTTGCAGCTTGCTTTTTCTTTTTAATTTTGAGTCAACAAATGCAGCTTCATTTTGAGAAAAAAAAGCATTTCTGGTAATGACTTTTATTTTTAATTAATGTACAGAAATGCTTCCATAGCGGTTAAACTTTTCTTTGCAGAGATGTTTAAATGCAGCGAACTCTTCAAATGATAATGGAACCATTGTGATTTTTGTTTTGCCTGATTAAATCATCAAATATCGTGTGTGGCGTCTGAATGCAGCTCAGCATATCAGGTCACACAGTTCTGGTCAAAGGCTGCAGCTGGAACTTAAACATCAGAATATTATTTTGCTCAGTATCTGTTTCTTACTCTGCATCCTACAGTCCCTTCAGTCAAATACAACTCACACACATGCCAACACCCAGTTTTTGTAACTCTTTAAAGTCCCACTTCAATCATCTTTTGTTCAAATGTAAAACTGTTCCCAGCGGTCCTTTAATAGTGATTAAACCTGTGTCGTTTTCTAGGACCATAGCTGCGGTTACATGGGCAAAATATATTAATCGGATCAACTTTCAGATTAAAATTCAACCGTGCACATTAGCTTTGTTTGATGAACATAAATCCATGCGGGAAATTCCGCAATTGCATCTTGGCTGCACGTAAATATGTGGGAATAACATCAACCTTTATTTTGTCGGGACACGACTGGAAACACAAGTCCACGTGATTGTTTGAACGGTTTCTAAGAACTGAGCGACATTCTGCTTTGAAAAGCTCACACACCGCCACAAAGCCGCTGTGTGAGCTGGAAGTCCGAGCTCTGCCCGGACACAAGGTTCTCCTGCATCCGGCAGCCGCTAACCCAGGGCGGCGGGACGGATCGCAGTCCAAGATTCCCACACGTAACAAAACGCACACGTAACAAAGCATCCTCCCCTCCCCTCAAACACAAAGTTATGAATCCAGCTGCTCTGCTCACAGACACAGTTCGCTAAAGATTAAAAATTCACCTCTGAGTTGTGGGCGGGACAGTTGGTATAGAGCAACCTGAGAGTGCTCTGTTTCCATGGATCTATTTATCCCCACGTGGATCCATCAGGATAGAGCAGGGAGCTTGTAGCCCACCCAGTGTATTCTTTACACAAAGACAATGTTTCTTCAAATTTTTGTGTCTGCTCCTGATTCACAAAAATTTGAATAAAGAAATACTCAGGCAGTTTTAAGCTAAATTTTATTTTATATATGTCCTTAATCATGAGAAACATGTCACAAAATACCAAAAACATATTTTTCGTCGGAGCAAGTCTTTAAAAATGTAGACTCTGTTCTTTGAGTAATCTTTTTCTTCTTTTGTAAACCAGACATCCTTCTTGTGACGGTATTGGAAAATGATAACAAACCGAGGTTTTGAGCTTTAAAAATAAGCTCTTTGAGTTCAAAGAACTGGACTATTGACTATGGGTTTTTTTTTCAATCGGGGACATTTAGGATTATAGTTTTTTTTTTACTTTCTTTTTTGCCATCTGTTGTAACCATAGGAGTTTCATGGATCTGACCTGTTTTTTCTGAACTTCTCAAAAACTTTAAGAGCTTTACAATCTTTTCCAAATTGATAATTGCCAATACAATACATTTTTCTCCCTTTCCGATTAATATGTCACACATCAACTTTTATTAAAAGGCCATGTTCTGACTTCTTAGGTTCTACTGTTATCAGACACGGTTGTGTTTTTTCACATACCTGACATGTTTCGACGGACGTCTTCCATCTTTGTCAGAGTCTTCGTCAGAGTTGTGTCATCAGAGTTGTGTTGTCAGAGTTGTGTTGTCAGAGTTGTTGTCGTTGTGATGACTCTGACGAAGACGGAAACACAACCATGTATGACAACAGAAGAACCTAAGAAGTCAATTTATAATACAGACACTATGAACTTTATTGAACTAAGGCCAGGTTAGAATGGCTTTTTTTATTAACAAATGAAACAATCATGAATTGATTTACAAATTAAAAAAATGTTTATATGTTTTAATCTTTAGCATTTGAGCCCTTCACTCACCTCATTATCTTACCATTGCAACCAACTGCTGCAAGTCAAACACTGCAGAGCAGCTGAGACAGCTCCCTGATGTGGCTTCATACATCAAAGTAGAGACAGCTAACAACACAGACCAAGAGCATGAAAACAGTTACCAAAAAAGGAGGCAGGAGCAGGAAAGGACAGAAGGCAGAGTCTGCTTTCACAGCCCCCTTAAAGTCCTGCTTTTCTTCACTAAATGGAAAGGTAACTTCAGTAGTCTAGTAAAGTGAAAAAGAACTCTGAGTTTATCTCTGGGGAAAGTATCCTGCCTAATTATAATGAGGTCAGAAATACATCTTATGTTAGGCAGTTTAACATGTATTTATTTGTGTCAAGAAATTTAGACCAAAAACATCTTCCTAAAATTAATGCAAAAACTAACCAGGGTGTGCTTTGAGCTTTCTTCTTTATACATGATGTCCAGCCAAAACAGGTATCATTGTCTAGGTTAGGCAAGCAGGAGGAAACGCGAGTGCAGGGAAGAACAACAAGCACATTGAAGTAGAGATGTTCTGCTCGAGTGGACGGCTCAACTCTATCGATCTTTCAAAGCGGAAGTGTCATTGTTGGCCTATCCAGCACTTTTTCAGATTGCGTATGATCATGTGACTTTTCAAATGACGCTCCATTTCATCATTCGCATATTGCCGAGTGCCCATAAAGTGATATTTATGCCACCACACTGCAAACGTATAAGTAGCAAATGTAAATATTAAATATTTTCTTTTTAAAAACATTTCAACATTTTTTCTTTTAAAAACTTTTTTTTGCTTTAAAGAAATATTTTTGCATTTGCAAAACAAATGTTTTTGCATGCGTTGAGTCTCATCTTGCCTTCTCCCTATCTTTTATTTTGCGTTCATAAGTTTCAGTTAAGCGTGACATAGCTGCCATAAAACAACCTCATGATTGGTCTAGATTCTAACCAATCAGATCGCCATATTTATCTAACATTGTGTCTGCTTTAGTCTCTTAGGCTGACGAACAATTCATTTTTAATCATTTTAAAAATAATTGATGCTTTCTTTGTCACGGTTTTATTTTCTTTACTTTTGTTTTCTAGTTGTCTCTTCTTTCTTCATGTTATGAGTTCACTTCCTGTTTAATTTGTAGGGTTTCCTGTGTTGTGTCGTGTTTTCGAGTTTTACTTTTGGTCCCCATCGCCCTCATTGTTTCCATCTGTGTCTCTTCAGTCCTGTATGTATTTAAGTCCTGTCATTTTTTTTCCTCCTGTGCTGCTCCATAGTTTGATGTAGTTTGCTGTCCCCTAGTTCTTGTGTCATTGTAAGTTTTCAAGTTTTAAGTTTGCCTGCATGCTGAAGTGGTATTTTTGCTTAGTTTTGTTTTAGTTAATAAAGATCCATTTTGCCTGGAACCTCCTCCTCCTCTCTGTGCCTGGGTGTGTCCCTCATTTCCCCCTCTGTAATATTCTTTCTTTTAAACTGTAAAATAAATGATTACGCTTATTACACTAAATCAACAGGCCTGTGTGTGATCTGTGAATCCTCCAGAGCAAAATATTGGAAAAACGTAAGATTTTCTTCAAGATATGTTTCTAAAAACAAACAAATAAAAGATGTGAAGCACATATTCTTTTATGCTGCACAAGATTAACAGCAGTAATGGGCAAAAGAATGATGGCTCACCAAAGTAGACTTAATGTACTTAACAGAAGCATTTTTACCTTTTATGTTAATTTGCAGAGTGTCTTATTTTAATTTATGAACGCAAGATCAAAGATAGGGAGAAGTGAGAAGAGACACAATGCTTGCAAAAAGCATGTGTGTTGCAAACACAAAAGTATTTATTGAAAGCAAAAAAGAGTCTTTGAAAGCAAAAAGAAAAAAGTTTTTGAAAAGAAAAATGTAGAAAACAAAGAAAAAACCTTGCAACTTAGAAAGTTTTGTTTGCAATGACTTGACATATATATCACTTCGTGCTCCTCAAAGCCGAGACATTTAGTCATTTTAAAAGCCAACTTTTACTGTGATTGATTGAAATGTTTTTTCTTCTTTTTTTGCACATTTTCATTTATATTTTGTTATCTGTTTGCAGCGATTTTTTTTATTTTACTTTAAAATGTTTTTTTTAAAGAGATGAAAAAATTATATAGTTTAATGTTGAATAATAAGTTCTTTTTTGTATTTTATAATTAATTTTTCACATTTTATCTACAGTGAATTAATAAAAAATATATTAATATAAAACACATATTAGAAAAAAACACATATTTTAGCATTGAGAATTCATCTTGTACATAATTTTATATTGTTGTTCAAGGTAAATTCAAGCAACAGAACAATGTGAAGAGCTGATTGGGAACTGAAAGAGTCATCTTTTTTTAGTGAGCAAAGCCAGAAGAACCAGAATTTCAGAATCAGAATCAGAAATACTTTATTGATCCCACACGTGGGAAACTTGGTTGTCACCATAGCAACTGACAGCAGAGGGGGAAAAAATACATAAAAAAACAAGCTCTACATCACTGCAAACATTTGTATTTATGATTATGAGGAATTAAACTGTTTTTTTCATCTTATATTTTCATTCATTTTTCTTTTTTTATCAGTGCATGTCCTTATTTCTGAAATTAGTTTGATAGGTCGTTAAATTTTTAAGTTGTGTTGTCTACAATTATTCCTTGAAATAAACAAATAAATCAAATCATATTAAATCTTGTTCAAATTAAACACTGTTTTTTCTTATGTCAAGTTTCATGTATGAATATACTGATTTTCTATTATTGTACATGTGTTCTAACAAAATTTGATATTGTTTTTGGATTTGAAGATGGTTTATTTCATACAGTGAAAACAAATATGAAGTTAAGGAAGTTGAACAACAAAAATATACATCTATACACAGTCATATTATTAATGAAATTGATTGGAAAATACATAATGCATACATCTGCATACACTTGTAAATAATTCAGTTGTTACTCTTAATCCTAAATAGCCTAATTAACTTCTGCACACAGAGCATGACACAATGAGACTATTAAATATTACGTTTTTCAAAAGGAATTTCAATAATTACTTGAAAGAGGGTGGGAGAAAGTGAACACAGTACAGACCAAAAGTTTGGACACACCTTCAAATTTATTTGAATGAGGTGTGTCCAAACTTATGGTCTGTACTGTATATATCACTTAACTTAACTTTTTTATTTATTTTCTTTACATAAACTACCTTTTTCCCCCCAATGTTTTTCCTAAAGAAAAAAAACATATTTAAAATCTATGTGGCTGTGAATTACACGGCGTAAATGCGCATCAAATGCGTTGGTCTACAGTTGCTTTGCTCTTTAAAGCGCCCTCTATGTGCTTGTAACAAAAGAGACCACAACACAATTCATGTGTTTGTCATAATTTATCATCTAAGAGCGTGTTTAGCTTTATTTTATAAAGGTTCGTAACGCAACATGTTACTTTGCGTAACATATTTCTCTTTTTATATTTTTTAACCTTTAAAAAAAAAAAAAAAAACATCGCATCCACTCCACCTATTGGATGCAATGAAGTCACGTGATTGTGGTAGTGATAGCTTTCAATTGGTTTATTCCAAACTCTCAAAGATGGCGGCGCCCGTCTAGCTCGCTTCCGCCGCAACATAACTGGGAAGTTTCTTCCTAAATTCGTTCGTTATCGCTCTAGCGGGGAACTGCGTCATCAACATGGACTCGAAAAGACCATCCAAGGTTATTAACAGCTGTTTTTTTTGCTCGCATTTTGTAGTTATTTTATGTCATTCGTGCTTTAAACAACACCTAAGCTTCTGTGTGTTATTAGATGTGAATTTGTGAATGAGGCGCGTGTTTTAACGTGGGAAATGTCTCGATGATCATGATTACAGCTGGAGTTTGCAGTGCAGATGACATCTGAAAGCTGTGCTGACGCCGTTAGAGCGGCTTTGGAAGGGAAATCCAGTGAGTGACATTCATCAGGTTGTCAGCAGCTGGGAAGCTGCTGTTTGTTGTTTTTTTATGCATATTGTCTGTAATTAGTTGTTTACACCAGTGACACTCAAATGGCGTCTGCACAGCCTTACAGCAGACACGGTGCTAACACACCGCTCATAAAATAAAGGGAACACTACGAGAACACACCGTATACCTGAACAAATAAAGCTAATCTTCAATGCTTATTCTTTACATAATTGTATGTACTGACAACACAACTACACACATATAAATTTTGGAAAATAAATTTATTAGCCTTTGGAGGTCTGGATGTGGAATGATACTCAAATTTAAAGTGGAAAAACACTCTTCAGGCTGATCCAACTTCAATGTAATGTTTTTCAAACAGTAGGCTCAGGAGTGTGTGTGGCTGCCAACTACTGGACAATCTGAAATGTAACCTCTTTTCTAGCAGATGCAAAACAACAGATGCACAACTTCCACTTGTGGGCGTCGGGTCCTTATACCACCCTCATGGAGATTGTTTCTTACAATTTGAGCAGACACATGCCCATTTGTCACCTGCTGGAGGTCATTTTGCAGTGCTCCTCCTATTACTCCATTAAACAAAGGAGGAGATAGTGGTCCTAATGCAGGGTTTATCATGCCCTCCTACGGCGTCCTCCACATCTCCTGATGTACTGGCCTGTCTCCTGGTAGCGCCTCCGTGCTCTGGACACTACACTGATAGACACAGCAAACCTTCTTGCCACATTTTGCATTGATGTGCTGTTCTGGATGAGTTGCCACTTGTGGAGGTTCTAGACGCCGTCTCATTGTACCGCTGGAGTGACATCACTGTCAGCATTCAAAAGTCACTAAAACTTCAGCCGGAACACATAAGAATGGAGAAGTAATCTGTGGTCACCACTTGCAGAACCACAGCTTTATTGGAGGCGTCTTGCTGATCGTCTATTAGTTCCAGCTGTTGTCTATTCCACTTCCACAAAAACGTGAAATTTATGGTCAGTCATTGTTGCTTCCTCATTGGACAGTTTGATAACTTAGATGTGGGACTAACTTTGATTTGTTTAGGTTTTCCCCTTATTTTTTGAGCAGTGTATATATTAATCTAGTTTAAATGAGCTCCAGTTGTTGCTTTATTTAATATAAGCAGAAGTTAATTTTTTTAAGATATGGTTTTCTATCTCTTGTTTGCGTTAATTTGTTTCCAGGAGTGACCTCAGTCACTGTGGATGTCAGGAGGGAGGAGGTCCTGGTAGAATCTGCTCTGACCATTGCGGAAGTCCAGGCTCTGATAGAAAGCACCGGACGCAGAGCTGTGTTGAAGGGCATGGGTGGATCAGAACCAGGTAAGGAAAAACTGAAGTGTAGAGCACAAGAAAAAGAAAGAGCTTGGTAACCATAGTAGCAGACAGTTCCAGAGATTTTTCTTCTTAAAAGAAAATGCTCCATGAATTTTTCCAAACAGAAAATAAATAGTGATTCTTTAGTTTGCTTAAGACCTTGGTCACAACTGGACCTTAGTCTTGACCTGTCTGCAGGTGAAAAATGGTCAAATCTGTATAGGGCACGCAGGTGGGCCACACTAACTTTTAAGGTCGTAGACAAGCCGTAGAGCAAGAAGTTCCTTTTTTTTTTTTCTACTGGCGGGATGTGGGCGACAGGTTGTCATGATCACTTAAACAACACGTAAGGGTAATAAGTAAGGGGGAAGTACAGTGCTCAACATAGATGAGTACACCCCCTTTAAAAAGTATTAATTTAATCAGTAGCTCAATGAAGAAAAGACACATTTCCACAAGGTTGAGTTTTATTGAACACTTCTTTAACTCTATAACATGTAATTAAGGTTAAAGATCTAACTTAGACATAGTCTTCCGTTTTACTTAAATTGGTTGAAGCAAAAATAAATACATCCTTCAACAAAAACTTCATCTAGTATTTTGTATGAGCAACATGATTGTTAAGGGCAGCAAGTCTTCTAGGCATGGAATGAACAAGATGGCGTCATATTGCAACATCTATCTTTTTCTATTCTTCAAGAATAACCTCTTTTAGAGCCTGGATGCTGTTGAAAGCTTGATGCTCAACGTGTCGCTTCAGAATTCCCCACAGATGTTTGATTGGGTTCAGATCAGGAGCCATACTTGGCCATTCAATCACCTTCACCCTGTTCTTCTCCAGTAATGCAACAATAGCTTTAGAAGTGTGTTTTGGATCATAGTCATGTTGGAAAAGTACTTGACGACCAAGTGCATGAAGTGATGCAGCATCTTCTCCTTCAGTATAGAGCTGTCCATTGTTGAGTTCATGATCCCGTCAATGAAATGCAACTCCCCCACACCAGCAGCATTCATGCAGCCCCACATAAGGACACTGCCACCACCATGTTTTCCTGTAGGCACCATGGTTTTTTTTAAATTCTCAGCCTTGCAATGCCATACAGTTTTTTAAAACCATTAGTTCCAAAAATGGTGATCTTTGTCCCATCACTCCAAAGTATTGTGTCCCAGTAGTCTTTATCTTTTTCAGCATGGGCCCAGGCTAATTCTATGCATGTTTTTTTGTTAAGAAAATTACTTTTGTGTTTGTGCAAATTAACATATCTTGTTTCCTATCAATGGCCCGCCTTTATAGGTGTATTTTTTCTTAGAAAAGTGGAAATTAGACAATCAAAGTGTAGTTTGCATCCTACAGGCATCTTACTGTATGTGTCTTCTGCACACCCCCTGCGTGAAGCATTTGGGTGCGGTCAGTAAGGAGCCAGTACTCGCATCTTACCAAAAACCAGAGTGCAGGGTAAGGGCACTGTCCAACAGTATCACCCGTACGTCATAAGTGCATGGAACTTTCATTATCCTCATAAATATGTCACAATACCCTCACAACATCCATGACAATGGCACATTCTATTATGATGTCCCCTAAGGTGGCCACATGAGCCTCAAGGGATCTGCTCTCCCTTTAAGATACAGCAGCTCTTGCCTATAACCCTCTATGGGCCCAGACAACTCAAAAACTCATAGCACCCGTACAAGTCAACCCCCTGTACAGATGGATGTGACTAAGACGAAGTGATTTGGGTTTGCCTCGATTGCTCTGCTTCTTCTAAAAAATAAAATTGTATTCCAAACATGAAATCCTTTGATGGCATTTCTTTCATCTGCTTTAGTAGTCAAAGTTTGGCATTGGCAGTTCCGCTTTTGTTTACGCATTTGGTTTTTGTAGCAAACCTGGGTGCGGCTGTGGCAATGCTGTCCGGAGCAGGGTCCATTCAGGGGGTGGTGCGTTTCCTGCAGCTGTCCGAGAAACATTGTTTAATCGATGGGACCATTGACGGATTGGAGCCCGGGTGCCACGGCCTCCACGTACACACCTTAGGAGACCTTACACAGGACTGCAAAAGGTAAGACTATTGTCTGATCAACGTTTAAGAGCGTGCCTCTTAAAAATGGCAGAAGTTCATTTTTTGCTGTGTTACATAAAATGTAAATGGGTATTAAGACTTCTGATTCCTAATTAGACAATAAATATTTTCTGCATAAATTGATTCGTGTCTTACGGTTATGATCATTGCAGATGCAGGAAACTTCATCTGTATAATGGACCCACATATTGGTGTTGCACTGTTTGATTCATTGTTTTTTTTTATTGGTACCCATTGAATTATGTTAGAATCCTAAGTTATAAACCCCAAATAAATAGAAATTAAATAACATTATTAAATAAAAAATAACCAACTAAGTCTTTCTGTGATTTTCAAAGAAAAAAGTAATGAGAAAAAATACTAATACATACAAAAATATAACCAATAAATAGTCTGTCTTCTACCTTATTGTCCATTTGATACTTTGGAGGGTTTTAGCTCCTCACACATCTCACAGTTTGCACTAAACTTCACATATAAAACTGAGCAGCTGCACGTCTCTTTCTCATCCAGTGATAATGAAAAAGTCAAATTCTTATATTTTCTGCTACAGCTAGACAAACAGTGAGGTCAATAAGTATTTGATCACCCTGTGATTTAGCAAGTTCTCCCACTTAGAAAACATGGAGGGGTCTAAAATGTTCCTCATAGCTGCATTTCCACAGTGAGAGAATCTGAATCACGTCATACGATTTTTTTAAACAATTTATTTGTATATTACTGTGACAAATAAGTATTTGATCACTTGATTATCAGATAGAATTCCGACCAGCAAAGATCGTTGAAGATGGGTCGTGGCTGGGTCTTTACGCATTACAATGACCTGAAGCCCACAGACAAGGAACCAAGGAGTGGCTCCGTAAGAAGCATATCAAGGTTCTGGAGTGGCCTAACCAGTCTCCAGACCTAAATCCAATAGAGAATCTTTGGAAGGAGTTGAAACTCCGTGTTGCTCAGCGACAGCCCTGAACCCTGACAAATCTAGAGAAGATCTGTATGGAGGAGTGGGCCAAAATCCCTGCTGCAGTGTGTAGAAACCTAGTGAAAAACTACAGGAATATCAGGAATTTCAACTTTTCTCAAACAGACATGAACCTTTTTTACGTTTCTCTCTCTTGTTTAAATTCTCAAACGTTAAAAGTTCAAACCTTCAAAAAAAAAAGTACAGGATTATAGAATGAAAAGAAAGATCTGATCACGATTAAAGATTTATGTAAATCCGAAGAGCTGTGCATTGTTGTACAGGAGACGAGGCACGGAGGAGATTGATTGACAAGGTTTCCAACCGATCAGAACTCAGAACAGGGTGCGCAATATCGCATTAAAAGAATGAGCGAAACTGCGCTAGATAAACTGCGACATAGAAAGGGAACACTTTCTTTAGTTCTATTTGACAGGGATTTTAAAATGTCATATTGGGGCACACGCTGCAGAATGGTGTGAGAAACATTTATTTCGGTTATGTTAAACAAACAAACTTAAAAAAATCAACATAAACATTGACACTGATCAATGTCAACATAAACATTGAAAAGAAAAACATAAACATTGAACAAAATTAACCGAAAAAGGTGTTGGGTGAAGCCAAGGCTCATTTTTCCCAACCCTGAATACAAACATCACATCTACCTACAAATTGTTAGAACCTTAAATCAGAAAAGAAAAAAAGAAGAGGAAAAAAACGAAAAACAAAACAAACACTTCTCAAAATGACCTCACAAGACCTTGGTCTGTGTATACATTTTCTTTGAAGACACATTTTTCAACACTGCAAACACAGGCAAGTGATCAGTAATATCACAAAACAAAAGGCCTCCCAAAATTTCTTTTATCAGTTCTATTTGTGAATATGTTATCTAGCAACGTTGCTGATTCTGTGGTTATACGTGTTGGCTTATTAATTATTGGGCATAAACAGTTACCGTACATTGAGTTGATAAACTCCCTTGTTTGATTTAAACCAGTTGGATTGATTAAATCTATATTAAAGTCACCACATACTATTTTTATTTTATTTGTGCCCATAGTATTTAAAACGTCAGACATTTTTTCATTGAAGTTGGCCATATTTGTTCCCGGTGGTCTATACACACAACTAATCAAAATCTTTTTTGAAAGACCATCTTGTATTTCTACTGTGTTACATTTCAGAACATTATCAATAGTGTAAGGTAATTCGTCGACAATTTTGCTAGTTATTGTTTGTTCAATGTATAAAGCCACTCCTCCACCTTTTCTTTTATTTCTATTGGTAGTATAAAGCTCGTACCCCTCAAGGTTGACTTCCACCATCTTGTTATCTTTAAGCCAAGTTTCTGATACAGCAATCACATTAAATCTTTTTAAAGATTTAAGAAACAATTCTATAGAAGAAAAGTTCTTATATAAACTTCTGCTGTTGAAGTGAGTAACTGATAAGCCTTTCTTGAGTGTCCACATTGCTGTTAAACTGTTCCACTGTATAATAATTACAACTTATTTCAAGATCATTATAATAGTTTGAGTCCGGGTCAATGTCATTTTCAAAGTCATGCTTGGTGTTTTCAGACTGATCTTGGATTGATTCATACATCAGACTGATTTTGTGTACACAGCAATAAGTGATCCTTTGTAGCTGACTTAACTTTGCAACTTGTTGTATTGTCTGTCATAATTATCAGGCATCCAGTCCAGTTTGAACAGTCCCAAACCCGATCCCAGCATACCTTCTTATTTCAATCATTTGAAGCGGTCCAGTTCTTTCATGTTCCTTATCATCATTGAGCGTGTAGATTCCACCCCGTTAGGTCTGATGTAAACTTTCCCATTCCTGGTCCAAGTTGCTTGAATTTTGTTTTGCTTCTTTAGCAGTCGAGCACATCTTGCTATTTCTGCATTTTTTTTTTGTAAGACTTTCGTTTATGTAAACTCCAGAGCCTTTTAATTTTTTTGATTGTCTCAGTAGCTCAATTTTTTGATTTTTAGAGATTACCTGCACAACAACAGATAGTTTCATTTTAGGATTTTTGTTTGGAATCGTGTAGCAGCTGGAGATGTTTTGCTTTTCCAGAGTGATATTCTTGCTGTTTAGAAATTGCAGAAGTTGATGTTCCAATGACTTTAAGTCCTCTGTAGAAGCGTCCTCACCTTCATCCACTCCAGATGCTACTTTGGCATAACTATATATGTGATGATAACATCTTTGTTTTTTGCTAGTTGTTCCAGATCATCAATCCTTTGCTACAGGAGTTCAATCTTGTGGTCTTTTTGAATAATTATTTCTTTCAGTTGCCTGATATCCTCAGGGAGATCCATGAGACTTTTTTGCTGAGTCACAACTTTACTTATCTCAGAACTCAAAGGATAGTGATTTTTTTTAAATTTCCTCCATCTCATCTGACAATTTTTTGGTTGCCATTGTTTTTTACAGTCCAAACTACTCACACGTGTCCAAGTTAGTAGGTAGATTTGGTGAGGCTGCTTTGTCTTGATGGTCCAGGTGTTCCTCAGGCTGAACAGGCCTGTGAATTGATTCCCCAATATTCCACTGGATATCCAGCTTTAACTCAGAATACTCTTCAGATATTTTAAGAGTTTTATAGATTCAGCACTTGAAGGCTTTAGATCAGTGTATTTCCATTGGATCAGGTAGATTTTAGTAGGATTGTAGAAGGCCATTTAGCAGCAGCAAGCAGCAGCCATCTTGAGGTAGATCTTCTGATCAGATGAGAATGGTGGATTAATATGTCACATTCTATGTTGGTCTCAATTGCATGGCCAGATTGAAAAAGAAAAAAAAAATTACAAAATCATACGTCTCTCACGTTGTTCAAGGGACCGGACCAATAGCGCCCGTTGCTCAAATTGCGCTGCAGGGCCTCAGATTGCATCTGTACCATTGACTTATCATTGAAACTGGTTGCTGCGTGAATCACGTTCGGTGTGAACGCAGCATTACGCAAACACTTCTTAACCGTGCGGTGCTGGCCATCAGTGCAAGGCTCCTTCACTCTGCTTCAGAATATTCTGGAATTACCGTACGTTAAATGTGTTAAGCTGAAGAGTTAAGGTAAACACTGGAGTTTTTAAACATACACCCAAACTGAAAGGTATATTGTTATAAACAAAAACAATCATTGTTATCCGAAGTGTGCTACACCTGCACACACACGTACAGGAATGAGACTCTCAGGGTCACGCAGAGACAACAACATTATTTTCATTGGAGTGGGTCTTTAAAATGAAATTATTTTATTTTTCTTGATGCTTTTAAAAATATTTCCTTTTTGTTCCTAGTTTAATTTAGACATTTTCTGTGTTGCGCTGTGAAGATGCTTTGTAATGTTTTGGACTGCAGATGGAAATGCCTCCATTTCAGGACAGTAAATCTCAGCACCATTCAAGACGATAATGCCAGCACAGTACTGATACTTTAAACACTGAACCATCTTTTTATTCGCTCTTTACCATGTTATTCTGTTGATTGACAGGTGATTTTGCGGGCCCCTCTGCCCATTTCCATGCAGGGGTGGAATCTGAAATTTACTGAGCACTAAAGGGTGCCCGAGTCGGTCAAAAATGTTGGCTATGTAGATACCATGTGTACGAGTTAATTTCATGCGGTGCGCCCTGTGAGATAAGTCTTCTTTAAGTAATGTATGAATATACTTAAAACCTGTTGTGTGTATATATACAATTTGTTGGTGTGTGTTTGTGAAAACTAACTCAGTTAATGCAGTTTACTTATGGCACTCTTATGTTATGACTCTGTATTATCATCTATTCCAATCTTTCCACCTCTTTCTTTCAAACCCTCTAGTCCTTGTTAAAAAGGGCTTTATAGCGGCACACTCCAGGAAGTATCACACAACCCGGATTTATAAATGTAAAATGTGTCCATCAGAACAGACAATCAGCTGAAATCTGAGTGTTCAGTTGCTGGACACGACGAGGTTAGAAAAAAGGATGTCTGAGTCTGTTTTGGACTATCAATCACAGCATTATGCTTAGATTTCACTAAAAAGCCACTACACTCAGTCATTTATTTCAAAAATCAAAGCAGGTAGAAATTAATATCATAGCTATAAAAATCCCTGCTTCTCCCATGTATTGTTTTTTTTTTTTTTTTTTACCACAGATAAAAGAAAAAAAAAGCGTCCTAATATCTGTCCCATTTTTGTCCCTCCTTCTCTTGTAGTTGTGGAGATCATTATAATCCATTTGGGAAGCAGCACAGTGGTCCAGGAGACTCTGAACGGGTATACTAACTCCTCTGGAAACAGATTCAATCCTGTGTTGTGATTTGCGAAAAGAAAAACACTTGTTAGGAAGATGGAAATCAAAAAGCTTTGGAGCTGTGGAGAATCCCTCCTGATGTGCTGTAATGGGTGGTTTCTGTCAGACTAAGCATCAGCTATTTGGAGCTGCTCTGTTCAGGCTCTCCTTTAGTCACAGGAACAGGAGGATTTTTCTGACTTCAATACATTTTGTAGGTTTATTTAGTGTGTAATTCTTGACTGAATTTTCTTTTCTGGTAATGCAAATTGGTGTCAATTCTTTATTGTTTGTCAGCATGTAGGGGACCTGGGAAATATTGTAGCAGGACCCGATGGCAGAGCTTCATTTCGACTGGAGGACGATCAACTTAAGGTGACGACACACAGGCAGAACATTTGGAGGGGTTGGGTTAGGGTTTCCATGAGCAAAAGAAATAAGTAAAATTAATTTTTATTCCCAGTTTTCTGCCAAAACCGTGAACATCCCCATTAAGTTTTGTCTTTTTACTAGATATATGAAAATTAAAATAAAACTAATTTAAACATTAATTATTTCTTTATTTAGAGCAAGAAATACAATTCAACAAAATATAACAGAAAAGAAAGGTTTTTGAAAGAAAGAAATAATATTTGCCAATTTTAACTATCTTACACACAAAAGCTTTTCTGTCAACTTGTTGGTTAACTTCAGAAGAACTTTTACCGATTCTTTACTTTGAAAATTAATTTACTTCCACTGACAGTAGCAAGTTCAGTTTATTTATTTTTTATACTTAAAATCCAATATTATTCTTCATTTTAGAGCAATAGTTATATTGCCTGAAGTGGGGTTTCACTACTCTGCTATACTTTTAAATATCGTGATCTTGGACGTCACAAATATTCAAATTTGTTTTTTCTGGAATAGATCGCAAAAATCCAAGTATAGGGGTACTCATTACAGCTTTAGTTGTAATGTTGTGTTAATGTTATCCTCCTGTACAATGTCACAAACACTCCTGGAAGAATGACTTTTCCCGTGTAGGGGTTCTACAGCCTGTCAGCCACAGCAGGTCAGAAGAACTGAAGTGACTTTCTAGTAGACTAATAGACTAATAGTCTCAGTTTTGCCTTTTGTCAATAAAAATTAATCACATTAGTACAGCTCATTTGTCTGTTACACCCATAAATAGTAAAGTGACTTTATTGCTCTCTTTGAGCATGTCTGACATGACCTTGAATATCTTTGTCTTCCAGCATTAATCTGAGTGGTCAGTAACATTAGTCTCTCCTTCTTTATCATCAGCTGCCCTTCTGTGTTTTGCAAAGGCCAAATTCCTGATGTTAACAGACTACAGTCATGTGATCAGATGAACATGACTCAGAAAATGATCAAAGTCAATGAATTATTACTCATCTGCTCCTAACTACCTGAAATGTATTGTGTTTGTCTTCTTAGCCATTTAACACCAGAGCTTTCGTTCTAGTGTTGTTATTCTTTGTACTACTGTAACCATTTACTTAAATGACATAATTCCAGTGGATTCTGATGCAGAGAAAAGCAAATTTGTGCTAATACGCAACACTTAACTAATGTTACATATCGATGCAAAGCCGCTTTTCTCCACATCAGAATCAGCTGATTCCCAATGATCCTGCGAATGGCAACTAGTTAAGGTGGGTCAAAGAGCGTGTGTTATTTAGGGTGTCACCGGCGACATCTCTGTTGTTAAAAAGTTCAAATGCTAACCGCTTGTTGTTTTTCTGGGTTTTCTTGGAATGCCGCCTCACTGGCACAGACTGGTTGATAAAGGCATGATAAGTCTCCATATGAGCTCAGCAATCTGTCATCATGAAGACATCCATGTTGTAGCATCTCCTTTATTTACACGTACAGTATTCCCCCCATGCTCACAGGGGTTAGGTACCAGACACACCTGCGAATACGCAGAATCCGCGAATACGGAGAACCTCAGCCCAACCCCCACGACTGAAGTGTCCATCAGTGATCCTTACTCATCAAAAACCCGTCTGAAACATTTCTGATGCTTTGTAAAACACTTCAAGAACATTGGACTATTGCTTAGTATAGAGTTTTTTATTTTATTTTATTCAGAACAATAGAGTATAGCGTACTTTATCACGAACACTCTGTCTCTCTGTGCCTTAAAGCCAGGAGCCCGTGCTTCCTCCTTCATCAGTTAAGTGCGAGAGGGCATCCTTCTTTCATCATTCATTCATTTATCCGGATAATAATAAGGCTGTTCTCCGCAATTATCTTCCTCAACGTATGAGGATATTTTCTGGCCGCTTCGGAGTGAGCTGATGCCATTTCTCCAGGCAGGGGCAGAAACTTTGGTTCGTAGTGGTTCCTGAACCGGTGGACGCTTTTAGTCTTTAGGACCTAAGTAAAATAAACAAACCACACGTAACATGCTGATGGTTCTGTTTGGGTTTATTTAAAAGCAAAATATATAGTATATAGTTAATTGTACTTTTGTATACTTGTCCAAGAAAGGATTTTGTTTTTTTGACAACAGGCAAACATTCCATGTGCTGTTGTGGTGAATGACACTCATGTGACACCTCTGGGCTGTAGGTTTGGGATGTGATTGGTCGATCTCTGGTGGTCGACAGCGGCGAGGACGATCTTGGCCGAGGAACCCACCCTCTGTCCAAACTGACGGGAAACTCTGGGGAAAGGTGTGTACACAAGGAGACTGGGGTTTGGTTTACCTGGGTATTGAAGATCACGTTTTATCTCAGATTTGCACAATATTCTGTTCATAGTTTAGTTCTATTATGGAAGAAAAAAGAATTACTTCCTCTTGCAGTAGTTTCATTCTAAAAATAGCCTGTGATAGATAAAATCTGTCACGTAGGATTACAGATGTTTAAGGCTGTAAAATTCACTACACTATAACAGTTGTAGTCCTAAAGCGAGGAGAGGAGGACACATCTTCAACTTGCATTACTCAAACATGCTGGTTCACTAAGAGAGAGTATGATATTAGTATTTCCTGTGGAGTTTGCTTTAACAATAATGAGTTCATGTTTTTGAAGTTAATTAAAGTGAGTTAATGACTAACTTCTGTTGTTTGTCTGGCGATCTATGACGGTCCCAGTATGCTTCTGCATCTTAACATGCAGCTTCACCTCAAGGCAAACTCCAGCTGTAACTCGTTTTCTGCATCATCACAAATAAAAATAGACAGTTAATACTGGTCAATACAAATGCATCCAAAGTTTAGCTCCTTAATGTTAGTGGATAAGGTAAGTAGGAAGAACAGACTGGCGATATTTTGACGAGCACATAAACAAAACGGATCATGTCTATGACATGGGCACATTGTGGCTTTTTTTTTTTTTTACTTTTTATTGCAGCTCATCCTATAGTTTTCATGAGCAGATGAGGTTAGTGCCCACTGACCTCTTTGCTTTTGCTTTTGTAGTTCTTAAAAATATTAAAACAAAAATCACTGAAAGGATTTGATCAAAAATCACTTGTTTTGTTTTTTAAGTCATTTTAATTGTATTTTATTTCTAAATTATTGTTTTAACTATGTGTCTATTGTGATGGTGCCTCTCAGCCCAGGTCTCCCTTGAATGAGACATTTTATCTCAATGGGACTTCCTGGTAAAATAAAGGTTAAATAAAAATAATAGATGAGAAAAAGAACATTTTTAATTGAATGCAGTGCACCTCCATAGGTTACACATTAATGCTTAACCCAAATGTATATAATGTTCAAAATTCATGATATCTAGTAAAAGTGCAGTCAAAAATACATGCGTAAGCAGTAGAAGCACACAGTGTCAACACCGGTCCAGTCCTTCTGATGTTTCTTGGTTTCACAGTCTCTGGAAATGACCCCCTATTTTGTCTTTTCCTTGGCAGGCTAGCATGTGGGATCATCGCCCGCTCTGCTGGTCTCTTCCAAAACCCCAAACAGATCTGTGCCTGTGACGGGGTTACACTGTGGGAGGAGAGAGATCGGCCCATCGCTGGAAAAGGCAGAAGCAAGGAGACCCCAGCCGCAAACCTGTGACATCTGAGAGGAAAGATCATCCTGAAGATAAAAAACCATAATGCCTTTAGACATAAAAGATTTATCGCTGAATTATTACAAAAAAATACCTTTCTCAGACTAATTTATATGTTTTTATAGAGAAATATCTGTCAAGTTGGATGTTTCTGATTAAAATGCACACAATTGAGCCCATTTCTGTTCCTTTAATCCTTTTAAATAAATAAGGTGGAGTTCATGGCTCAAAGTAAAAGATTAAAAACTCAGGAGTCACATTTCATCAGGGAAAGGCTGTAAATGAGGCCCTCCAGGGATTGTGTGCTCAGCTTTTTTTTTTTCTTCAAAATGGAGTGTTGAGTTCCTTTATTGCTGCTGCAGCCAACTTTAGAGCCTCAAGAGCCAAAGAGAATTGACCGTTTCTTTTTCATAGTGCCCCCTATTGACTGTAACTGTCAAATGTTGTATTATAAATGAATGTAATATGGTGGCCCCCTCCTTGCTGGCACTTGTTTTCAATTTTCTTAATGAAAATATCAATATAAGGAGCTGGTGGTGTGCAGTGCGTTGGCTTTATAACTGTGTGCAGTAGTTAACTTTGCATTGATTTTCTAAATTGAGCATTGGTCTTGTTCTGCTTCCACCTGATTGAGCTTATTGAGTTTCTTCCAACAGTTCCATCTGTTTTTCCCATTTCTGTGTTGGGGCTGAGTGCAGACAGATGGCTACAAATGTTAAAAGAAAAGCATGCATCTAAAGGATTAATAACTTCAAACAAATGGAAAAAAAATTTGCTTTTCTTTTTCATTTGTGTCCATTATGATTATGGACCGTCTACTGTTATAGGAATTCATGATCGGGTGCATTTATTTGTAGATTCTTTATCTTTTGAGATCCACTTCTAAGTCTTTTATACATTTTTGGTAGACTTGAACTGCTTCATACCTTAATCATTTGAACTTTTGTGGCATTCAAACTCTCAGCTCTTAAAAAAAATCTTCTACTCCTTTTTTTAAATTTATTTTCCCAACTCAGCACGGGCTCTTTCTATTGACTGTATATACCGGTAAGTACTAAACTGAGTGACCCCTCCCCCCTGGTTTTTCAAACAGGAAGTAACAGAAGCCAAAATCCCATTGACCTCTATAGAGGATTAACATATATTGATCAGTCATTACATTTGTCAGAATAACCCTTCTTGCTCTGCTACCTTTTTTTTAAACATATACTTGCTTGTCCTAATTGTTTCCACGACATTTCTTTCTATATTGCAAGTTATTCAAGTTATAAAATGGCCAATTCTCAACTTTTGAAATTATAACCTTAATCTTGAAAAATATTGTGGGACTCAAATTTAGTAGTGGTGTATGGGTCGCTCCCTTTTCAATTCACAAAAGTATCAATCGGTTGAAAATTGATTATGAATCTGAAATTAATAATTGCAATTCGTGCACAGCCGAAATTATATGACACCAAGTCTTTAGCATATTGGAATAGAGCTGTGAAAGAAGGAGCCTGGAGCAAGAAATTCAAGATTTGCACTGCTACAACATTTCGCACCAAGCCTCTACCAACTGTGAGTACATGCGCTAATATCGAGTAGCGCAAGCCCAGAGTGAAAACCCTACGCTACATGCACACTGGCCGGGACAGCTCGCGTTCAAGCAACCACTTTCAATGAAAGGTCTATGTAAATCAGTGCTTCTCATATAGTGGGGCGCGCCCCCAGTAGTAGCTGTTTTAGGCACAGGTAATACAGAGGGGCACAAATTTAACTGGTGTTTGTGGTGACAGCGGCTCAGTGCTTGGGAGAAAATCTGCGCCGCTATTGGTTTACTATTATGTTATATCACAGTGTTTGTAACAGCCTGAAACCTGTGAATTGCCGTCCCTGCAGCTGCGTGCTCCTGTCGCATGTGGCTGGTGTGTGTGAGAAGTAAAAGGGAGGGGTAGTGGGCTCAGGCTGAGAGGTGCCTTTTGTGCAACACCAGGATCATCACATGCCTTTAGATCAGTGTTTTTCAACCTTTTTTGAGCCACGGCACACTTTAACCTTGACAAAAATCCCCGCGGCACACCAGCATTAAAAAAAAAAAAAGGATTAAACCAGTCTGTATTGATCCACAGTCCCTCCATGATCTCATGTGCATTTTTGTGATAATTGTGGCAGAAAAAGCTGGAAGTTGCAGCTGTTTTTGTCTAACAGATGTAATAAAAGCTAAGTTAGAAGATTCAAAAACTTTTTGATTTGTGTTCGCTGTTGTTTCAAGACGTTAAGAGGAGAGACTCGTGCGCCGACACGCTCACCCTGTCACTTTTAACCCAATGCATCATGGCAGATGTAGTTCAATAATCCGCGGACGCAGAAAGACTAGCGTCTCTGAGCTTCATGGTTTTGTTCCCTTGTTCCACGGTCTGACACCAGATTCTGCGGAAAGCTAAACCGCTAAAGACGAGCTTTAGCTGGTATTTTTGTTAGAACTGAGCGACTTTATCAGCAGAATTCAGAACAAGGAAGGGAAAACTTTAACCACTTCTGATTGGTCAGACTGTTGACATGTGATTAAGAATCCAAGAATGATTGATGGAGACAGTTAAAGGGGCTGAACTTTTCCTAACGCAGCTGAAGCTACGGCTAAATCGCGGTTCAGTCATTCTTATCAAAATGTTTTTAATATAAACACAAAGCAAAAAGTCTTTTATGATCTCTCATATAGCTAATTCGTTAGTGTTTTATCAGGACCTGTTTGGATGAACAAAGAGCTGAAATCCTGGAGATGGAAAATGTTGTTAAATCAGGTAATAAATGAGGACAATTTCCCACGGCACACTTGACCATCTCCCACGGCACACTAGTGTGCCGCGGCACAGTGGTTGAAAAACACTGCTTTAGATGACTCAGCTCATGTTAATGTCATTCTTCATGAACTATTGTAGACATTTTGATGACGTCTCTTTATTTTCCATAAATGTATTCTGTGTCTGCCTGTCGTTTAGTTGGTGTCAGTATTTGACAAAAAGACAGAAGGTAATGCAGTAAAACAGCTGCACTTTATGAGATCATGGATAAACAATCCATCATTTAGAGAAAAAAACAGCACAATGATTTTTACCTATTTCTTTACACTAAAAACGTTAAATATGTTGGTGCTGCTGTGTTAATGTTTTAGATCAATTTACATTTTATTATTTATTGATTGAATTATTTTTCTCAGCGTCAGATGGTTCAGTCGGTCAAAAATATTTCCAGTTTAAATAAGGACTGACAGGATTTTTTTATTTCAGGCACTTTTAGCTACTTTTCTGTTTTAGACTACAACAGGGTTTCTGTGGGACAATAAAGTTTATATTTGTTTAAAGTGTATCTATAATGCTTGTTTTCTTTTGTCAATGTTAAAAGATACAATTTTAGGTATACTTACACAATTTTTATAGATACTAACCTAATATATTGTCCCGTGCAGGTGTGTGTGTGAGGAGGGTAGCGTAACATTTTCTTTTTCCTAGGGAGGGGGGGGCTGGCAAAAAATAATTGAGAAGCACTGATGTAAATGCATGTAAACTCGCGTTTCGGGACTTGATGTTCAGAACTCTCATGTTCAAGCATCGCTACGCAAGTCTTTCGGTATGTCCGAATTCCCACCCTAACCCCTACCTATATAGTGCACTATATAGTGCGTTAGCCATTTATAGTGCTGTCCAAATCTACATTTCCAAAATTGAGTGCCATGGAAATTTCCCAGATGTGTCTGCAAAAAACCAGGGTGCATCGATGCCCACTAGATCAGCGAATATAGACCACAATGCATTGCATTGGAAAACCTTTTACCATAAAAAAAGTATTTAAATGTATTTTTTTGATAAACCATCAACGGTTTTATTTTCAGAAAACAGTGGACTCATAAATAATACTCGCAAAACACTCATTTTTATTAGATTTTAACTTCGTGAAATCAATAATGTCATATCAGCCGTTAAAAAAAGAAAAAGTAGTGAGCATGGAGTCCGAATTGCTTTTAAAATTCATGGCACTTCATAGTCCAGCACTATATAGTTTTTTTTAGTAGTTAGGGGTTGGGGAGGAATTTGGACACAAACTTAATGTCCGTTTCGGGGTTCTTTGTACAAATCAGGCGTTCAATAATAGTGTGCTGAAAGTTCAAGCAGTTTAACTTTTGACTGCTTAATCATGAAACCTACGGTAGCCCTGAAGTGCACATCAAGAAGTCACTTGTCACAAAAAAACATTTTAAAGATCACGACAACAATTGATAAAGTAAAGCAAATTAAAAAAAACAGCATTAGATTTTAGAAAACAAAACAAAATCCCTGAAAAGAAAACATAAATAACAAAAATGAAAGAAAAAAAACATTTTGGAAAACGAAAGTATTTTCCAGAAAACAACATTAATTGTTAGAAAAATTAAACAGAATGAGCAACTGAAAAGGTAGGTTAGTTACTGGACGATGATATGCAGTATTTCAGTTGAAATGATGAACAAATGCCATCATCCAATCAGCGATGTTTCATGGTACCTGCTTTTTCCGGTTTCTCATTGTTTCGTTTTTCTAACATTTCATTTTGTTTTCTGAAAATTACTTTTTCTTTCCAAAATATTTTTATGTTATGTTTTTTTTATGTTTTGGTTTCTGGAATTTTGTTTTGTTTTCTAAAATGTAATACTGATTTTTTAAATTTGTTTTGTTTTTTAATTGTTGTTGTCGTTATCTTTAAAATGTTTTGCATCGATTGCTTTGCTGATGTGACTTGCTCTTCAGGGACACCGTATAAAACAGCTGAACTTTGATCAATCATGAACTCTTATTTGGCAGTGACATAAAGGTGGTGTCTTTTCTAAATCACGGAAATGCCAGCTGGTTGTAAACCCAAACTGCGACATAGACAAGAAATTAATAATTGCGGTTTGTGCCAGGCCGGAATGTGGTTTTTTCTTTCATTTATCAGAATAGAGCTGTGAAAGTAAAAGCTTGAGGCAAGATTCATGAGATACGCAACATTTTAACATTTTGCACAAAGCCTCTTCTACCTGCAGGTGGTGGACAAGCAATATCAAAAAGTAGAAAAGCAAAAGAAGAAGCAGCCCCTCTGAGCTTGTCTGGTGTTAACACCATGGGTTGAATTCGTAATCATAAAACTGCATACAACGCGTTCTTGAATGCACAACACATGCTAGCTGTGAATGTAGCATTATTCTAAAAGTGTGTTCAAGAATGCCCGTTTACATGGCTGGTGTGAACATAGCATCATACTCTGTAGTACTTTTTTTGTAATGATAGGGAGTGTTTTTTTCCCCCTCTATCTTTTGAAGCCATCCCCCAGTGGCCATTTGAAGAACTGCAACAATTAACAAAAGTATAAAGTGGAGGTTGAAAAGAGAACATGCGGGCTTTGTCACCGTAGTTTTCTAAGCTAAATATTAGCAACACTAGAGAAAACTTAACAGAAAAACGATGTTCGTCCTCAGCATTTAAGACGGTCTCAAGCCTCTACCAACTCTCAAGTGGGAGTTCTTCCCTCGTGGTTCGGAGCCAGCCTTAATTATCCACCTGACTGTAATTAATGCAGCAGGCTCAGAGGGAGCTGCTGGTGGTGTTCTGATGGAACTATTTGTGCGGCTTCAGCAGCATCCTCTTGGTGCAGCAGCAGTAGCCCTCCCCCTCCGCAGCCGATCCAGCAGTATGCCCGACGTTCAAACGGAAGCAGGCGCTACCATTTTGAAACACACCACCGCTTAGGTAAGATGGTAGATCGTTTCATTTCTACTCGTTCTCTCGTGTATTGTTGTTTCATGCGCTGGTAAGGGTGTAATTTAACCCCGTTCCGCTCGAAGTCGGACTGTTTTCATGGCGTTTGTTCCGTTCTCGGCGGAACGTGTGCTGTTGTTGTAAGTGCTCCGTCTTGTATTAATTCCATTTGCGGGGAAATGTTGCTTGTTTTAAGCTGCTTGTAATGTAATTGATGTTTCGGTCAACAATTCTTTATCATTTCAGATATTAATCTTTTAGATGCGTGTTTTTACCCCTTTTTCGGCGGGCTGCATTGCATGGTTTTCAGGCATGTGGTGTCACGTCTTTGCCTGTTGTTTTGCTCAGAGCAGCCCGTCAAGCGCGCGAGCCTCGCGCCCCTTCACGGTTAACTTTAACGGTGACCGCCGATGAGGTTCCACAGCGAGTCCGAACAACTCGACTCGGGGTGTTCGTCTTTTCTCCGGTTCGTATTGACGCGAATGGACAGATGTGTTGACTCAGCGCCGTGCTACGTCATCGCAAAGTCCCCCTGATTTATGCCTCAATTGAACTCGGGGCTCGTTCACCGGCCCGTCTGCGCGTGAGCAGAGTATCCACGGACGCGTGCGGGAGATGGACTTCAACTGCCTGAACCTTCAGCAAAGCAGAAATGGCATGGAGTTTGTCCTTTGGTTTACAGTCTACCATAAAAGCTTCAATAGAGGAACTTGTTAGCTTCAATGAAGGAAATCCACGGTAGTCTGTTCAGCATAAACAGCCGTTAGGTTATACAGGTTACCATCAGTGTAATTGCAGGGAGATTATGTTGGAATCTATGAAGTTATGCTCCAAATTGCTCTGTTTGGATGTGTGACTCATGCTGTGGAGGTAATTTCAGGCAGGAGAGAAGTCTTAAAGCCATATATAGACGTATGTATTATTAGGCTTGAAATGCTGATAACTAGGGCTGAGTTAAAAACAATGGTTTTGTTTTTTATGTTTGGAAAAAAAAGGATTTATCAAATCTATGAACTCCTTTAAAGCATTTTTTTAGACAAAAAAATCATTTGTTTTGAAAATTCTAAATTCTCTTCACAAAAAGTTATTCCTTAATTCAGAAAGCATAAATAGAAATTAGAAAATGAATTGAACACTGAATTAAAAATGTAAATAACCTTTTGATTGGTGAGAAATTAATACTCCCATCAGGCAATAAATGAATTCATACTAGAAAGTTATTTTGTCCCAAAAAAAGCCCATGAATAGTAAAAGTACAAGAATGCAGTTGCAAGCATCATATAGTAATCATTAAATAAGTCTGATTAACTTTAAATAAAAACCTCACTCCCATGATGATTGTTTTTGGCATTTTCTCATGATTAAGGACATTTAGAGAAAATTAAGCTCAAAATTCCATTTCTGAGTATTTATTAAAATCATTGTGAATCAGTATGGCCTTATGGTGATGCCAGCTTAACGTGGCATTGAAACAAAACTTGGCATTGATAACTAAATGATTTGAAAATAAATGACAAGACTTAAAATTTAGTCAAAAATATTTAGCGTTTTTAGTCATTTACTTTTCTCTTTTTTGCACCATATATATTTTTTACGCTATATTATTTTTACCATGTCCATTCTCTCTCGATTCTCTTTTTTCCAATGCCAAAGAGCTGACACAGTTTTAACATGTGAAGGGGCAGAGTCTGAGGGGCTATGCCTCGGATTGCTCATATATATGATATATATAGATAGATAGATAGATAGATAGATATATTAGGGGTGTAGCGATACACAAAAATCTATATTCGGTTCGATTCAGAATTTCATAATGCTCTGTACATTTGGGTTCGGTACTGCTGTTTAACAAATCTGCCTGATATGAACTGATATTTTATGAATTATTATTTTGTTATATATTCGTGTTTTGTGTGTGTTTTCTATCCAGCTATCTAGCTAAAAACTAAGGCAAAAAATAATTTCTTACAAAATGCATTTATTGGTTTTACACAACAATAAATAAAATTGACCTATGTAGGTGATCTGCTTAGTAAAAATAAGAAAAACTAGTAGCTGCCAGGAACCAAAAACTTTGCATAATTAACACTAGCCTGAAAAATAGCATTTTAACTTGCACATTTTTTTTGTAGTAGACCCGATTGTTAGTCGGTTGATGCCGCTTTTTGTTCGTTAACAGATTATATGTGTTACCTGTGGCATATGCTATCTTTGTGTAACAATGTCAACACACAGCATTCGACTTATCCAATTGTCTTTTCCCTTCATGGATGCTGACAACAAAGTCGAAGTGTTCTCGCACAGGAGAGCGTAAGGAGATGTTGACATGCTTACTGTCCGTCACCTAATAGCGTCTCGGAGGTAACTCATGGTTAACATTACTTCTGCCTAGCGCAAAGTTAATACAGTGGCGACCTGGGGGGTTAAGCCCGCCTATAGCCACTAAGACTTATAGGAAGTGTGAAATCTTGTGTTGAATCCTTCACCATCACTGAGAGAGCTATGAAGAGAAGTGACGTTCATGTTATTACGCTGTTCGTGTGTTCATAATAAATGGGTTTGAATGCTGGAAAAAAGATTGCTTAATCTATTTCTCTGTCTACTCTCTCTGAAGGCCCGTATACACCGGGACGAATATTCGCCAGGCGTTATTCGCCAGCGTTTTTCGCCACGTTTTTTGTGTTCACACCCAGGCGATTTTCGCCGACGATGAGCCGAGCGAACATGCAATTTCATTCCCTGACGTTAGATGGCGCTTAATGTAAACAGAAATACTCCTGTACACAAGGTGGCGCTGCGCAACTTTACGCTTCTTAAAGTCACTTTTCATTCAGAAGAAGAGAGCAAGTATTTACGCGATTGTCAGAATCAAACAAAGAAAACATGAATATTTCAAGCACCAGTTGCTCCAACTGGTGCTTGGTTCGGGGATATTTTATAATGTACATCATTATTTCTTCGCGGGAGTGTAGACGCTACTTGGCGTCTAACTTCTTCGCTGGTATGTGTGCTCAGCAAGACAGTTTTGTGTTTGAGCGCCCCCAAGTTGTGTTTTACTGTAACTTCAGAAGCTCCAGACACGTGTGCAGAAGCGCCATTCTCATTGGTCGAATAGATTTCGACGCGACGCGTCGAAAAAAAAAAACGAACCCGAGGCGTTTGTTTTTTTTGACGCTTCGACGCGTGGCGTTTTTTCGCGTCGGTGTGCACACTCTCATTGGTGCCCTTTGTTTAGTCACGAGGCGTTAAACGTCGGCGAAAATCGCCGGCGAAATTCGTCCCGATGTGTACGGGCCTTGAGACTGTTTGAGGGCGAGTGGAGTATGGGGCAAGGACAGTCAATGTAGCTAGTTAATTAGCAACTTGGCTCTCGTTTCCCCGCTATGAGTGACAAAGCAGCTAGGTCGTTGCAATGTATATGCGGGGGGGGAAAGAAATAACGTATCGAAACGGTACTGAAGTGAACCGAGCCAAAACTGCCGTACCAAAACGATTTGGTTCAACTACGTGTATCGTTACACCGATAATATAGAGTGCATCTCATTTGCATGCCATGGGGGAATCTGGAGAGCTGTTTGCAGATGCGATGGAGGCTGCAGACAGGTGGAACACCCAAACAGCAGGTTTGTTTTTCCCCTCTTTGATCTTTGTATGTTTCAAGGTATAACTAGGCCTGACAAATTAACCTCAAATTTATCGTCTCATCTGGCAAAATACATCGTTAACAGTGATGAACAGCTAGCTAAATGTTTACTCACAGGCTAAAACAGGCAGATGACAATGTGAAGTTTTAAACAAATCAAATAACGTCCTGTACCATCATTGACCCAACCGATGGAGCATTTTATGCTGGGTGCCCGACTCCTGTAGGGGAGTGGATAAAGCAAAGAACTTATTAGCAGTACTGCTAACTAGTCAATCTTAAAAAAGCTTGCATTTATGCTTTTATTTTGATGTATTTCTCAAAAAAGTTTCATTTTTAATTATAGGAGCACAGCCCAATCTTCGCTCACGTCCACCTATTGCTTTTAACTTTAGTTTTTTCCTGTTATTTATGCTCTAATTATTTACGCCTTCTTATTAAATAGAAACTATTACCAAGTCAGTGTAAGAACTTGCCGTAGTAAAACATTCAGTCAAGGAGGAAGCATAGACAGAGAAACCATTATATTTAAGTTATGTTGACTTTTATTTAAATAAAATGGTTGCATTACAATGATTTATCAGTTTTTTTGTTTTCTAGGCATGTTTATTTATTATTTAATACTATTTTAGGAATGCTGCTTCTGCCACTAGTCAAGTCGCCACTGTCCAGGAGGAATGCCAACTAATGGAGACGTCTTATGGGAAAAAAGGAAAAGGAATTTCAAACTGAATTCACTCGGACATAATACACTGAACAAAAATGAAACCGCAACACTTTTGTTATTACTCCCATTTTTATTGTATAAACTTAAAGATGTGAAACATTTTCCACATACACAAAATAACCAGTTCTCTGAAATATTGTTTACAAATCTGTCTAAATCTATGATAGTGAGCACTTCTCCTTTGCCAAGACAATCCATCCCACCTCACAGGTGTGCCATATTAAGATGCTGATTAGACAGCATGATTATTGCACAGGTGTGCCTTAGACTGGCCACAAGAAAAGGCCACTCTGAAATCTTCAGTTGTATGACACAGCACAATGCCACAGATGTAGCAAGTTTTATGTGCTGAGTTGTTGCTAGGAAATTGAATGTCCATTTCTCCACCATAAGCTGTCTCCAAAGGCGTTTCCGAGAATTTGGCAGCACATCCAACTGGCCTCACAACCGCAGTCCACGTGTAACCACACCAGCCCAAGACCTCCACATCCAGCATGTCCACTTCCAAGATCGTCTGAGACCAGCCACTCGGACAGCTGCTGAAACAATCAGTTTGCATAACCACAGAATTTCTGCACAAACTGTCAGAAACCATCTCAGGGAAGCTCATCTGCATGCTCGTCGTCCTCATCGAGGTCTCGACCTCACTCCAGTTCGTCGTCGTAACCGACTTGAGTGGGAAAATGCTCACATGCGATGGCGTCTGGCACCTTGTAGAGGTGTTCTTTTCACGGATGAATCCCGGTTTACACTGTTCAGGGCAGATGGCAGACAGCGTGTGTGGCGTCGTGTGGGTGAGCGGTTTTCTGATGTCAATGTTGTGGATCGAGTAGCCCATGGAGGTGGTGGGGTTATGGTATGGGCAGGCATCTGTTATGGGTGAAGAACAAAGGTGCATTTCATTGATGGCATTTTGAGTGCACAGAGATACCGTGACGAGATCCTGGGGCCCATTGTTGTGCCGTACATCTAACAACATCACCCCATATTGCAGCATGATAATGCATGACCCCATGTTGCAAGGATCTGTACACAATTCTTGGAAGCTGAAAACATCCCAGTTCTTGCATGGCCAGCATGCTCACCAGACATGTCACCCATTGAGCATGTTTGGGATGCTCTGGATCGGCGTATACAACAGCGTGTTCCAGTTCCTGCCAATATCCAGCAACTTCGCACAGCCATTGAAGAAGAGTGGACCAACATTCCACAGGCCACAATAGACAACCCGATCAACTCTATGCGAAGGAGATGTGTTGCACCTCATGAGGCAAATGGTGGTCACACCAGATACTGACTGGTTGTCTGAGTCCCCCGACCCCCTCAATAAAACAAAACTGAAGATTTCAGAGTGGCCTTTTCTTGTGGCCAGTCTAAGGCACACCTGTGCAATAAACATGCTGTCTGATCAGCATCTTGATATGGCACACCTGTGAGGTGGGATGGATTGTCTTGGCAAAGGAGAAGTGCTCACTATCACAGATTTAGACAGATTTGTGAACAATATTTCAGAGAACTGGTTATTTTGTGTATGTGGAAAATGTTTCACATCTTTGAGTTCATACAATAAAAAATGGGAGCAATAACAAAAGTGTTGCGTTTATATATTTGTTCAGTGTAAATGCCATGCAGTGTGAAATCAACAGACTTCTGTCTGAAAATAATTCTTTAAAAGAAGGAGTAAGACAGTTTGCAGTTAAATGAAGATTCATTTGAAGATGTTGATGGCAAAGTCAAATTCTACACTGGTCTGCAGAACTTCTTTCTATTGCTTCATGTGTTTAGCTTTGCGAGTCTGCACATTAATACACTAGTTGCAGAGCTCTGACCAAGTTTCAGCACCTTATTCTAACACTGATGAGATTGAAACCAAGATTTGTAAAGAAAGTAGCTATTACTATAGATTCCGTTGAGCTATTCATTGACAGACCATCAAACCTCAAGGCTAGAGCGCAAACATGGCGCACTTCCAAACATCATAATACTGTTAAATCGTACTCCACAGGGTAGGATTTCTTTTATAACGTTATGGTAGAGTCAGTGACAAACATTTAACTGTAAATTGTGGCATCTTAGACAGTTTTTCTACCTGGGGACCTTGTACTTGCAGACATAAGTTTTGACATCAATGATTCCATAGGCTTATTATGTTTACAGGTAAAAATATGTTTACAGGTAAAAATAAGTGATTGGATTTGTTGAACAAAAATAAAAATTTGTGTGGTCCCCTTTCAGTTGTATTTGTCATCAGTCAAGAAAATGAGGAATGGACTCTTGTTAACAAAACAGCAGTTGACACTTGTGCTCTCACCAACTTGTCTTTTCTAATTGTTCAGTTTGAGTAATAATGTAAATACGTGTTTTAAAAATAAATGAAATGTTTATATCAACAAAAATGAATGATGTATTTAATTGTGTTTGGTCTTTGTTGTTTTCCCTGTAGATTGTAAGATTGTAAATGTGTCCATGCAATCCAAAGCATCAGTTGTGAGAATATTTCCTCTCATCCATGATGGTTTGCAAATCAAAATCTCAATTAATTAAGCCTTAAACAGGGTTTATCCACAAAATGGTTCTAAACAATTATGGACTGTGTGAAACAGCCCTGTGAAACAAGAAAAACTGTAAAAATGACACAAATGTAGAGTATGAACAATAAAATGTTGTACAAAATGTAAGTAATTTTGAATAGGTACAAAAATGCCAAATACATTTATACAAACTTAACTAAAAACAGTGGATAGTGTAATTTTAAACAATATTGCAGTTGGGGTGTGAACATCTTTATCTGCAATCGATTTAGTGTTCATCTGCACTTGTAGGTTCCTCATAGTATCAATTAGTGAGCAAAAAAAAAACCCAACAAAATCTGATCAAATGTTCAACCAAAACCTTTCAATATAATCTTTTTGCATGGGTTTCTGGTTTCTAATCAGTCTTTTCCTACATTCAGGATAGGACCACTTACTATTAGGAGTTAAACATAATATAGCGTAAAAAAAATAATTTAACGGGGGCTGGGGAGAAAGAAAAGTAATCGACTAGAAATGCAAAATAAGTTTGACTTGGAAGTAGGGTTGTGCCGATGGACGATACCATCGTCCATCGTAATGGGTGAGTGACATCCCGATGGAGAGACACCATCGTGATGCCACGCCCCCACCACGTTGCGAGTTGACACCCTAAGCCGCGGTTACATGTACAAAATATCTTACGAGACGATCTTCTAAATGTGCTTTTAATAATGTTACGGTTATTATGAAACACCTGTTCGCTCATCATTTGAATTTTAATCCGTGTGGTCAGCGCTTTTTCTGAACGAAGCCAGGATTAGCAGTATGCTAACACGGGCTAACAACATTAGCTTTGGGTGGCGCTGCATGCTGGCTGCACGTAAACATTTGGGAATAACATCAGCCTTTATTTAGTCGGGACACGACTGGAAACACAAATCCACGTGATTGTTTGAATGTTTTCTAATGACTGAGCGACATTACTGCTTTGAAGCTCAAACCGCTGTGTACTGTGTCTGCTGACGATCCGAGCTGTGCTGAGACACACATTCTTAGACCCGGTTCTGAGTTCAGTAGCTCGTACCCCTAGAGGTGCGGGACGGATTGCAGTTTTAAATCTCCCACACATACCGCTCACGTACCCCCCCTTCCCATCAAACACAAAGCTGTAAGTCCGCGCTCCGCCGGTCCACTTCGCTAGTGAAGTGCGGGAGCGGACTACTTTGTTAAAGTCACTTCCCTCAGTTTATACTGGATCATCGCGGATTAGTCATTAGTTGGGAAATAAAATAAAAAAGCAAAATAACAAATAGCAGACGATGTCATCGTCCATCCCGATGGTTGACGCAACCATCGTCAACAGCCAATTTAAGGGACATCGCCCAACCCTAAAATAAACTGAATTTGAACATTTTATTACAATGGAATTCGGATGGAGTTTTTTCTAAGAATTAAAAAAAAAAAGAAAATGTGTTCCGGTAGATTATATCGGGATACGTATCGTATCGCCAGACTCTTGCCAATACACACACCTACTAGCACTCATTATCATCTATGAAGAAAGACTTTAGCATCTTATTCAGGGCATAGAGATGGGCTTGGTTCAGTTATTCAGGGTCAGCAATAGCTTTGACATGGAACATAAAGAGTGTGTTATGTGCTTCTGACTGCTGTCATTTGTCATATCCAGACAAAGGCTTCCCGTCACTTCCCCCTCTCTGCCAGACTAATCCATGAGGAAAAATATTGCTTTGTCCTCTCACTGTGGCTGCTAAATCTGTAGCAGCTGCCAGCAATCCTGCTCACTTCATTGTTTTCTTGTCCCCAAGTGTGGTCAAACACATTGGTCCTCTGTTTTCTGTGCAGCGCCATGGACAAAAGCCACACAGTCAAGCTCTTCGTTGGCAACCTGGCGTTAGACACCACCCAAGAGGAGCTGTCGGCCATCTTCGAGCCATACGGCCAGGTGGTCAGCTGCAGCGTGTTGCGACAGTTCGCCTTTGTGCATCTGCAGGGTGAGGGCGCCGCAGAGCGAGCCATCAGGGAGCTCAATGGCCGAGAGTTTCGTGGCCGGAACTTGGTAGTGGAGGAGTCCAGGGGGAGGCCACTGCACTCCACCAAGGTGTTTGTGGGTAATCTGAGTGGCATGTGCACCACCGAAGACCTCCAGCAGCTGTTCCAGACTTTTGGGAAAGTTCTCGAGTGTGACAAAGTCAAAGGTACGGCTAAGACTCCAAACTGGTCTCTGTTATTACAAAATCTCTTCCACGTGTTAAGAATCTTTTTGTATGTTAACATGGAGCTTATAATCTAAATATTTTCAAAAGGTCAGGACTTTGATTTTCTTTTTTAAGTTGAATGAGGTATTTTGACCTCAAAACTAAAAGTCTCAACTTAAAGATGTTTTTCTCTCTGGAATATCAGTACTGAGCTGCCAAAAAGACCATTATGTAATTTAGATTTATTTATTTTTGAAAACAAAATAACAAAGAAATATCTTTTCAGATTCAATCAGTTGCATGATCTCTAGCATTTATTTGTGATTCATAGGGTGTGTCCAACTTTGAGGGCTTCCTCTTTCAATGGCAGTGGCCTTTGAAAGAAGTCCTTCGTTGAGCGATTAGGCCGGATGTTAATGGCTGTGAATTTGGATAAGTCTAGCCTTTAGTTAATTCCAGCCGTTACATCGGTGAATGTCCTGTTGCCTAGCAACCGTGAGTCTCGGAACAGAGAGGAGTAGTGAATAATGCATGGAACTCAAAATGTTCCTGCCTTATTTGATCCAACTTTTAATATTGGAGGTTTAATAAAACAGGTGTTCTCTCCAAATCCGGGACCCGCTTCACAGTCCGCCATTGTTGTCAGAAAATCCCTGGGTTTGGCCGCAATTCATCTTTGGATGTGGATAGCATAGAACGATGCACCAGACCAAACCTTGAATTCGGGTGAAAAGTAGGCCGTATTCGATGGCCGCATTTGAGGAGTCGTTGAATTTGGACAGCACTTGCTGCGTCGCTGACATAAGCAAACCAGGAAGAACGCAACCCTTTGAATGGACACAGTCAGCAGCAGAAGTGTGGACGGGAGTCACGTGACTTGGACTCAATTCATTCCATGTCATGAATTTGACGACTCTAGACGCGACTTGGTCTTTCAGTTACATAATGAGCAGTGGGTTCTAAATGAAAGCTAATCGCTATCTGCTAATGGCTAGCTGCGGGAACATGAAAGTACAGTAAACACTCTGCTAACATTATGTTGTATGGGTGTGCAGAAAGCTCTCTGTAATCAGACTGGACACAGATTACTTTGGCATCACTCAGATACCCGACACCTGCAGCAGGTCACGATTTGGATCTTCTCATATAACGGCAATGGGCGAGAGAGGAGCAATCATAGCGGCACATGCAGGATATGTGATGTTTTTTTTTTTTTTTTTTACAAATTTTGTTTTGGTGGTGAGCCATCAAAATGTTGAAAAATAACTCAATTTCCTAAAAGCTCAAACTGTGTCTGTGAAAATATTATTACTTTGACATTGAAAGGACTTGAGACGTGTTGGGCTTTGAGTTGGGACTCGACTTAGACTTGCTTCATGAAGGTAAATATGCTCCAAAAAGAACGCACTTGTAGATTTGATGTGAGAACTTGTAATATAGAATGTGAGAACTTGCACACCAAAAATCTGCATCTGTGTGTAAAAATCTTCTGCTGTGAACTGACAAATTCCCATTTTCATGTGTTCATTTAGAGTTACAACTTCAAATCAGTGATTACAACTGCTCAACTGTGCTTCTGCGTGTCCTCGAATCTGCTGGCACAAATCACAAGTGCGCTACAACTGCGCTCTGAATTCTGACACATTCTTTGCGAGAAACTTGTGTTAAAACTTAACTGTTTCTGAAAATGGAACTAGAGGGGGAGGGAGGGATAGAGGAGGCGGAGTCAACCAATCAGAGTGCAGGACTCGGAGAACTTGGTCAAGTTAGAAAGGTCTTCACAGATTCGGACTTCCTGCTTCAATAACTCTTCTGATAAACGTTCAAATGTGACAGCAAGTATCTCAATCATTTTGTTTTAACACAGAGAGTGAACTACAAATGCATCTCAGAAGAAAAAAGTCACTTTTTTCCTGCATTTTAATGAGAAATGATCTCTTCGTGCTTTAAATGCCGACATGCAGGGAGAGAACAGGAAAATCCTCTTTGTTTTGTATTGTTGTTACACACAGATGAAGACTTTTGGTGTGCAAGTTCTCACATTCTATATTACAAGTTCACAGATAAAATCTACAAGTGCTTCTTTTTGGAACATATTTACCTTCATATTGCTTGCTTTTGACTCTAGACTGGAGGACAAAGACTTGAGGCTTACTTGAGACTTGTAAAACAATGAATTTGTCCCATATCTGTTCTGCAAGCTGTCCCACTTAATATGAGAGATCTGTAATGATTATCATAGATACACTTCAAAGGTTGAATATTAAAAAAACAATCCAGGAAATCTAATTACATGATTTGTGTAAAATAATAATTAGTATTATAGTGCAGAAAATAAATATTTAGTTACTTCAAACAAGCAAGAATTCAGTTCCTCACAGACCTGTTATTTTTCCTTTAAGAAGTTCTTCTATCCTCCACTGGTTACCTGCAGAATTGGAACCTGTTATCTGGTTATCTGTATAAGTTGCCACACCCTTAAACAGTTCAAACTGCAACTTCTTCACCATGAACAAAACTGGAATGAACCAATCTACAATAAGCATACAGCTTGGTGAGAAGAGATTAACCATTGAAGTTATTAGAAAATGAATGAAATACAAAATCATTGACAATCTCTCTCCACCTAGAGCTCCATGTAAGATCCCACCAGGTGAGGTTCAAATGATCTTAAGAACCATGAGGAGACAGTCCAGAGCTACATGATGTTACTATGTGTAACACAATTAATGTCACGGATTCAAATCCTGAAGTTCCCCCGGCTTAAACCAACACATGTCCAGGCCTGACTAAATTTTTCCAGAAACTATCTTGTTGATCCAGAGGGGGATTGTGAGAATGACATGTCGTTAAATGAGACCAAACTGGAACTGTTTGGTTTAAAGGCCACTCGCCTTGCTTAGAAGAGGAAGAACATAAAACCCCCTATGAAACCCACCAATTCAGTTTTATTTCTAAACAGACTAAACTACACTGGGCATCCCTGCCCTTAGACCTTTCTAAGGAAAAGTGGTTTAGCAATAAAAAAGAAGACCTAGACTAATAATACTGCTCTGAATTATCAACCTATAATCAAACATGGGATATTGGGTTATTGCGTTACGGTAAATGTTACTTGCGTAAGTAAATGTTATTAGGGAGAAAATTATTCCTGATGTTCTGATTCTGATCATGTGTGCAACTGAAATGAAGTCTCTTTGCAGGTTATGCTTTTGTCCACATGGAAAACAAGGAAGATGCGCTTCAGGCCATTGAAGCCCTCCATGGCACCTCCTTTAAGGGCCGCCCCCTCTCTGTAGAGCTGTCAAAGGTGCAGCCCAGCAAACAGGCGCCGACAGGGAAAATCCCCTGTGTCAACTGTGGGAAGCAGGGCCACTATGCCGGAGAGTGCCCCGTGGGCAAGCCTTCTCTGGAGCAGTACCAGAGTCAGGCTGCTGTCTTGGCTGCGGCAGCGGCTGCAGCTGCTGGTCTGCCTCTGCAAGTCCAACAAAGTGTGCACAACTCGGTCTATAACACCTCCACCTTTGACCCCACATATGCTGCTCTGACAGGGATTACCACGGGCTCGCGTACTGACGGGAATCCAGTGAATCCAGCTGTGTATGGGGCCCTGGCCAGTCAGGTGTACGGTGCCAACGTTGCCAGTCAGCTTTACGGAACAGTCGCCAGTCAGGCAGCTCTCACCTCCGGGGCCACACAAGTATACAGCTCCATGGCGCCCAACATCTACGGCCAGATGGCTACATCCCCTGCAGCTGCTGCGGCGGCAGCCGCCTACACAACTCCAGTTTACACCCCAACAATGGCCAACCACCCCGTCTATCTAGCAGCTGCACCTGGTATGGAAGTTCCAGCAGGGGCAACCGCTGTCAACCCCGCCTACAGCGTTGCCTCGGCAATTTACGGCACAGCCACACCAGCCTACGCTCATATAAGCGCCTTGGGAGCCGCAGACCCAACCACAGCCTTCTTTGAGGCTGCCAGACAGGCGCACTACTTTGCCCAAGGCCATCAAGTCGTGGCTGAGCAGCAGACGGCGGCTGCCGCCGTGGCAGCTGCTGTGGCCAAGTCTGGGGAGAGGGATCGCAGTCCTCTACGGAGGTCGGCACCTCTGCTCCCAGACCCCGTAATGAAGCCATTTATATACCAGAGGGCCAAACCCCGCAGGCCTCTGCTGCCCACACCGGCTGGCCGTGCAGCTGAAGAAGCAGTAGAAGGCGTGGAAGACCCCATGGCCAGGTAGGACATCCCTCTGAATTGTACCATCAACAGAATTGGTGATTTTTGGCCTTCATAAAACAATGTTACACCCCTAGACAAGGGTGTTACATGTTGGACCTTTCCCTTTCAAATGACTGTACTTTTGCCTTAATATTCAACAACATTCTTCTGCTGTGCTTGTACCCTTGTCTTCTTAGGTACTATGCAGAGTACTACCAGCAGCTGCAGCAGTACCCCCAGTTCCAGTATGCCTACCCACAGAGCACAGTGACAGCCATTCCTGGCATACCGGGGGTCCCGGCAGTTCCCGCAGTACCTGGGATGACCGCCCAGCCCGTCGCTACATTGGATGCCCTCAGGCCAGTGGTCCCCACCGCTGCGGCAGTAGCAGCCGCCATGGCTGCGCCCAGGGTGTATGAGCCGCCGTTGCCGCCGCCCGCGCGCAAGGAGGCCATCCTCCGCCGCCCCGAACTCTCCCTTCACACGCCTGAGCCCCCCTTTCGATAGTCACACTCAACTGTCTGCCCTCCCCCAGCTCCTCCCTCTCTGCCCCAAACCCCCTACCCCACCCCCACATCACCTTTTTTCCACCCAGACTTGACCTTCCAGCAGTTGTGTGTTTGCGTGTGCTTGCCTGTGGGGATAATCTCCAGTGTGTGGGTGGGGCTATCAAACTGGGAGGGGATTGGGGCTTTTGGGTTTATTAACCTGCTTTTCGAGGGACCCGACCTGTTCACCTTGGTCCATCTTGCACACACACAGTGCAGCCGTTAAAGGAAGGTTCCCGTCCATTCTGCGGGCATTCTCTACGCTTCTCAGTTTTCTGTTCTTGTTGTGCCAGTCTCACCCTTGTGCCAGTATTAGACTGACCCAGTCGGTCGTTTCATATGCCTTTATTTCTTTATGATGGTTTTCTGAGGCCAAATCTCCAGTGAACATCTGCCATGCTCCTTTCGGCCTAGATGATCAGTTAGGGCAGCTAGTTTGAAACCTTTTTTGCCTTAAGTTGATATGTTTCTATTTGTAACCAGATGGGAAGCCAAGGCGCTGCACTGGATTGTGTTCAACGGATCCAAGGTTCAGGGTTGCTTTTTTATTATTTATTTTTGTTTGGGGTGGGGGGCTGCGTGAATGCCTGAGACGCTGTGAGCTGTTGACTTTGGAACACACAAACGCATTGTCGGAGTCCAAGCCTAGTCGGGCGGGGGGGGGCACACGTATATGCGTACTGCACTGTCTGTTGAGATACCCCTCTGGGCCCTTCCCCTCACTTCAACTGTCACACTGAAAGACACTGCTTCACCTCTGTCCAACCTACCTCTTACTGTAAACTTCAGCACCGACTCTGTTCCCTTTCATTTCATCCGGTTCATGGACTTGGAAATATAGATAGCATAGAGCAAAGCATAGATTTCTTTTTGAAGAGATTCTGCGTTAATTCTTTCATCGTATTCAAAGGATTTTTCTTTTTTCTTTTAGAGTAAACAATAATTTTTTAGTTTATTTGTAGTATAGTTTGCATACAAGTTTTTTTTTTGATGTAATGAACTGTAAAAGTACAAAAACAATTTCTGTGACTACTGAATTAACTGTTTACAAAACAAATTCAAACTGTATTCTTTTAAAAGTAATGTGACGCAGTCAACCATGTGCCTATCATTCTCAAGTAAAGTGCATTACGTGAAGGGATCTCCTGTTTTTTGTTTAGTTTTTGAAATGTTTCAGAAGTACACAAAACCATGCAGGGTTTACTTCCTCCAAGCGACCCAGCTTTGCTTTTTTCCTCCTCAATTCATGATTTTCATGTTCAAAGGTTTTAGACAAAAGCCACAAAGTCAGCCTGGCAGGTTTGAAAGAACCTGCAGGCTTAAAGCAGAAAACTAGTGATAGCACCAATGAAGTCAGAGATGGGGCAGTGTCTTCCAGTCACCTGAAGAAACCTTTTGGGTCCTGAAAAATCCCAGACCTGCTGTTGTTTTTTATTTTTTTTTGTTTCAAAACTGTTGTCTGACCTTATAGGTGGGATTTGCCACATAGGGATAGTTGGGATGGATTTGAAAAAGATCTGAACCTCCGACTGCATGTACATTTTGCTTTATAGACGTATAAAAGTGGGAAATGCCACCTATTTAGTTCCATTTAACTCTGATATTTTTTAGTTTTGTTTGACAGCAGTCTGATGCACACACAGACTCTTGAGTGACCTTACTGCCTCATCGATACCCCTCTCCCCTCTCCCATTTGTGTTTTTCTTTTTGTAAGTGGTTCAGTAACGTCTGCATCTCCCAATATAATCTCTGTGTCCTTTATACAAACACATACCAGTTTGCATCCTTTGTAGAAATGTGGTTTGCGAAAATGTCTTGTTTTATATGTATTTTTTAGAGAAGAATTTTTTATTTAGCCTTTTTTTATAGGGAACAGAGAAAAGCCGAATTTAAAAAATCTGCATGCTTTTTATTGAGAACATGTATAATATTAATCTTATTATAATAAAGAATGTTGGCTGACTGCTGTGATAAAAGAAAGACGAGGGTTGGACATTTCCCCTTCTTGTTTATGTTCTTTTCTACTATCTGTTTCTTTCGTTAATACTGGCCAGAACCATTTGACTGGGGGACCGAGGGGGAGGCAGGTGTAGCTGCTGCTCCAGCTTTTCTCTCTTTGGTCAGGGTAAGTTTGGGTTGGAGCTCCTTCCTCTCTCCAGCCCCTCAAATCCAAACCTCTTCAGGACTTTCTTTTTATTTTTTTTGGTAGTCATTTATCACATTCCTGCAAGATTTGTGGCCCTCCAATTGATTTCTTTTTTTGGAGAAATGATTTTACTGACATTGAGAGCTGGGGAGAGGCACACAGATGGAATGGCCTGGGTGCATTTTGATCTGTGGAGCAATTCTGTCCCTGGGCTTGATGGGTGTGCGTCTGGTCTGGTCTTTACTCGCTGCACCAAGTTCCTCTTCATGTGTCTCTGTTCATTCTACTCTTTGACTTGCATGTGTGAAAAACTGTAACTTTCCTGGAAAGTAAGCACACACAAAGAAAAAAATCAAGCAAAAAAAAAAAAAACCTAGACAGTTCAGCTCTGAACTAACCATGTCAACTGAATTAGGTGGCCTGGAATGACCCAACGTGAACCACGGGGACAACATTTAGCGCAACGTCATCACAGCGGAAACTTGTCTCCCTCTACACTACCAAGGTAAATGGAAAAAACGCCACCCCACCCACCCCACTCCCCCAGGAAAAAAAATGTAAGCACTGACCTCTCACTCGCCTCCCTTCCTTTGACTGTGCCTTGACCAACCACCACCACTCCGCTCCCTACCCTCTTTCATCAGTACTCCTTCTACCCGGTCTGCTACTTCCCCTCACCCCTCCTCTACTGCATTGGCAGTGCTTACCTTCATGTGCAGATTTTAGTACCTCCTTCTATAGTTCAACATGATTTTGTTTTTTGTAAAAACAACCAAAACTCCTCTGAGTGGGACTTAGCATTGGACGATACAATCTTTGACAAACATCACATTTTATCCAAATATTAGGTGTTCATTTCTAGTCAAAGAGTCGCATCTCAGGCCGGAAGGTCTCAGTAACTTTTATAGTCTGAGACAGTTCAGCAGCAGGTTGTTAAAAATAAGTAGTTTGTTGAAATGAATTTTGAGGAGGAAAACCTCTTCAACAAACCAAAAAGAGAGAAGCACAAAATCTTTGGCATTAGTGATGAAACTAAAATGTAGTATCATAAACTCAACTTTTCCTCGGCCAAGCATGGTTGTGGGAGCATGATGATTAGGGTATTTGTTCTGCTGTGTCAAGTTGGCACTTTTGCCTTCAGCATTGTCAGTTAACCATTTAACACCAGAAATTTTGGCAACCAGTGATACCTAAATATACACTTCCTTTGACAGACCTCGAAACAGCGTTTACTTGATCAGCTAATTCTGGCACCAATATGTGTGTCATTATTGCGAAAATACACTTTTCTTCACGACAGTCAGCTGGTTTACGTTGATCGTGTACGCCCTTCACTACTGTAAAATGTTGCATATCAGCGTATAGCTGCTTTTATCTACTTCAAAATCCACTGGGATAGCATTGATTGCATAGACAATTGAAGAGTTGCAGTAGTCTCAAGAATCAACACTGGAGCTAAAGCTCTGGTGTTAATGGGTTAAACCAGCAGTTTATAGTCTCTATAGTTATATTCCTCAGTTTTATACTTTATAGCAATCAGCTATTGCATCAATTGTATTGCGTTGCTTCCGCAATTGTGCTATCTAGGTTATACTAAGGTTGGCCAGTTTAACTTGCAACTGACAGCGATAACTTCAACGAACCTCTAAGTGGTGTTTATACTTTTCAAGTAATTATGTTGTTTGCCTAAAAATATGCGTAAATTGTGCATCTAATCCCACTCTGTATTTTGGGAATTATAATACCAAATAGAAATAATTAAACCTTGCTTACAACCAGGCGAATCTGACATTGACTTTTGGAATAAATATAAACGTTACATTGCTTCCAGTTGGATGATGCTTGATGAAGAGTTCCAGAATTTATATCAACTGGTAATTCTTCTGAGCAGTGTTAAAAAAACGACAACAATTTTCTGGATCAAGCTTGCTCCGCCATCGTGTATTACAGTCACTCTAAATAAGTAAAGCTTAAGTGTTGCAATATGCACGCGATTGTACTATGGATATAAAATTCCAATTGCGGATGATGTCATCAGGTTGTCACATTTTGCAGCGAATAGTGCAATTCCCTTCCGATTGCCTTGTGACCAATGCGATCCATGTAATTACTAATCACCGAAGTATTATCCAAGCACAATGGTTCAGGTATGAGGCACAAGATTTTTTAATTTACTTACCATTTGTTATCTAAATAAAAACATCCAACAGCATTCTGGGCTATTTCTGATTCTAGATGCCAATAACTACACTTTTACTGCCGCTTGAGTTGGTTCCAGCCAGACGAAAATAGGTTTAAATAGATAAAAATAGATTTTCTTTACATTTTGTATTTTACACTTTGCTTCATCATTTTGACTCAATTAAAGGAAAATTAAGTCTTGAGGTTTTTTCCCTGTACCAAGATTAAGTACAAACACCTGATTTTATTTTATTTTTTCTCTATTGTTTTTACACGACAGAAGGAGAGAATGCTATTGTCTGCATATGACTGTGTACTTCGGGTTCTCCTTGCTGGGGGAGGGGGTCGTGTAGGGAGGTTTGAGATCTTTCCTTAAGACTGGGTCCGGCCTTGCATCAGCACAGAATGCGGTTGACAGCGCCCCCTTCTGTCCTGCCAATGTATGAGCTTGTGTAAGCAGGGTGTTTGCCGTGTCATGGCGTGCTCGTGTGTGCCAGCAGAGCGTCCTCTCTTTGGTGCCGTTTCACTGATCCGCGAGGCTTGGGATTCTGCGGACACACCCTCACCCTTTACCCTGCCAAAAGTCAACTTTCGTCCACCGCCGCCGAACTCGCCGCCTTACCTCTCCCTCCCCTCCCTTCCCCCTCCCTCAACACCCTTGTGTCCCTCTGCGCCTCTCCTCTCTGTCGTCCACAAACGACGCTTATCCCGCCGCCACCGCCGCCGCCACTTTGGATCTAGGTTTTTTGGCAAGAGCACCCACCTGGCCCAAACACCCCCCCCCCCTCCATCCTGGGACTTTGGAGTGTCAGGAGACTGTATGTGCAGGACGGGTTGGACTTTACCTCACATGGAGCAGTGTTTTGTCCTCACATCAATTTAGATATCAACCAGCTCCTTCTTTAGGTTCCAATCAGAAATGTCCTATAAGACACTCCCACGCCAGTGAGGCCCCTTCCCCAACCTGTAGATTCTCATCAATCTCAGGACTCTTATGGGACCTTTCTGGTTTGGCAGCTGGTAATCCTGGGAGAAGGTGATGAGCCCTGACTGACAAGAGTTTTTACCTCTTTGATTCTAGAAATAAAATGAAGAGCTACTTTACTTGACCCTCACAGCCTCTGTGGGGGGACAGAGTTGAAAAATGAAACCGTGAGAAAGGATAGCAGTTGATTATTAGGTGAGTCGGTGTTTGATCCTATCAGCTCCTGCTCGAGGAGAACCACACTGCTTGGGTCGGAAACCTTTCCCCCATTTACTTAAGAAATATCCTTTATCTTTTAAATCATTTACAGTGGCTTGCAAAAGTATTCATATCCCTTGAACTTCTCCACATTTTCTTACATTATGACCATAATTATAAATATATTTTTAATGGAATGGTATGTGAAAGACCAACACAAAGTGGCACACAATTGTGAATGGAAATTTTTTTTTTTTTTTTTTACAAATTTGCTGCAATTACAGCTGCAATTTTTTTGCGGCATGTCTCTACCAGCTTTGCACATCTAGACACTGAAGTCTTTGCCCATTCTTACTTACAAGACAATTCAAGAGAAGTTAGATTAGATGGAGAGGATTTGTGAACAGCTGTTTTCAGATCTTGCCACAGATTCTCGATTGGATTTAGGTCTGGACTTTGACTGGGCCTCTGCAACACATGAATGAGTTTCATTTTAAACCATTAGATTGTAGCTTTGGCTTTATGTTTAGGGTTGTTGTCCGGTTGGAAGGTGAATCTCCTCCCCAGTCTCAAGTGTTTTACAGACTTTAACAGGTTTTCCTCCAGTATTTCCCTGCATTTTGCTCTATCCATCTTCCCATCAACTCTAACAAGATTTTCTGTGCCTGCTGAAGAAAAGCCACTCCAGAGCATGATGTTGCCACAAGCATGTTTCACGGTGGGTATGGTGTGTTCTGATGTGCAGTGTTAGATTTCCGCCACACATAGCGCTTTCCATTTAGGCCAAAAAGTTCAATTTTGGTCTCATCTGACCAGAGGACCTTCTTCCAGATGTTTGCTGGGTCACTCACATGGCTTATGGCAAACTGTGAAAGGGACTTCTTTTCTTTTAACAATTCCTTTCTTCTTACCACAATTCCATAAAATCCAGATTTGTGCAGTGCCCAACTGATCGTTGTCCTGTGGACAGATTCCCCCACCTGGGCTGTAGATCTCTGCAGTTCATCCAGAGTCACCATGGGCCTCTTGGCTGCATCTCTGATCAATGCTCTCTTTGTTCGGCCTGTTAGTTTAGGTGGACGACCATGTCTAGGTAGGTTTGCAGTTGTGCCGTACCCTTTCCATTTGGGGATGATGGACTGAACTTTGGTTCGGGAGATGTTTAAAGCTTGGGAAATACTTTTATAGCCTAACCCTGCTTTAAATTTCTCCACAACTTTATCCCTGACCTGTCTGGTGTGTTCCTTGGACTTCATGATGCTATTTTCTCGCCAATATTCTCTTAACAAACCACAGAGACTGTCACAAAACAGCTATATTTGTACTGAGATTAAATCACACACAGGTGGACTCTACTTAGTGATCAAGTCAACATTTGATCAGTCACCAATCATCAAACAACTTCTGAAGTCAATTGGATGCACACAGAGAAAAGAGGGGTGAATACTTCTGAACTCTGCACTTTACAGTTTTTTATTTGAAAAATAAAGAATGAACTCTTGTATAGTTTTCTTTCTACTTCACAATTGTGTGCTACTTTGTCTTCATCTTTCACATGAAATTCCAATAAAATATTTGGTCATAATGTGTCAAAATGGGGAAAGGTTCAAGGGTATGAATACTTTTGCAAGCCACTCTCAGCAGAAAGTTTTACCTGTAATCCCAATTTGCTAACAATTTGATAAATGGGGAAAAGTTTGTGCCAGTTTTCCAGAATGCTGATTCCATATCAGAAGTAAGACCATCCTTCCCATCCTCCATGAACAGATCACACTGCATTACAGCCTCCAACTCCTCTCTGTTTCCCAATCACAAAGGCTATTTCAGGAGCTTGCTAAACTGGGCTTCCAGTGCTTAAGTAAATGCTGCCATGCGTCATTTGAAAGAAGAAAAAAAACTCCCAATCTCACGGTGTCATCTGGCAAATTTCCCTGCCCCTCTTCCATGTGTGGCTTCAGCTGGAAATATCAATAGAAGCTTCTGTTGTGCTGGTTCTAATCCCAGATGTAAGATAAACATGTGCCCAGCTTGATACTCTTCAGAAGGGTCCTAAACTCATTCAAACCGCAATGCCTTTATTTTGTAGGATAGATTACGATTTCTTTTTTATTATATGAAGTCAGCAGCAGCTGGGTTTTACTCTCAGCTGATGCCTCAAAGCTGACGGGGAGGAAATAAACCGCCTCCTTCAGAAGATGTTATAGTTATACTAAACATTTGCTGGCATGAGTTCCTTTTTGAAGGAGCTCACAGTATTAAAAAATGAAAGACTTCCTGAATAAGTCACGCAGTGGCTTCCTGGTAGCACAACAATGTAACCACAACAACCAGCTTAAAGTAGAGAACCAAACAGTCTCACCAACACTTTCCATATATGTATTTATGGGGGTGGGGGGTTAAAATATATTATCTCAATAAAAGCAACGATCCAGAATTTAGCAAAAATGAGCTTCAAGATGAATGTAAGAAGGTTTAATTTGACCAACTGTTAGTTTAGAATAGGTTTACTGTGAATGACTAGTCATGGTTATACACTTGTAATGATATTGTATGGTTATGTATGCATGTATGTACATATATATTCCATTTAATTTGTATTTCTGGAATATCAGTAGGCATGCAAGTCCTAAATAAAAATAAAAATTCTTAAATAATGGCTAGATCTCTTATTTAACAGAAATGTTTGCAGGAAGATCTTTGGATGCTTTGAAGACAAGTTTTGGATTTCAAAAAGTAAACACTGTTTTTACTTGTTGGTGGAGGTAAGACCATTAAATATATATGAGAACTGGACTAACGCCTCAACCCCCTCATGTTCCATACAGAAATTACCCGTTGGTTCCAAGAAGCCAAAATCTCAAAGACTTCTATAAAGAAATATACAGTTATGACTCAGTCATTCTATTTGTCACCAATCCCATGCCTCAATAAAAGTATGTTGTGCCCATTGGGCCTCATGTTGAACATTCAAAATGTTTGACAGATTTTCCCTACCCGCTTTCAAGTGGTAGGGCTGCGAACCTCCAACAAACTCACTCCTGATTGGCGAAAGTGGTTGTCATAAATGCTGACTCAGACCGACTCGGACTAATCACTGCTAACTAATGGTGTCTGGCTCCAACATGGCTACGCTCGTATTGCGATAAAAAGGCAACTGAATTGACTTCATTTGAACAGAGCCTGAAGCCAGTAATTTTCTATTGGTGACATCACACTGAGTCCAGTTCTACAGTCAATTTTCAGAACACAGGTGGTTCTCATATACAGTCTTTGAGTTTAGACAAAAGGCTAATTCCAGTCAAGCAAAGCATCTTAGTATTTCAGTTCTGCTTGAGAGCGAGTCTTAAAACCCACTCCAATGATGATTGTGTTTTTGGTATTTTTTTTAAAACATGTTCTTGTGGCATTTTTTTTCCTGATGGACTTGTACAGTAGGACAAAAAAAGTATTTTGCCAGCCACCAATTGCACGTTCTGCTACAAAAGATGAGAGTCCTGTAATTTTCATCCTAGGTATAGCTCAAATATGAGAGACAAAATGAGAAAAAAATCCAGAAAATCACATTGTCTGATTGTAAATAATGTATTTGTAAATTATGGTGGAAAACAAGCATCTGTTCACCTGCAAACAAGATTTCTGGCTCTCATAGACCTGTAACTTCTTCTGTAAGAGGATCCTCTGTCCTCCACTCGTCACCTGTATTAATGGCACCTGTTTGAACTTGTTATAAAAGACACCTGTACACAACCTCAAACTGTTACAATCCAAACTTCACTATGGCCAAGACCAAAGAGCTGTCTAAGGATACCAGAAATCAAATTTTTGACCTGCACCAGGCTGGGAAGACTAAATCTGCAATAGGTAACAGCTTGATGTGAAAAAATCGACTGTGAGCAATTACTAGGAAATGGCAGTCATAAAAAAAAGAGTTGTAGTTAAGCAGCTTTACAGCCACCTACAGGACAATAGCCACTTTGAAGATTTTCAGTCAGGGTTCAGACCACACCACAGCCCCGAAACTGCACATGTTGCTCTTTAATGGCTTGTTATTGACCTCAGAAAAAGGACTACTCTCTATTCTGGTCCTGTTAGACCTCATTGCCGTCCGTCTTTGACACTAATGACCACAGTATTTTACTCCAAAGATTAGAGCATGACATGGGAATCAGAGGATCTGCCCTTCTAGTGCTTTGAATCCTATTTGACAGGTACCAGTTTGCCAATGTAGATGGACAGTCCTCTCATTGCCCTCAAGTTAGCTACGGAGTCCCACAGCGCTCAGTTCTAGGACTCATTAATGCTCTACATGCTACCCTGAGGAAACTTATTCAGGAAACACAGCATTAATTTTCACTGTTAATGCAGATGATACACAATTGTCTCTTTTTTTTATTATACCTGACCAGGATGACCACATAGTGAAACTTAATGCCTGCATCAGAGACATCAAGACCTGGATAAAAATTAATTACCTCTTCCTACACCTAGAAAAATCTGAGGTCATCGTATCAAGTCCTAAATACCTGAGAGATGCTGTGTCTGATCAGATAGGCTCCCTGGATTGTGTAAGTATAGCCTCCAGTACCATAGTTAGCTGCCGGGTGCTGGGCCTCGCCAAACTTCCAACTGTGGCCGAGCATGGTCGGGCCATGTCTACAACAACCCTGGTGGGCCCCCTTCTCCCTGGGGTGCCCCCTTCCTTGCACTTTTCTGGACCAATCGTGGGCCTAGTGGATGGCTGCCTGGAGCGCGGAGCGGGTCTCCCTTGGGGGGTCCTGGCTCATACCTGGGGTTGGGGCGGGGGGATGCCCAGAACCCCAGGGTGGTGATGGGGTGCTCGTCTGGGGCTGTCGGCACCCCTCTCAGGTGGGGCCCGGCGTTGGGCCCTCCTGGCGCTGCGGGGGGGCTGCTCTCCTGGTTGGGCTGGGGCGGCACTCTGTTTCCCCCCATGGTTCCCTGCTCTCTGGCTCTGGGGGCCTCGTGGCGGTCCTGCTGGCCCTGGCCTGGGTGGCGGACGTGGTCACCTGGGGGGCGGTTGTTCTCTGCCTACTGCCGCAAGGCGTTTGGGGCTTCTGGCTGCCGCGGCTGCTGCAGCGGGGGTGGCTGGTCACTCCCCCTCCTGCTTTTCACATTCCATCATCCATTTTAGAAGAACATAAACACTCAACTGAGCACAGGTGTTAGCTCACCTTTCCACTAATAGTTTGCGTGATTGAGTGAAATATCTGGTTTTCATGATTTATCGTGATTTGAATAAAGAAATACTCATAAATGAAGATTTAATCTTAAATTCTTTTACACATGTCCTCCATTATGAGAAACATGCTGAAAGAATGTGTTAAAAATAAAGATTTCATTGGAGTTGGTCTTTAAGGTTGAACATGTCTGTTTTGAGGATCACTAACAGCGACAGGTGCATAGCATGGCCCATAAAATTCTCACTGGTGAGAGGAGGTGTAGTTCATCCACCACCACACCATTCACAAGTCCTCGTCCATGCCCACAACGCACTAACCCCCGCCTTTTGGCCCTTTTTAGGCTCAGAACTTGACACCCAGGCCTGTGGTTCTCATACATATTGGGGTGTGGTCACGTGTGACACTTGACCAGGAAAGGAGCACCTGTTAGCAGGGTCTTCTGGTAGTGGGAGAGCACCACCTCCGCACAGCCACCTCTCACCAGTGGAGTCTGGTCTCAGCCGCCCATAACTGTCTCCTCATCTCCAGGAGGCTTCTGCCCTCACCAAGTCGTCTCTACTGCTGAGTTTGTTGGTTTTTTTCCACACTATAAGCTGTGGGGGACTTTTGAAGTCCTGACAGAGGCGGAATGATGACAGCTGTTGAATCCCAAATAACATACACCAACTCCTATTCCATCCACCAAGAGGAGACCTACATGTCTCAGGAGGATGATTGGGACCGGGACCTGCTGCTGGACCCAGCCTGGGAGAAGCAACAGAGGAAGGTGGGTTTGGATGTGCTGTCTCTCCTGTGAAGATGAGTGCTTGTGCCTAATTATGCAGAACAACTACATCTGCTCACACCGCCGTAACTGCCCCGTTCTTTAGCATTCTGACTTCCACTCATGTTGATGCCTGCCGCTGTATTTAGGCTAAATCTTGGAAGAGCACAGTAAATAGCTGGTTCCTTGGCAGCTGATGCACCTGGCCCTTCAGTCCTACTGGAAGCTGTGTGGGCAGATATTTTAGGCGCCCGAACTTTCTCAGTGTTGTCTTTCAGTCACCCCCCGATTCCCTTGCAGACTGTCTAAATATAATTCTGCCTTCCCCATTCTTTTTGAAGTCATTTAAAAAAAATTTAATCAAATTTAATTTATTTTCATTTAGATTTTATTGTGACAGTTTGAGAGCCAAAGCTTTGGGGAGGGGGGAGCATTTTAGCTGTTATTTAAGAAAAAAAATTTGGGAGCTTTAATTTAAAATATAAAATTGCTAAAGCAAATGATACTATTTGAAAAAGAAATACAAGTTAATATATGAATAAAGATAGTAATGTATAAGAAGGCCTATTAAGGCAAATACAATCATACACTGTTAGACTTTTTTTTATAAATTATATTATTCTGAGAAAAAAAAGAGCCAGTTGTTGCCATGGCAACACAGTCAAGAATACAGGTGTGCCAGGTGTCAGTGAGAAACTCCAGGTCCAAATGTGTCTTTCTTCGTGACATCTATTTTTCATTTCCGTGATAGCTTCATGTTAGCTTTAGCTCTGTGTGAGTGAGAGTGTGTTGTAGTTATCGGGCCTTCCTTTTGAGCCTAAGCTAAAAAAAAGCTCATCGCTAATAGTTTGGTTAACACTTGGCAAAAAGTAATCACTGGAAGTTTATTTTATTAAATATACTTGAGTGTAAGTATAGCTAGTAAACTAACAGACCATGTAAACATGGTGTAAGAAGTATACTAACTGAATACTTGCTCAGACTAAATTTAAAAAATTTAAGCTTACAATAAATAGACAGTGAATAAAAAAGTCAACTTCCAAGTTTACTTTCTCGCTTTTAGTATAGACTATTTATACTTGTAGTTCACTTAAATAGACTACTTTTGCTAAGGAAAACCATCCAGGTACAAATTTTCTACTGTACGAGGTTTTTTTACATCAAAAATAATCTCAAGTTTTTATTTCTTTTCATGATATAAAACTTTGTTACACCCGACTTTGTTTTTATTGTAAAAATTACCAATGTAGTACCACACCTTGAATGCTACTTTATTCTTAGATGTAAATACTGCTGGGTCTTCAAAGCTGCTTTTCCAAGGTTATTTTATTTTTTTTAAAATATATTTCTTACTCTAATTCTGGAGTGTTTTGATTTAAATAGTGAATGTTGCATGTTAACTCTTTGCACTAGTACAGGTTTGTCTGGAAGGACGGTACATTTATTAATTTTTATTTACAATCTTCCAAATGATCTTATTTCATTGATTATACAAAAAAACAGTAAATACTTGTATCCAAATTAAATTGATTATTTTGCTAAATCCGCAGGTATGCTACTGCACTTTGCACAGACATTAGGTTTTTTTTTTACTTGAATACTACTTTTTAATTTTTCTTTTACATGTTATTTGCTGTCTAATTTATTTGCAATAATTTTTAACTTTTTACCTTTTTTTGCAAACAATTTTTATCAGAAAAATGGCAGCATATTGTCTTAAAATACCAAAATGACAGCAGCTTGGGTGATTCTGCATTGGACATGGAATGTCCTGTGAAGCCCAGTGACAGGCTGAGAGCTTTCAACAGATGTAAGAGAGAGGTTGGTGGATGTATGCCCCCGGCTAGGTTTCACAGGCCTCCAAATACACATGATGCTAAAAATAATCATTTGGCTCCAGGTCTGCTTCTTCCATCCATCCCCAGCCTTTTCTTCACTCAGAAAATTTTTTTATTATCAGTATTTTGTGTTAAATATTGGTGGAGTTTGCTCACTGTGTTTATGTGTTTGGTGGACCTACAATTTTTTTTAATGCCGTTTGTTGCTCAAATCAAGCCTCCGTAGTGAGGCAGGTCTGTGGTCTTTAGCCTCCATCCTCCCTGTGGAGTAGGTCACGGCCCTCACAGCACTTGTCGGCATGTAAAATGCAGCTCAAGGAGCTGATATCAGCCTGTGAATATAGCCCGCGCATCACAGCAGAGTGTCGTGAATATGAAAGCAAAGCCTCACAGCACCTGTTGTCTCCTCTATCCTTGAAATTTCAGCGGAAAAAGCCACCCAGCATTCGACGTGGTTGTAAAGTGTTTGTCAACATAGATCAGGGCAGAATCCGATACAGCTTTAAAGAATAATTCAAATATCTGAATTGTACAATCTTGGTCTGTGTATCATGAAGCCTTTTTGAGATTGTGAACGTAATGATTGACAGCTTGTTTTGATTTCGCACTAGTAAAGAGCAGAAACAGAGAAAAGAGATCTGTCTACTGCAAAACCAGAAGTTAGTATTCCATATAAGAAGATGCAAAGAAGGTTTTATCTAGATGACTTAAAACCCTCTGGAATAATTTGTGGAGTGAGATTACTGAAAATAGTGTGAACAGACAAACTTTTAATCAGATAAAAAGACATATATGAGTGAAGTAGATGTTTAAAGACCAGATCCCTGAAAGATTTCTCATCACATCCATCCTTTCTCCCAGCAAACCAGTCTGTGTGGTGGACTGAAAGAATAAAGTCAATAAGAAGAAGGATCATCACTGTGACTGAGGTCTTCTTCAGTTTGAGTTTGAGATTTCCTCTGCTAACCACTTGCTGCTCAGTCAAGTTTCCTCTCTATCACTCGGAGGTGTTATCGACTCTCCTATTGGTTCATCCAGGAAACGGTGATCACATTGTGTTATAAAATATTGGCCAAATGCTTTGACTCTCACCATGTGATATTTAGAAATGTGATACTTTACATTACGTAATGTTCTCATGTGTGAGAACGTGTGACGAAACATCTAAAGGTGCAGCATATTTAGGTTTCTTCTGGTCTAATCTCGTTGTGAACTTCCAGCAGCTCAGCTGGCTGTGTGGGAGTTAGACAGACGTATCGATCAGTCTCTTTAGTGATGCCACAGTCCACACGGCCACATCATTCCTCCAGAGGAGACTTTATATTGCCCCTAAAGTTCAAGAGTTTCTTTCCTCACTGACAGATGACTGGAGGCAACAGTTTCCTGCAGTTTGCACCTAAACAAAAGTGTTAAAAACAAAAAGAACTTGCATATATTCTTGAAAGGTTTTCTCCATTTCTCTGTTGTTCCTGAAAACTGAGCAAGTTCGATCAGAAATAAACCTTCACGACAGTCCTCATTTCCTGACATCATTAGCTAAATATGGACTTGAAAAAAGTATTTCTCTTTAAGAATTAGTTGTCAAAATAAATAAAAACATCAGTTTTTCACTCTTTCACAACATTTCTTCAGTTGTTTCTGTTGAACAGCATGACTGCAGTAATTGAAGAGACACATACTGATACATTTCTTTTTCGACTAAAGTCTGTGTCCAGTTTGCTTTTATTAAAGAATGTCAGATTTTGCTGTCATGCACTTGTTCCACTCAGACACAATTAGTGACTTTACATCCCAAGATGTAAAGATGGCATTAGAGATCAGATGACCTAAAAGTCAAGCTTTAGAGGTGATCCCTGGACGTCTCCACCATCATTTCTCCCAGCAGACCAACAACACTAAAGAGGTTGGTAACACTAAGTATTTTTAAAGGCTGATGATGAAGGTTCCTTAATAATGTTAGTTAATACATAGTTAAGCATGAATCATTCAATAAAGGGCTTGTATGCATTACTAAGTGTATTCAGTTGCATTAGTTAATAGTTTACTAATGTTTATTACTTAATATTTTACAGAGCACTAACAAATGTTACTTTGTGCAATTGTTAAGCATAATGTATGAATTCATTATATGTTGAAGAAATTGCATAGGACAACTTTTATTAATGTTTTGCAATGTATAACGTAAGGTTAGGTATAGTTGAATAATAAAACATTAGTTAAATAACTAATGCATTAAGTCACTTGGTAATGCAAAGTAATGCCTAAAGGTGGTTTTTAATGCTTTTTATTAGTTACTTAGTACCTAACTATGCATTTAGAAACATTAATAAAGGGATCCTTATAATAAAATGTTACACAAAAGTAGTTTTATGTACTTAGAAAAAATAGTTTTCTTACATATCATGTGCCAACATTTTTTTTTGTCTTGCATTAACCCTTAATCACATTATTTCAAGTAGATTTAAAGGCTTGAACCATTAATAAAAACCACTAAAGAACCTTACGCCGTGCTCAGCAGTGGGTGATTGACCTGACCTGTGTTAAAATCACTGGCATTAAAGAGCTGTGGTGCAGTGTATCAGCACTGGGAGCTTCATCAGAGAGCATCTTTTAGAGGGCCTACGTAAGCGGACAGGTGAGATTCTGCAGGCAGATCGGGTAGCAGTTACTATTCCAGAAGCCGTGTCCATGTATGGAGGCTTCTATAAACAGCTGTAGTGCAAGGCCGGGAGTCCTCTGAGACTGCATGGAGGATAGGCTGAGGACCTGGCTGCTGTGCTATGTGTTAATGCCATGAAAACCTGCCTTTTTGTGTGGGTTGTTACTCTCGATAAAGCATCAGTGTCTAAATCTATAATGTGAACACAGCAGAAATGAATTGACTTGAGCAGTTCTGGAGGACTGTAAAAAGAACAGATGGTTGGTAAAAATAAAAAAACAAATGTATTTTTTTTAAGTATCACATGCTTTACAAATTAACCACTCCAGCAAACAATGGAAAAAATGATAATCTAGTCATGTGGTTAAGGCTTAATGTGTTGAAATGTGTTGAAAATGCAGAGGGCAAGACGCCACCATTTATGTGAGCTCTTCAACAGTTGAAAAGACGTCACCCCACGTCTAGATGCTAAGAGTCCGAAATCTAGTGTTTGTGGTATTTTGCTCCAATTATCCAACAGCCTGAGCTACAAGTCTTTCTAAAGACACAAGACAAAACAAACCCAAACAACAATCTGAATTAAGCTCCTGTTTCACTTAAGCAGTTGATATTTTTAATTGGCAGAAGTTAGTCATTTTAAAGTCTGCTGCTTCAAAAAACAAGAAAAAGAGAAGAATAAGTGTTCCAAAAATCTTCAGCTCAGATCCAAATTCCCGAGTTTTATTTATTTATTTTTTTGGTCATATATTGCTAACTGGACAACATTAATATAAATATTGATATACCTGAAACCTTGTTTGGGATGTAGTTTTAGAGATGATACAAAAGCTTTCTTCCTAGCTCTTTGTGTTCATAAGAGCACATCCTGAATGATGATGAAACATGCTTAAGGAATGAGTCATGGTTTTGCTCTGAGTCAAGTTTCATATCTTCAAAGTGAAACCTTAAACTCTGCTCCATTTAGTGTTAAAGAACCTCATTTTGTGGCGGACGGAGAAGGAACCACAAGGTCATTTCTGTGACTTGCTCTTTAGGCCAAATGAATGCTGGGAAACCTAGCTGTTGCTATATACAGCCCCTAGATCAGTTTCACATGTATGTCTTCATGGTCAAGGTTTCTCCTAAGATGAATTAGCTGAGCGCAGATCTGCCTAAAGAGTTTTGGAAAGATGTAGCCTGAAATTAGACCCAACCCTCCTCCCGGCCTCCGCCAATCATCCGATTCAGGACAGCTTCTCTGCAGTAAATCCTTTTTAACTACTGGTACCAGTTCATCTGGCTGGCCCGTGGCTCCACAGCTGAAGGTGAGAATGGAGGCGGTGCTGCTGAGGTCATCCATGAACCTCTAAGATCCCTAGCGTTTCTCTCCAATCAATCATGGTGTCAGTTCAGCTGCTGGCAGGTGCAAAGAGGAGAAAAACAAACTGATGATGAAGCTAGATGTTGTATGTGCAAGAATATCATAAAGTTAATCTGTATGTTTTATTTAGCAATTAAAAATACAATTTAATGCCAAATTACAATATTTTTAAGTTTTAAATGGTGAGAGTGGAACAAAGTCCTCCACCAACAGACAAGCCAGCATCAGCAGTTTTTAGGAAATTAGAGATTATTTTTATCCCTGGAAATTCAACCTGGAATTAGATCTCAGATCTCGGAATTAGATCTTAGATCTCAGATGAACAGGACGAGAGTACAAACATGTTTGTCAGGCAGGCTCAATCCAGTTTGTTCCCGGCCAGAAAAATTACACCAAGTCTTTCATATATGGAAATAGAGCTGTGAAAGAAAAAGCCTGGAGCAAGATTTGCGACATTTGAACCGCTTCAAGATTTCACAGTTAGCTCTTTAACAATGGGTAGTGGATATGCAGTAGTAAACGGTAGAAAGAAAAACTGCTTCGTCCAGTGTGAACACAATGGAGTAAAGGCACGTTCAAGAACATGTGTCACCTGCCCACTGTGTCCGTAGCTTTAAACTGCTTATAGCCACCAGAAGTAACATGGGGTTGAGTGTCTTGCCCATGGAAATATGCCCAGTGTGTCCGTAGCTTTAGGTGTGTTTCAGGTGTGTGTCTGACTGTCCTACCTATAACTAAGATCTGGGGTTTGCTGCAGATGTTCAGCCCATCATAAAAACCAGAAAGGAATCAGGACAAAAGTGTCATTTTTTTATTTTGTTGCAAGAAACCATATTTACTTAGAAATGTTGTGATGGTTTAGAAAATACGCTTCTAATATTGTGTTATTATTATTGTGTATAATTTGATCAGTTTGGTCTCTAATTTAAATGAACCATCGGGAAATGAGCAACATATTTTTAGTTTTAGGTGCTTTTTAAAATCAATGATAGATTATTCTTAAAATTTCTGTTTTTATGTTGTAAAGTTTGTATCTAACTTTATTCTTTTTTTGTTCTTTAAGGAATTATCTTATTAGGACCAGCTCTACCATTTATTTTTTGAGTAACTGTTAAATAATTTGTATTGCTGTCTGCAATGTGTGGTTTGTTTTTGTTATCAAAACGAAATAGAGAACTCTTTCATTTTCTTAATTCTTCAGTTTGCTAAAACTAGAAGGTATTTCTATTTGGTACTTTGTTAGATTTTTTTCTACAATAAGCTGTTGTTTTCTGTTTCCCCTCCGCCTTTCCTTTGCATTGAACCTATTATTTAACTAATCTAGAAATGGTTGCTGATGTGTGTCTCTGCTCCCGTTAGGTAGTGCAGATGCTAAGTTTAGACTGAACTTTGAACTCTGATGCAGGCCACAAAATTGTGAGAGAAACACCACACAGAACAGCATGAAGGTGCAACATGTGTTTGCTTTAACCCTTGTGGTATCCTAGGCACTTTAACATTTGGAGTTGGGTCATCTAGACCCACTAGACAGTGCTCTGAACCTTTTTTCTTCAATGATTTGTGATCTCCACTGGTGTCCATGGATAACATGAAATCTTTCCACCTTTATCCACCCTTTTCATGGTGGGGAGAACACATCAATGTAAGGGTGGGGTCATCTAAGAGAGCACAAGGGTTAATGACGGTTAGTTTGACAATGCAGACGGACGGTTGTGTCAAAACAAACGGTCCCCACATGGATGACACTTTTCAAAGTGGATCAAGTTCTTCTAAAGAAACCTAATGTTTCTGCTGAGCTGGGAGAGACAAGACTTCTCTTGGTTTGTTTCAAAATAACAGAAACTATGTCACAGAGAGGAAAATAGGAAAAGCTGTTGATGAAAACAACCCTAATCAGCGTTGACATGGTGTCACCAGTGGAAGTTATATTTCTGCTGCAGCCTGGAGCCTCTTCTTATCTGTCTGTATGCTGTAAATCCATGGCAGGTGTTTGGCTTATTACCTTGACAAATATAAAGCTCTCAAATTAATTTGGTTTGCAAACATTGTTGGAGCTTTGAGTGTTCAGCTAATGCAACAATTTGCATGAAATAATTGTAATATAAGCCCACTTTTTCATTTAATTTTTTTGTGGAATGCATGCTGTCTTAAATCAACCTCTGATTTCACTTTTTTATCAAGAAGAATCCATGTGAGCTTGTTTTGAATTGACTTGATATACATGCATACGCCTGCATTTATTTCCATCTTTGGCTGGAGTGGGGCAACTGGGGGTTTTACCCTCTAATTGTAGACAAATCCAATGGCCCTTCACTGGAGGCCATTATGGTGCTACTAACCTGACTGTGCTTCTAATGCAGTTAAGCCAAACCTTGATGAAGTCTGGAAGTTGATAAAACCCTTGTGCTATCCTAGGCACTTTAACATTGGGAGTTGGGTCATCTAGACCCACTAGACAGTGCGCTGAACCTTTTTTCTTCAATGATTTGTGATCTTCACTGGTGTCCATGGATTACATGAAATCTTTCCACCGTTATCCACCTTTGTCCTGGTAGGGAGAACACTTCAATGTAAGGGTGGGGTCATATAAGATAGCACAAGGGTTAAATATAGAAGAAAGATGTTGAGATATGACCTTTGTTAAGAAATTTGTGGCATTTCTGATCAATTTTAGTTGAAAATGAAGCAGATGAATAATGATAGAGAAAAAATGCAGCAGCTACAAGCAAAATTCAAGATTTTAAGGTCAAAAAACACTTTCTCTTCAAAGTTCCACTTCCACCATAAATCAAACTTAGTAGTGTTTTGAGGTTTTTTTTTTCTTCTCATTTCGAAGTCATTTATCATAAACATTTTTCTGACTAATTCACATTGAGGATATTACAACTTTGACTTTAATCACACATAGTCAATTTATTATATTTATTTTACAACCCATCTCTGTCTATCTCTAAAACGAACATGTCTGACTTGTAGTAAACATCAGATATATTTAATGGTTCACAATGACGTGTTAGTAGACGTCTCATGTGGATGGATGATTGAATTTTGACATTTTCTGAGCAAAAGTCAAGAGCTCAGAGTTCAAAATGACAGATATTTGCTAATATTTGCAAATATTTGCTATCTTATTTAGTACACCGTCTCAAATTTGATCCACACATTTTAAACAAGGTTAACTGTACAACAAACTAAAAAAAATCATCTTAGTGTGGGTTATTATCACTATGATGTTTACAAAATGACTTTTCACGCCAAATGTTTTTTTGAGATTTTACAGAGGAAGCCATTTACAAATGAGCAGGGAAAGTGTTATCCCAAGTTGAATGATAATGAACATGGACGTTTATTTTCTTTTACCCTTGTGCTATCTTAGATGACCCCACCCTAATTGATGTGTTCTCCCTACCATGACAAAGGTGGATAAAGGTGGAAAGATTTCATGTAATCCATGGACACCAGTGAAGATCACAAATCATTGAAGGAAAAAGGTTCAGCGCACTGTCTACTGGGCCTAGATGAGCCAACTCCCAACGTTAAAGTGCCTAGGATAGTACAAGGGTTATTAAGGTCTTTAATGATAGTAAAAAAAAACAAAAAAAAACTTGTTTTTAACCACTGCTGACATGACACTAAATTAGGAGGCCTTATGTGCTTTATCGATCCTCCAAAATGCACACGTCAGATGACTGTGTAAAATGATAATTAAATCTATTGTCAGGACTGTTTATTCTTAGATTAAGTTTAAAGCTCATGTTTTTATCTTTTGCTGCACAGTAGTTCCTAGTTTCTGTTCAGAAGCAAAGTTATTAAATGAAAGAATTACATTATATTAAGTGCAAGTACATGTACTGATTTAGAAGGATCTTTTTGACAGTTTAGTTTATTTTGAAAGAATCTTAAATGTGCTGCTGTGAGATTAAAATAAATCAAAATTGTTATGTAGCCTGTGTTAGTTTAATTATTTGAATATTTAACAGTTACGTGATATAAACAAATGACTGAATGCCCGGAAAAAAAAAGTGTATTTTAATCAGAGTAGTGAGATTTCGCAGCTCTCACTATGTATTGTCAGTAAGAAACTGGACCAAATGGCTCTTTTAGGGGTTCCATCGCCCGGGTTTTAGATGTTGCATTACTTACATAGTTCAAAGTACACGTACACACTCCTTATACATACACAGTGTATATGCTGGCTGTGGAATGTTTACAATGAATCCACATCAGACTTTAACATCTTGTCCACACATGTTAAATTAAGCTATAATTGATATTTCAAAAGTAATTTATACTCAGTTTTTGGTTGGAAATCTGTATTTGAATTATTTTGATCCAGATCTATGCCCATCAATCTGCCTTGTGATTTTTTCCTGGATTAAAAGAATAAACAGACTGGCTTCTTTAAAATAAATAAATATAAAAAGAGCCAAAAGAGCCAGTCTTTTGAAACTTAAAAATGTTTTTTTTTTTAAGAAAAGAAAGACATAATAATTATAAATCATTGAAATGTTCTACACCTGTCCACCTGCACTGCGCACTTGCACCACAAGCGTCAGGCGTCATCCTTAGAAATGTCTAACTGAGCAATACGTCAGAATGCACCCTGACTTTAACATTTGAACCCAAGTTTTTCAACACAAGGGTGTCATCATCCTCTCCCTCTCACTCAGTGCAGATAGAAATAAACATAACAGGATAAAGCAAATAAAGCCAAAACAGAGTAAACAGCTAAAAAACAAATATATACTGTTCATTCCTGACTATAAACAACCCCAAAGCAGTATTTTGCACTCTGAGCATTAGCCATTCCCAACCCATGAAAAAGAGCGGGTTGTCTCTAATAGAGGCCGGGCTCCTTTAATCATTGTGCTATCCTAGACACTTTAACATTGGGAGTTGGGTCATCTAGACCCACTAGACAGTGCGCTGAACCTTTTTTCTTCAATGGTTTGTGATCTTCACTGGTGTACATGGATTACATGAAATCTTTCCACCTTTATCCACCTTTGTCATTGTAGGGAGAACACTTCAATGTAAGGGTGGGGTCATAGGATAGCACAAAGGTTAAAATACCCCACCCCTAGGAAACTTTTACAGGGGGAGTAGGACAGATTTAAGGGGAACACCGGCTCTAGGGTGACTTTATGAAATGGGCGGCACCAACAAGGAGCGAAAGGTGGTGCCTCAGAGATCAAACCTCTCAAAAGGAGCAAGTCCCTTCTGATTTGGAAGAGTTTATAAAAATGACTTATATATAATAAATAATTTGTATTTTAGTGTGCCAAATGTAATATTTGATCAAATTTATGGATATAGTTTACTCTGAAAGGCTTAAGAAAAGCCAGATATAGGCCTTTTTACTGTGCATAGATATGGAATCAGAAATGCATGTTGCAAATCTGATACGAACTGTGACAGGCTATGGGGTTCATGCTTATTTGATTTTCTGTTGTTTACAAATACCAACGCTCAATAGCCTAACTTTGAGTGGTCAAAATCTTATTATCAAATATCAAAAGATCATTTTAAGGTCAAAAGGTAAAGTAAAAAGGGAATCATGAAATGTAGGAGATCCGGTGATAACAGATGTATATCTATATTTCATATATATGTGTTTGTGATGGACATAAACCTTTATAAAGAGAAGAGCACTATGTTTTTATGTCTGCCTATATTAGTGTACACATTGCACAGTGCATGGAAGTGGGTTTGAGTTGTTAATGTGTCATGAGTGGATATATGATGTAGACTGTTGGAAATGTTTGTTGAACAGGTGGATGAAAACTCTAGCTCTAGTCAACAAGGTCCCTTGTGCAGGGAAACTATTTTTACACTCGTACAGAGCCATAAATGCGTGTTTTATGATTGTAAAAAGGTTGCATACATATCTAAAAGATTGCATTGTCTGTTAAAGCAGAAGAGCTAGGTTTATTGAGCTGTGTAAACAAGCACAGTGGGTTACATGTTATTCAAATGCATTTAAACAGCAGACAAGAAGAGGGCATGTATTTTTGTAATTAAGGCTTAAAAAAGCACACTGTCAAAGTTTTGGATGCATACTAAGGCTTAACCTTGACATTTCTGTACAAAATTGTTAGCTTTGGAGGGCTGCTTCGTGGTAACGCCGTCAATGGGATTTATATTCAATATTCAAAGCTCAAAATAGAAAGAAACTGTCTTCTTTTTCTTGATTTTTCCTTTTTCTCAAATAATGTACTCTGAAGCTAAAAGCAAATGTTGTCCTATTTTATAACAACAAATGCAGTAAATTTGATGAACCAAGCTGTAAGTCATGGTTCCGTGGTTACTTTTATGTCATGTGGTGTTCTGCATATCCTTGGTTATTCTCAGCATCTGAGATGTCATGGCTTTTAACACTGTTTTAAATGTATCCTATTCTTGATTTGGGTGGCAGGTTTTTAGATATTTTATCAAGAGTGATCTGTTATAAATTTTTACCTGTTCAAATGATTTTTTTAAGAAATGTAAATGACAAAAATAAAGACCCTCATTTTTTCTAATAAAATCTTTTGCAATATAACAAAAACAAAAAATCAGTTCTTAAGTACGTTGTTTTCTCTCTCTCTTTGTAGCTAACAAAACAGCTGCCACAAGCATTGACTAAGAGAGCTAGATTTAACTACCCATCTCCCTCGTGTTTTAAACAGGAAGTACTCGCTGGTTCAAAAAAGCCAAAATCCCCTGAACTTCTAAATAAACAGCTATTACTCAGTCATTATAATTGTCAGAATAACCATTCTTGCTCTGATACATTTCTAACATGTTCTTGATAATATTCTTTTTTTTAATCATATTTTTCTTTTATTGCAAGTTATTCAAGTTAGAATCTGGCCAATAAGTTGCCTTGATAAAGGTACGTGGTGTCAAACGTTCCAAACGTTTGATTGCCAGATTCTCCTGAGCCCGCTTTCAAGTGGTATGGGTGTGGTCTGACAACAAGCTCATTGCTGATTGGCAAGAGTTATTGCCATAGAAACGATGACTCAAACTGACACGGACAATTTACCGCTTACTAATTTTTAACAATTAATTAATTTAATAATTTTTTTTTTAATTTTCTTTTTATTTGGGTAGTGAAAAACAGTCAAACATGAAAAATGGAACATCAAGATGTTTACAAAGCCTATTTTTTTTTAACATCACAACCTAACATAAATAGGCAGCAGTTCAAAAAATAAAATAATAAAAACAAGTAGATAAATAAAAAGAACAAATCACCAATCAACCTTCATCACCAGCGGCAAAAGACTATTACAGGTTTTTTTTTTTTCACATTTCTCCAGAACAGAGTTCAATCCAAAGAGAGATTAGTCTTATCCAGAACTGGTTGCCAGACTTTGTTGAACTCCTCAATGTTGTCATGAAGGGTATGCGTTAATCTTTCCAGAGGAAGAATCCTCAGTACCTCTGTGTACCAGTCCTCCATGGTCGGAACGTAATTTAATAATTTTTAAATAATTATTTAACCATTTTTTTATCTTCAGAAGACAGTGAATTCACACACGATTGTCCCAAAACGTTCATATCAATTAGATTTGAACTTGATGTCATATTCGGCGTAAAAAAAAAAAAGTAGTAAGCGTTGTGTCCGAATTTCTTATAAAATCCAGGGAACTACATAGAACTGCACTAAATAGTTTTTTAGTAGTTAGGGATTAGGGTGGGAATTCGGACATAGCCATAGAGTGAAGTCACACTCACTTAGTCCAGTTATTTCATACAGTCAATTTTTAAGCTAGCAGACTTTAGCATTTATTTCCATCTGCTCTTTTTCTCCTTTATTAATCGTCCATAGATATATTGGACACACCGTACATCTTTCTGTACCAGAAAGACTCTATTACCTGAAAATACTAAATGCAGAGGACTGATTCACAGACAGACAGACAGACAGACAGACAGACAGACAGACAGACAGACAGACAGACAGACAGGAAATGTGTACCACAGCTCAGCTATTTATCAGGGTGGATCATGTAATATTTGAATGGGTTGGCTAAATTACATTGCAACTAATACAAGCACTACACAAGTACTAAATACTAATACTATTTTATGGGTTCTGTCAGGTCATCATTAATATTTTAATAGAGGGTTACTGAGCTAGTGTGTCCATCCTTGATTTCTTTTCACATTTCTATTAATATTTCAAAGAGCAAATTCTAAGAGCAAATGGAAAAGTATCAATGAATAAATAAAAATAAAAATGACCAGCATTAAACTCAACTAAATATTTTTTTTTATTTAAATAGAGTTTTTTATTTTCTGAACCAAGACTAGCCTTCTTTAATAAGAAATTTAACTTGCATTTCACACATCCAGGGGAGAAAGAAAAGCACCATAGCTTGAATGTTGGAAAAATAACAGATGGCATAAAAAAATAAGATTGGGGAACAGTAACTGTACAAGGCCCATCCTGCTTCTGCATTGTGTAGATGCTACATTATTTTTCATTTTTGCTTGAATTGTGATTAAAAAATGTTTAAAATTAAAAAATAAAGCATATTGTAGACTGTTCATGTCGGATAATTGTAGCACCCAGCTCACTGTCCAGAGGAAGCGGTGCCTAGGCCTCCAGCAGAGCTGCGGTCCACAGTGTTTTGACTGACCGTCAAGCCAGCGGCATTATTGAGACCTCTAAGCCTTTTCAGATGGGAAGTGGAGTCTTTGTTGGTGTGGTTAGACATGTATGCAGGCATGCCAGCTGTACTGAGAGTGGACAGCCTGCAGAGCCGCAGTTATGTCAGACATGCAGCTGAGCTGCAGTGACCTCATTCTGCCAGAAGTGGTACAAAGCTGGGTCAGAACAGACCAACAGGTGTGGACAGAAGGAAAAGACCACAGGAGGCAGATAAGGTTTCAGCGTCAGAAGGACTTCATACTGAAGGACTAAATTCAATTCAACATACATCTGTGATTGGACATTACAGATTGGAGATTTAGGAGGGAAAGTTATGTTTGGTGAATACATTTCTGTTATATTGAAGTCTGTAAAGGTGTCCTCCTTCCATTTCCTGGTTTAGGGTTACGAGTCATCTCTCATCAGCTTTTCTCTTGTAGCATCTTTTTTCCTTCCCTGCACCTCCACGTCTGTCTTACAGTTTAGCTCAGGAATCCTGCCTTCTCAGCTGCCCGGTGATATCCCATGCCAACCCAATTTAGCTTGTACATCCTCCCTCTCCCACTTCCTCCTCCCTTCTCTGCTGGCGCTCTGCCTCCTCCTTCAGACTCCTCCTTATCTCCTCTGCAAGTTGGGCTGAGGGTTTGGGTGCTGCATTAGAAGTCATTCTAAATTTGGTCATGCCACCGTAAAGCGGGAGCAGCACCTGCTCAAAACCCGGCGAGCTTGACAGGCAGCCTCTTTTTCTCCTGGGACGTTGCTTACATCAAATTACAGCAGAGAGGGCATTCCTGCTTGAGCTCTTGTTCTCTGTAGACCTCACAATCCAAAAAGCCATCAAAATTCACTAATTTCTTTGGAGACAAGGTAGTTTGAACAGGCAAATTTCAGGAAATTTCAGATTTCCATCACCAACAAAACAAATGTCTGAACATCCTACATTTTATAAATAACTCTGATTAAAAACAATTAATTAAATCCCTGAAAAATCTAATATTACTGCTGATATAAGCATTTTAGTTGTTTTAAAACCTCCAATATAGATTAGATTGGGATTTGCAGTGTACATAAAAAAACATCACTTTAATTTAGATTATTTGGAGACCCTAATAACCATCTAAGAATGAACAAAAATGCATATGTTCTTTGTGGATACCCACTGTTTTCTAACTTCCACAAAATAACACAACACATTACAAGCAACTCTTTCCTTCAGAGAACAAACAATCATCAATTTATACATTAGGAATAGCAACACATCAACACATGTAAGAACAAAAGTCTTAAAGGCATTAAAGCCCGGAACTTGATTCTTTAGGATGAAGGTTTTCTTCTTTGTTGATGTTTCTTAAGGCAGTTTTTGCAACTGTACTTGACTCAAGAAACAAGATTTCACCAAAGACAAGTTGTGATGAAGTTGAGTGTTCCTCTCATTGATTACAGCTGGAATTTAAATAACATCATTAGTTGGTTTATTGACTTTAAGCACATCCTGCATTATTGAGTGGATGGAGTAATGATTGCCTGCAGCTTTGATATTCACTGCAGGAATTCATCACCCTTTGAGTGTTTTTCTTCCTGCAACTTCTGTCTGTTTCACAGAAGTAAAAAAATGGCATATCAAACAAGAGTTTGGGTCTTAAGAAGTTAAATCAGCAGTGGGCAAAGACTTGTGAGCCACAAAGGGTTCTAAAATTTGACAGGACTGGACCAGAAGCCGAGGCACGGGGCGTTTTGGTGATCCACCGCATAAAAAGAAAGAAATAATAAGAAAACTGTAAAAAAACAAGCTTTGATTTTGATTGAAAATTAATATATAGATTTTATTTTAGAACATTTTGGAGTTTTTATTTGTCTTATTTATATGCCTTTTTTATTTTAGTGTAATTTGCACACACGGGTTAATGTCTCTCAGTGAAAAACGCAAAGTTAGAGAAATGTTGCATTCATGGGATGTTGAAATGATCTGAAAAAAGATTGTCCGACTCGAAAAACGTCAGAAAAAACACAAATCTTTTAACACCACATGAATGCAAGATAATGTTCTGAACCTTGACAATGGTCAATGTATTTATAGTATCCCATCTGTGCCGAGAAATCATAATTACAGGAAAGGTAAATCATTAAGGATTATCACTATAATTTATTCCAGTTTGGCGGTCCAGATGAAATAGTTTAATGAGCTGCATATGGCCCCTGGACCGTAGTTGGCCTACCTCAGAGTTAAATACTAAAGTTCCAGACTTTCTAACAATCCAGTTAAATGTAGATAAATTGTATTTTGTAGATATTTGTTTTAAATTAATCTTTCACTTGAGGTTGACCGCTCTACCTTTGCGCCACAAAAGCCTCTGAAAATGTTACAAAAGTTTTTTTGTTTTGTCAACTAAACTCGTCTGACTGAGAAATAGTATGAAAAATACTGTAGCCCTTGTAGTTAATTTTTTTAATCAGTTATGAGGCAGAATCGAGTTGAATCTACCAATACCATAGAAATAAAATAGTTTCAAAATAAAATAAATCGATGATCGAATCCTAATCGGAAAATAACATATGGATTGGGACAGGGTAGGTCTATTTTACTATACTCTAAAATCGACCAAGTGCATCACAGCGGACAGAACGCACGTGATGACAGCAAAAAATGATCAATCCATCATTATAGTCAATGTGTGGAAAGACTTTGAATTTTAGAATAAGAATGACCATACAGTAATGTTCTAATAATGTTCTGTTTGTATTATTTTGATGTGAAAAAACAACACTTGATTATTTTGCAACAAACACAAAGAATCTAGAAAACCTTACCGAACTGTTCAGCACCTAGGTGTTTATCTCTGGGTCACACTGGTTGAATTTTTTGCTAAAGATATGTTGTATCATTTTTAGGTAAGTGATTCGGACCGCATTGGATCATTTAAAATGAACCAAAATTAAAAGTGAATCAAATCAGCGACCATAAAAATCGAATTGAATCAAATCGCTGTTAAAATGAATCGCTACACCCCTTGGCAAGAACCTTTGTGCTGCTGCCTAATGGGGTCTCCTTCTGCCTTGAAAATGAAAGGGTTGTGTCGGGAAGGCCATCGGCATAAAACTCTGCTAAACCATCTGTGTGACTCAGTGAAAGCTGATTTGCCATGGCGACCCCTAATGGGTTAAGACGCACTCCACAGTTACTTATGATTCAACTTTATATAAACTCGATATGAATTTAAAATTTGTACAACTTTCCTGAATGTCCTTTTTGCTAAAAACCCATTTTAACTGGTTAAAAAGCATTGAGTTTGTGTAAATACCGCAACTGGAGTCAGCAACATTGCACTGCCTTGTGTACTTTTCATTTTGACCTAATATTTGAAGAAGTTCGTCCATCCAAACATTAGTTAATTCCTATCAAACCTGCAGAGAGCAGTAAACTGTTTGTGTGCTGTGTGTTTGACACTCGACTGGGAAAAAAAGCATGTGTGGTAAAAAAGAAAAAAAAGGAATCAAGGTCTCAACATTTCAACTTAAGAGGTTTTTGATACCAAAATATTTTCTTTCTATATGTCCTCCATCATGAGAGAAACGCCACAAGAACATGTTAAAAACACCAAAAACACAATTTTCATCAGAACGTGGTTTTTTACTTTTTTTTTAAAGTTCTGCTGTGATGCAACCAGTTAGAACCTGATGCTGGAAGAGCATCTCTGAGGAGACGTTTTGGCTCTGATTCACGTCATTTTGTCTGGATAACAGGAATTGGAGTTTGGAACGATTTTCTGGTAAATTTGTAGGATCATTCCTGTTCACTCAACAGCTGCAGCCAAAACAAGGTTAGAAATTACAGAGGGGGATTTGGCCCTCACTAAGCAGCTTTGACCGCAGAAAAGAATAATCCAGTCATGCGTGCACATGTGTTCTCATCTGCACGCTGTGGGGTGGCTCTGCTGCTGGCATGCGGTTGCAATGCTTCTAAAATCCTTTTTGTCTTGTTGCGTGTTTCCCGACCAGACCTTCACAGCTTGGTGCAACTCCCACTTAAGGAAAGCCGGTACACAGATCGAGAACATTGAAGAGGATTTCAGAAATGGCCTCAAGCTCATGCTGCTGCTGGAGGTCATATCAGGTGGATGCCCCCGCACACTTTGCACACATAAGCATTGTCTAAAAAAAAAGAAAATTAGTTTTGCAGAAAGTTTTCATGCACGATTTCTCACCCTGTGGACCCAATAAAAAAATACTTGTTTTTTTGTTATTTTTGTTTTATTGCAAAGAAAATGCAGCATAGTTTGGAATTTTTGAAAGTGAAAGGTTTTTGCAATGCAATTAGTAATACTAAAAGCTTGGTGCAAAAAGTATCAAACAAACCGAAGTCAAAGTCTACACCCATCTTAAAAAGAAAAGATAAGAAAACTGCTATAGATCAAAGACTGTGGATGGAGTTTTTATGACATTTGTCTGTAAAATGTTGTTTGAATCCTCTTTTTGTCCGTTAGGGGAAAGGCTGCCTAAACCAGACAAAGGCAAGATGCGCTTCCATAAGATCGCCAACGTGAACAAAGCACTGGACTTCATCTGCAGCAAGGGGGTCAAACTGGTATCCATTGGAGCAGAGGGTGAGAGTCCCATCTGCACTAAAAGTTCCCCTTCAGTTATTCCCATCCCTGCTGTTCCTCCTTTAAAATAATCAGGGTGTCCCAACTAGGCATCTCATGTTTTTGTATTTTTATTGTGCCTATATAATGCTTTTCTTAAGCCTTTCAGAGTAAACTATATCCATATCTATGACAATATATTACCATAGGCACATTAAGAAATAAGTTTATCATGAATCATTTGTTATTTTCGCAGCTAATTTTCCTACCCGGAAGTAAGACGACTTGATATCTGAGGTGCCGCCCATTTCATGATGTCAACGGCCTCGGCAGTGTAGTTCCGAGGAAAGAGTGTGTGTGTTAAGCCTGGGGGTGGTGCTGGCAGCGCAGACTCGTCCTGGAAGGGGCTGTTCCCCACCTTTTACGTCACAATATGTGAACCCACTCGCTTTCATGAATTGGGAGGGGCTGGTGCTCAGAGCGCAGGTTTTTGGAAGAATGCTCAGATGCATGAATTCCGCTTTGAGGTTGTTTTTTTGTAAGGAATAAACATTATAATAATACACTTAAAAGTATTATTGCACGATATAGGCCCTTTAAGGTCACTGAGTTTGAGATTTTCTTCCTGAGTTAGCTTTTATAGTTAGTTATTGTTGGCTTCACAAACTTTATTAATAAAAGACTTAACCTCATCACACTAAAACAAGCATAAAATAAGAATAAACTCGAGGAAAAACATGGTTTCAATTGAATTTAGTTCTTCTTTGGATGGATGGATGGATGGATGGATGGATGGATGGATGGATGGATGGATGGATGGATGGATGAAATTTAGAAGGAGACACAAAATCTTGTTTCACGGTGTAGAATGATGGAAAAGCTTGACACAAATGACACCAACTGACAGTCTCTTTTCTCAAAAGTTTATCTTTAGCCATTAAGAAACGGTGAAAAGTGACATGTTTTTGGTTCCAAATTGATTATTTTTTAACAATGTGAGTAATGACAAACAAAATGTGTGTACCAGACCCTGCTGTTATATTATATTAATAAAATTATACACAAAAAAGAACATTGATAAACCCATGAAAAATGCTTTAAATGACATTAGAATTTAGGATACATTTCAGAGAAAGCAGCACTGGCTGTGGCTCAGAATTCATTTGATCCTAGCACATGCAGACTATTGAATTCACTTGCACAGCAAATAAAATAAATATAATAAATAATAATAAGAAAAATAATACATAATAATAAATGAGCACCAAAAATAAAGTGACTATTTGTAAGTTAAATACATGCGGCCAGGACTGAACCTTTTTCTTGGTCGCACGGACCCAGAGGAAGGGTTAGGTTGGAGCTCACCGCTCATCCAGGGAATGGATCAAATGCGAAGAACACATTACACGCATCTAGGTGCGTGACACCTATTGGGACTTTAACTTTAAGTTTAATCTTAAATATGTGCGGCCAACAATAAAATCCAGCCTTGGACGCACTTAAAATCTGATCTATTCTTGTGCACGCTGGACGGGGCAGATCAGAAAGCTTGTCCATGCGCTCTTTGGCCGTTCTGACATCACAACGGCTCATTAATTCAAAAAGAGCATCTTTGTGACAGTTTCAATGACATGGAAAATTTAATGATTGTTTATTACATTTGTTCTCTCTCATGAGAAAAATGCCACACATGTCAAAAACTAAAAAAACGTGATTTTCATCGGTGGTGAACTTTAATCCTAATAATAAACAGAGCTTAAAGAAGATTAAAATTTCTACCAATATTTTGCTGGAACACAGCCGCTGGGGTCTAAATCTTCCTCCCCACCAAAAAAAATCAATAATTAAAAAAGTATTTAATAAATTTTAAAGAGTGTAAACCTGACTCAAGGTTTTGACAACGATTTTATTTTAGTAATTTGTATGGATTTTTCGGGGGGACTCTGAATAGAAAACTGCAAATCAGCTAGTAACTATTGTTGTATTTTATTGAACTCAACCCTGATCCCAGTTGCAGCTTTTACCCAAACCCTGGTGTAGGTGCAGATGGTGGTGGGTTACGGCGTTGCGCTGCTCCACGGTGCATTTTGATTCTGTGCTAATAAGTCTCCATCTCTTGGCAGAGATTGTTGACGGAAATGTGAAGATGACTCTTGGAATGATCTGGACCATCATCCTGCGCTTTGCTATCCAGGACATCTCTGTGGAAGGTTTGTATCTTTGATGGTGACACTATGGAATCTCAACTGGATTCTGGATGCCTTTAAAATTATTTTGGCTGCAGTGCATCTTCAAACAGGCTGACTGATGGGAAAGAACATGTTCTTTTCCTTTTATGGGGGATTTCCTGTGTCTCAGGTCAAAAAGCTTTCTGTCTTTTAGAGATTAATTATCTGTAGTCATTTCATTGCGGTGAATAATATCCTAGTAATCTCAGCCAACTAGCATTTATCCCTGAACTGGCAACTCTTGACAGCTTTTTCCCGTTTTGATGTTTTCAGATGACTTTCTCCCACACTAAATCTCTCAGCAGGACCTTGTCTGGCCCTTCCTTACAATCTACTCAGCTTCATTGGCTCCATGCTCTTATCTCTTTTTGATTGCTGCTCAATTTTTTTAAAACCAGACTTTATGGTCTGTGCCTTTCTTTGTCTTTAATCTCCACTCTTCGTCGGTGCACATTTTAGAATTCAGAAGCGTAGAGTCTATCTATTTGCCAACGTTAGATTTCCTTCTTTAGGCAAGCTCTGTTTTAGATTCATTTTTCGTTTTTAACGTTTTTTTTTCCACAACTTTTTTTAGAGACCTCTGCAAAGGAGGGTTTGCTGCTGTGGTGCCAGAGGAAGACTGCCCCCTATAGGAACGTCAACGTGCAGAACTTTCACATCAGGTTGGTCAAAGGCACCTGACTGTGGCCAGAAAAGCAAACTGCAGTCCTGTTTCGGGAGATCAACACTTTTTGAAAGTTTTTGTTTCATTATCGTGTCCCAAATCCTTTGCATTCCTTTAGTTTTCTGTTCAACATCAGGCGTTCTCGAGCATCTTTTCACTCCTGTTTTCTCCTCTTCCTCAGCTGGAAGGATGGCCTGGCCCTGTGTGCCCTCATCCACAGACACAGACCTGACCTCATTGATTACTCCAAACTGAGAAAGGTGGCTGCTTCTGTGTTCTTCCCCCGTTAAGCTTTTGTGCATTTTTTTCCAGCCTCTTAAAGTCCCAATAATCTTTTGATCTATTTTCAAAGTGTTCTCTGTGGTATTTTAAGTATGATTATGCCATTTTTAACCCTAACCCAGAAACCAGTCGTTTTCTAGAACATAGTTTCTGCAGATTTCATTAGAAGTTCAGACAAAAAATGAAGATATTTGGAAAAGACCATTTTTGTGACAGGGGAAATGCACTGGGTAGGCCACAAGCTCCCTGGTCCACTTCATTCTGATGGACCCACTTGCAGACAACTAGATTGATATATATTTTTTCTTTTCTGAGCTGACATCTGGCTCTAAACTGTACAGATGGATTGCTTCAACTTGGCATTTTTGTTCCACCAATAATGAGGGGTTATGAGGGGCTGTAAGCCATCCCCACCCCCCTGTTTACAGGGGAATGCTCTGCGCCAACAGTACCGCCCACAACCCGGAGACGTATATCCAATAAACTCCTGCAGAAACTATGTCCTAGAAAAGGACACATATTTTGATTTTTGGATAAAATGGCGTAATCATAATTAAAGGTCTAATCTGAACGCTTTGAAAATGGATTCGGTTTGTCCAAATTCAATCCATCCTTCAATGGCCGCGGCCTTCCCGGGCAACGTTGGCCAGGTCCTTCGTCGAGTGGAGAGGCCGGATGTTAACGGCTGTGAATTTCGACAGATCTAGTCTTTAGATCATTCCAGTCATTACCGTTTGATCCAACTTGGAAGTGTAATTATAAAAAGGTGTTATCTCCAACTCTGAGTCCCACTTCACAGTCCGCCATTGTTGTCAGAAAATCTCCGCGTTCGGCCGCAATGCATCTTGGGATATTGACAGCAAAGAAGGATACAGCAAACCAATCTTTGAAATCGGGAAAAAGAAGGCCGTTTTCGATGGCCGCATTTGAAGGAGTCGTTCAATTTGGACATAACTTGTCGTGGTGCTGTGACGTTAGCAGCCTACAAATGCAGCCCAGGAAGAAAGAATCTGAACTCACCCGCTGAAAGATGATTGGAGTGGGACTTTAAAGCCTCACTGATGCTTTTGTTTACTGCATTGGATTACATTTGTGTTTGGCTCCTATGAGTTAATGAAAACTGTTTTTATTTTTGTAGGTCAAATATTTGGGTTATTAATGTTGCCGGAGGGCCTATTTTGCTTTATTTCTATGCTAACTGTGATTTTCTGAAAATCTGAAAATTGTGGTAGTTTTTTTTTAATGGACTGTTGTTGTTTTTATGTATGGTTATTCTTTGCATTCCTTGTTCTATCTTCCCTATCATTATTTCCTCATGATGCTCTCTGAGTGGCATCAAACTACCGTTTGACATGTTTCCACTCTAAAAACCAAGCTTGGTCCGAAGGTCTGACCCCTGACTGTGACTGCCTTTAGGATGACCCCATTGGAAACCTGAACACCGCCTTTGAGGTTGCCGAGAAGTTCCTGGACATTCCCAGGATGCTTGATGCTGAAGGTGAGGGAGCAAAAGTGAAACCATGACTTGGCAATCAAAGACAAATGTGCACTGCACCCGCTTTTAAACAGGACCCACTTTAAAGTTTACGTCAGCGTATACGGAGGTGTACACTGACGTAAACCATAAACTGCACTACGACAGATGGCAGGTTATAAGCTCTTCCTAGAAATGATCCAATCTGTTTAAAAAAAATCCCTATGAAGCAGTTATTGATTTACTTTGACATCGGAAAGTCAGCGAGCTGCTGTTGGAAATCAGCAGAAGTCAACCCTGATTAGTTTAGTTTGTGTTACAAAACATTTCGTGTTTGACAGTAATCTGGTGGAATAAAAGTTCTCTAATCCAATATGATTTAGTTTGGAGAAGCTGTTTAGAGTTCATCCTCTTGTCTTCTTTTCCAGATATTGTGAACACACCCAAACCCGATGAGAAGGCCATCATGACCTATGTGTCCTGCTTCTATCACGCCTTCGCTGGGGCTGAGCAGGTTGTGGTTTATGTTTTGTTTTATTTCAGGTTTAACGGGAAAACACTAAACAAAAACTGTTTCTATGGAGCCCTGGATGTGACATAAAAAAAGTAATAACAAATTGCAAATAGTCTAAATGTTAATTTGTGCACACAATACTAATTTGTGTCCACAAATGCTAACTTGTCCATACAAAATACTTATTTATGAGCACAAATGTTGATTTGTGCTTACAAATGCTAACTTGTGCGCACAAAGTCTGTCAGATAAATGCATCTAGACATTAAAGAAAAACACAATTATAAACAACAGACCACAACAAGAATCAAGTTTCTCATGCACAAGCAAAATGTGACAGAAAACAAACACCACGTTTCTCTTCTCAAAGGTTCTGCCTCTCCTCGTGTTGCTTTTATTAAGAACACAAGAAGAAGGTAACACACATTTAACCAAATACATTTAAACAATGATAATAATAAAACAATTTCCTTCTCAAAGTCCTAATTTGTCCATACAAAATACTAATTTTTGTGCATTAAAGCTAACTTGTGTGAACAAAATACTAATTTTAAAAATACTAAATAAGTTATTTAACCCTTGTGCTATCCTAGGCACTTTAACATTGGAAGTTGGGTCATCTAGAACCTTTTTCTTCAATGATTTGTGATCTTCACTGCTGTCCATGGATTACATGAAGTCTTTCCACCTTTATCCACCTTCGTCATGGTAGGGAGAACATGTCAATGTAAGGGCGGGGTCATCTAAGATAGCACAAGGGTTAAATATAGAAGAAAGATGTTGGGATATGACCTTTGTTAAAACAGCAATGTTTAGACATATTGCTGTCATGATGTAAATATAAAACAAATTAAATAAATGTTTGAGTTCATAAGATCATCCCAGGGAAAGTCTCTGCTTCAACTCCCGCAGTGAAAGCTGCGTCTTGATCTGACACCCGTGTTTCCATCTCTCGGATGGTTTGAAGCCAAAGCCCCTCCACCGCCTCTCTACCTGCTTTTCCTCTCTAACTGTTCACATCCTATGCAGCAGCGAGTAGTTTTTTCCTGCGCACCTCCAGTGTGTTCTACACAGAGAGCGCAAAATAAGGTAAACATAGCAGCAGGTTGACACGATAGTCGGGGCGCTCTAGCGCAGATTTAATTAATGTTACGCGTACGCAGCGTGATGTCGGAACAATAGCACAGCCCCCCATGCACATAAATAGCCAGACTTCAGAGAGAATTGCAAAATTAATATCATCATTAATTAATGGAAAATTGACTGACTTGGTGAGTTAAATATGGCAGATAACGTTTATATCTCGTGGGAAACAAAAAAAATGTGACTTCTCCAGTACCGATAGCAGAACTGTTGAGGTCAGATCTTAACGATACTGCGGTCTTGAAGAGCGTTGCTCTGGGGCTCGTTCAAAACCGGGGCTCGGTACCCATCCCTACTTGTGCATCTTAAAAAAATCCTAATTGTGTGTACAAATCCTAAATCGTGCACACAAATGCTATCTTGGGCGTATAAATGCTAACTAGTGAGTACAAATTACTAATTTGTGCACACAAATGCTAACTTGTGTGTACAAATATTAAATTGTGCAAACAAAATGTTAATTTGTGTGAACAAATGCAAACTTTTAGGCGCAAATGCTAATTTGTGGGTACAAAATCATAATTTGTGTGCACAATATACTAAATTCTGTGTAAAAATATTAAATGTGTACAATTGCTAAATGGTGTGCACAAATACACAAGAGAATTTTTTAAAAAAAGAGGCAAATTTGTGGCCATAAAGTATTTAGTATAAGTATAAAGTTTGTGTGCACAAAACACTACTACAAAACACTAAAGCATTTTTTTGTTTTATGATTTCTATGTTATGTCCAGGGCTCCACAGTTTTCCAGTGAGTTCAATCACCAACCACTTTCAATTGAACAAAATTGAAGTGCTGCAACAATCTTGGAGACCTTCTTGTTAGAAATAAACTTCTGTTGGATTTGTTTCAGGCTGAGACTGCTGCCAACCGGATCTGCAAGGTGCTGGCCGTCAACCAGGAGAATGAGAAACTGATGGAGGAGTACGAGAAGCTGGCCAGCGAGGCAAGAGATTTGCTATTCTGCTTCATCGTAATCTGCTCTTAGTGTTCTTTCTGTTCAAACTTTTTCATCTTCCTCCTGAATATGCACCATACAACCTTTGAGTCAGTGCAAGGTGATCCCTGCCTGCACCACAGATGCAGGAACTTAACTCTGAAAACTGGTTTAAGGTCAAACTTTGGTTGAAAAAGACACACATTTTTCCTGCAGTCTGTGTTTTCAGAGGAAAAGTCATTGTGTAGCATTCCCCCACCCCCCCCATATCAATTATCAGTTATCTTACTTAATTTAATGGAATAACTGGACAATCCCTCTGAAGGACGGTGAGATCATAAAGGTCAGGAGAAAGATGAGAATTTTTGAAAACAACAGTATTCTGAAGAATGTAGAGCTTCAAAAGTATAACTAAGATTTCTTGACTCTACTTTACTCAATAAATTGCAAATTTAAGCTTAAAATGCAGCATTACCTGAAAAATTGCTCTTTCAAAATAATTCTGGAGCATTGTTTTGTGAAAAGTAAGTCAGGGGGCCTTGTTTGCTCATGGCGCTTTATTCTGCAGCTGCTGGAGTGGATCCGCCGCACCATCCCTTGGCTGGAGAACCGGGTGGCCGAGCAGACAATGCGCGCCATGCAGCAGAAGCTCGAGGACTTCCGTGACTACCGCCGTGTCCACAAGCCTCCGCGTGTGCAGGAGAAATGTCAGCTGGAGATCAACTTCAACACCTTGCAAACCAAACTGAGACTCAGCAACAGGCCAGCCTTCATGCCCTCTGAGGGCAAGATGGTCTCGGTGAGCAGGAGCATGCAACCAGTTGCGGGCTCCAACAATTTGTTTTTCTTTTCACAATAAAACTTCTTTGTTTTTAGGATATTGCAAATGCTTGGAAGGGTCTGGAGCAGGTAGAAAAGGGCTACGAGGAGTGGCTGTTGACTGAGATCCGCCGTTTGGAGAGACTTGATCATTTGGCTGAGAAGTTCAAGCAGAAGTGCGCCATGCATGAGGCCTGGACTTCAGGTCGGCTCAAAGAAACTACACTAAACTAAGAAAAACTGCAGATAATGCTTCTCAAACCAAAAATATCTGTGGCTTTCAGGCAAAGAGGACCTGTTGTCCCAGAAGGATTATGAGTCTGCATCTCTGATGGAGATCAGAGCCTTGATGAGGAAGCACGAGGCCTTTGAGAGCGACCTGGCCGCCCACCAGGACAGAGTGGAGCAGATCGCCGCCATCGCTCAGGAGCTGAAGTACGACAAACCAACGGCAGATTGTTGAGGAGTATCTCTTACTTCCTGTTTTGGTTGACCTCAGAGTTCTATTGGGTTTGTGAACCACCAGTAGATCGTACAATATGTTGGTCCCACAATATTAACTGATCTATAAACCAGCAGCTTGTCTTTATAGTCAATTCTGGGTGGAACTGCTTGGTAAAGACTCCAGGACAGGAATGTAGACTGTAGCAACCCTGCTTCTCTAAATCTTCTGAACATGAAGTCTATCATCCCTCTGTTTGAATGATAAGGAAAACGGTAGTTTAGTTATTGTGAGGCTGAAAGAAAACATACTGTTACCCTTCCACTGGGCATGGGATGCAATGAGTGGATCCAGATCTACAGATGTTGCTCTTTTCTGAAATTTTTAAGCCACAGACACATCCAGAATATCTGGTTAAAGGAGAATTTTAACACTGAATCATTTGATAAATGTGATGAAGAGGGGTGGTGGTTACACACAAACGATGTGTTGTACGTCTGTTTGAAAAATATTCCAGTGAACATTTTAGTCTAAATCTGTCATCATTTTGGAGAGTTAAGCATACTGAACTGATAACAGCACCAGTTGAAACCAGCCGCTGGACAGAACAAATGTGCTGGAAATTTTCTCAAAACAGTTTCCAAACAAATTTTTGGGGATCCTCAAAGTTTTTCCTCTGCATACTATAAAGCTACATACACACCAAACGCGATTTAGCACGGTCAAATTAGTTTCATTTTCGACATTCACCACACATTCAGCGATAAATTGCAATTAATCGCCCTAACTAAAAAGTATCGATACAACAGAAACAAACAGAAATTCACATGCCTTGCTTTCTTTATTCACGGCCCATATAAAGAGCAAAGCCCTACTAAAGCCTTTTTCAATGCAAGATCAGGAGTGCCTTGAGCTTGCCAGTGCAGTAAGCATGGGGGCCGGCTAAGAATTTATTTTTTCCCCCATTTTCTATTTTATTATTTTTTTTTTCCTCTTTTTGTTTAATTACATTAAAGTGTGGGTTGTGTCTGGGTCAGTGTCACTTATGGTAAACAATAGATAAATAAAATAAAAACTTTTTCCAGCATTTGCAAACTTAGAATTCAGTTTTATTGAGATAAAAGTGGTGTCACAATTGTTATTAAACATATAAGGAGACACAATTATTTTAAACCTAGTGGATGAATATGGAACTTCACATAAAATATTTATCTGTTTTTGAACCACCTTTATTCATAAAAATAATAGAATGTATAATTGCACACATTCAATTCAATTCAATTCAATTTTATTTGTATAGCCCAAAATCACAACAACAGTCGTCTCGATGGGCTTCGAAGTAAAACATGAACTCCAAAGGATCATGAATACAAAGAGTTCAATAGTAAAATACTAAAATGAACTAACAAACTGACTAAGCTATACTGGCATCCCTGCCCTTAGACCCCCCTTCGCGGTAAGGAAAAACTCCCAAAAAAACCGGATTCCGGAAAAAACGAAGAAACCTCAGGGGTGCCCACATGAAGGAGGGATCCTCCCCCAGGACGGACAGGCGATGTACCAGAACTCTTAGAGAAGAATTAACTTATCTAAATCTACAACTACATATATAAAAGTCCAGCAGATGAGCTTTATCCAGCTGTGGTTGTGGGGACAGTCAAAGGCGCGAGTCAAGCTGGAGACAGGAACCACAGCCAGCAGCAGGAGCAGAGACGAGGTACTCGGTCAGGTACAGAGCAGAGACGAGCCAGAGACAGGAACCACAGCCAGGTGTAGGAGCGGGAGCAAAGGCGAGGTACACGGTCAGGAACAGGAGCACGGATGAGCCAACTGGAGTCTGGAAGCACTCCCACTCCCCAGGAGGGGAGAGGAAAAGAGGGACAATACATGAATCGCACTGTACCAGACAGAGGCATGGAGAACTAAATGATAAATTATGATCAGGAATGGAGGAGAGGAAGGGTAGAAGTAGAAAAGAAAAGAAGACAGAACCCCAGTGCGCCATAGTTACCCCAGCTTCAACTTCTAGCAGCCTTTTAAAAGAAATAGTTAAGTTTAATTTAAACAACTTAACATTAAGCTAAATAATCTCTGATTACTAACTAGTTTGACAATAAGCCTGTCCAAAGAAGAATGTTTTCAGTCTAACTTTAAATGTAGAAACTGAGTCGGCCTCTCTTACATGAGCTGGGAGCTTATTCCATAAGACAGGGGCTTGGTGGCTAAACGCTCTACCTCCAACCGTACTTTTACTAATTCTAGGAACCACAAGCAGTCCTGCATTTTGCGAGCGAAGTGTTCTCATTGGATGGTAAGGGACTATGAGGTCCTTAATATAGGACGGGGCCATTCCATGTAAGGCCTTATAGGTTAACAGGAGGATCTTGAACTTGATTCTGGAATCAACTGGGAGTGAAACTAACACAGGAGTGATGTGATCTCTTCTGCTAGTTCCAGCTAACAATCGAGCTGCTGCGTTCTGAACAAGCTGGAGACTTCTTAAGGAACTCTTAGGACACGCTGCTAACAAGGAGTTACAGTAATCCAGCCTCGACGTAACAAATGCACGGATGAGTTTTTCAGCATCACTCTGAGAAAGTATATTTCTGATCTTAGCAATATTCCGCAGATGAAAAAAGGCAGTTCTACACGCCTGAGATATGTGAGCCTTAAATGATAAATCCTGGTCAAATAAAACCCCAAGGTTTCTAACTGTGGAATTGGGGGCTATACTTATGTCATCCAGGGAGACTATCTGAGCAGACAGAGCATCTCTGAGGTTTTTAGGTCCAAGTATAATGACCTCAGTTTTTTCTGGGTTCAAGAGGAGGTAATTAATTGTCATCCAGGTCTTGATGTCACTGATGCAGGCGTTCAGTTTCTCTATCTGGTCATTCTGGTCAGGCTTCATGGATAAATACAACTGCGTATCGTCGGCATAGCAATGAAAATTAATGCTGTGTTTCCTGATTATGTTTCCTAGGGGTAGCATATAAAGCGTAAGCAGGATCGGTCCCAAGACTGAGCCCTGTGGGACTCCATAGTTGACTCGAGTGCACTGAGAGGAATGGCCATTTACATTAACGAACTGATACCTATCGGACAGATAGGATTTAAACCACTGGAGAGCAGATCCTCTGATCCCTATGTCCTGCTCTAGTCTATGGAGTAAAATACTGTGGTCGATAGTGTCAAAGGCTGCACTGAGGTCCAACAGGACAAGAATAGAAAGTAGTCCCTTTTACTGAGGCCAATAACAAGTCATTAGAGACTCTAACTAGTGCAGTTTCCGTACTGTGGTGGGGTCTAAACCCCGACTGAAAGTCTTCAAAGAGGCAGTTGTCCTGTAGGTGGCAGTAAAGCTGCTTAACTACAACTCTTTCTAGGATTTTAGAAATAAAGGGCAGGTTTGATATCGGTCTATAGTTGGCCAAGATGCTAGGATCCAAACTGGGCTTTTTCAGAAGAGGTTTAACAACTGCATATTTAAAAGACTGTGGCACGTAACCCGTTTCCAGAGAGGCATTTATCATTGTTAATATGGGATCATTGATTAGGGGAAAAGTTTCTTTAAAAAGTCTAGTGGGAATTGGGTCTAACAGACACGTTGAGGATTTGGAGGACGTAATAATTGATGTTATTTCCGCTTGATCCACAGCAGTAAAGCAGTCCAATGTTACAGAAGTTTCTATGGCTGCCTCCATTTCTACCACTTCAGCCTGTTCTGGGTTGATTGTAGGAATAACTTGATTTAACTTATGTCTAATATTTGAGATTTTACTATCGAAAAATGAAAGAAAATCATCAGAGCTGAGAGAAACAGGAACATGTGGTTCTACTGAGCTCTGACTGCGAGTTAATTTAGCAATAGTGCTAAAAAGAAATCTTGGATTGTTTCCATTCTCTGATATTAAGGTTGAATAGTAGTGGCTTCTAGCTCTACGCAGAGCTTTTTTATAATTTAATAGGCTATGTTTCCAGATATCCAGAGACTGCTCTGAACCGGAGCGGCGCCATTCTCTTTCCAACTTACGGTGTTTCTTGTTTAAGAGAACGAGTTTCAGCGTTAAACCACGGTGCTACTCGGTTTTGTCTGACGAACTTAGGTTTCAAGGGGGCAACAACATCGAGTGTACTCCTGAGGGCTTGTAAGGCATCATTAACAAAGTGGTCATTTATACTAGGACTGATGCCATGGGAGCTGATCTCAGAGTATTTTCTCAGAATATCACTAAGTACTGGCTGGTGTGTTTAAACTCAGACACAGAACGGTCAGTGAAGGTTCTTCTAAGCTGTTTCTTATTCACTGGGGCAGAAGGATGTTCCAGTGTAAACTGGAAGGTAATCATAAAGTGATCAGAAATGATGGGGTTAAGAGGAAGGACACTCAGCTGGCTGATCTCTATCCCATGGGTTAGAACAAGATCCAGGGTGTGCTTATGACAGTGAGTGGGTTCATTCACACTTTGGGTGAAACCAACATCATCTAATAAAGCTGCAAAAGCATTTCCTAGGCAGTCACTGGGGTCATCAACATGAATATTAAAATCCCCTAATATTAAAATTTGATCAGAATCTAAGACAATAGTCGATAGGAAGTCGGAAAACTCAGTTAAAAATTCTGAATATGGGCCGGGTTTTCCAGTTTTCCTGTTAGGGTGACTTAAAGACAATATGATGCTTTCAAAGGAGTTATAAGCATTTTTAACTTTAGGGCTGAGAAGTAAGCTAGACTGTGATATTACTGCCAAACCACCTCCTTTCCCTGAAATCCTGGATTTCTGATAGTTAGCATAAGTGGGGGGAGTTGCTTCATTCAATCTAACATAGTCATCCAGTTGGAGCCAGGTTTCTGTTAAGGCTAAAAGACTAAGGTTGTTATCAATGATTAACTCATTGACTAAGAGGGACTTGGAGGAAATGGATCGAATGTTTAATAAACCGCATTTAATTACATCATAATTCTGCTTGTGAGAACTGCCGTCTGTCACTTTAAGGTTTCTATGACGCGCTCCTTTCATTTGTCTTTTCAGCACATAAAATACTCTACCTTTTTGTGATAGTTTTTTATGTGAGAATCATAACGAGATTGAAGTAGCTCCATTAAATAGAAAAAGACATTGCACAACTTTCACAACCATTTTTTTACCCTAGCGGTCAAATGTGGAGTTGCACACAAAAAATTACAATTCTTTTTGTAATAGCTTTTTTTGGGTGGAAGTCATAGCAACATGAAATGTGCTCACTATTTTCCTCTATTGAAAGGGACTATTTAATCTTGCTATGATTTCATAAAAAATTATAATAAAAAGAAGAGTAATTTTATGTGTGCACTGGTTTTACATTGCTGTGGTTTTTACAACTAAAGCTGCTACAAAAAGAAGAGTAATGTTGGATATGAAGTCCAATATTAATTCACCAGGGTTAAATTATGTGTGAAAGTTGGCCACACTCCTCATCTGCTAAATAACAATCGTGACATCCTCTCTATTTACTTTTCAAAATAATTTATTACAATATATATGTAATACGTTAACTCTTCATATGTCACAATCAACAATCAATGGCAAGCATTGGTAATGGGGCAATTACCATAACAATGGCAAGCAATTAACATCACCCAGTGAGGGTCCTTGGGCAAGACCCTTAACGCTAATGCCTACCTCATAACCCATGAGAGACAATGAACCACATGTCATGCCGGCTCAGACGTCGCCCGGCCAAACAAGGTCTGCGTCAGATGCTGCAGACATCTTGATTGAAATGGCCAGCGGAACACATTTGGAATGGACTAGATGTGAAAAACAAGGTTCTAAGAAATGTCATTACTCAAGCAATCCCACCCAAAGGGTTACATGCAGAGAATGTGGGAATGAATAGATAAAGCCTTGAACCCACAACCAAAGACTAACTGCTACATACACAAACGGCAACTCCTATCACAACTTGAGATCGGCTAGTACAACACAATCACCAAGAACATCACACGTGGAGAGCCAGAACAGTCAGAGAGAGAGGAGGCGCAGCCCACCCTCCCACCCTGATTGAGAACACTGAACTGAAAACCATGAGATATGGAGCGAGGCAGCACCTCGACCTAAAAGACAAGTTCATGTCTGAATGAACACTAGTAACCCCGACACCAGCACAACGGTTAAGGATATACCATCTGAAAGTCTCCTGGAAACGGTAAATGAAGCATTGAGGGCAATTTCTACCACAACAATCACAGAAACCAATAAACTGGTGTACACTTCAGCAGCAATGATCCTTGAGATGCTTGGCTATAAACAAACCAACAATACCCACCATGGAAGCAACGGTTGGAGGCAAAATCAAGGCAGCTTGAGGATGAGTGTTTATTAGACGCGAAAGAGGAAGCAATGAGAAAGCAACTACCAAAGAGATACAGCCAGATGCCCATGCATGAAGCACTGGAAACTGCCAAACAAAGGCTCCTGGCCTTTAGCAGTTGCCCAAAGAGCGCGCCAGAGACAATGAAGTCAGATCGGATAAACAGGCTGTCTCGCAACTCTGAAGCCTGCAAAAGTGTACGCCAGGTGGGTCGAAACACGAGCTGGGACCCACCAAAGCTAGAACTGAACAGTACAGGAAAAGTGTATGGGAGAAAGAGATAGCACTCAACAGCAATGCCCAGTGGCTGGACTCTCTGAGAGAAGAACATAGCAACCTCTCTAATCAACAGGAACCAGTAACCGCAACTGTGGGTGACATCCAAGAAAGTCACAGGTATGAAGAACTGGACAGCACTGGCCCTGACATGATACACACCTACTGGCTAAAGAAACTCATTGCACTCCACGAGTGCCATGGCAGGAGCCGAACAGTTATTGCAGGCCGAATGGTTATGTACCTACACTGCCCACAAATATTTTTGCACTCTTATTGTGTAGTTTTTGAGTTATTAGTACATAAACAGTATTTTTGCTTAAAGAAATGGTAGTGACTGAATTTTTAGGTTGAATAATAAAGTGATTTGGTGAACAATTCCCAGGCTATGACTTGTTCTCTACACTGCCCTGCAATGTCAACTCACAATGATTTTGTATTTTACTATGTATTTTTTTTAATAAAAAGATGTTAAATACATAAACATAACATTTTTAGACTAAAAATACGTATGTTGTCAACTTTGACTTCTAAATCAACATTTAGCAGGGAAATGGGCATGAAAGGAAGTCACTCTGATCTGAAATAGCAGTAATGGAAGATTCAACTTTTGCTATAAAAGCAAAAAAAAAAAAAAAGAAGCAGTTTGGATTAACTTTATGGTTTTTCTGTTCAATCAAGGATGAAAACAGTAAAAACAAAGACAAAAACGGAGAATCCAGAAAAATCTGACAACTGTTTTAGATATTTTTTACCTTTTTTAAATCAGAATTTTGGATTGAAATGGAGTTAGTTATGATCTCCAGTCAGAGCTGGAGGAAGAAACAAAAGGTGAAATAAAGATCTTCAAGAATCAATAATGCTCAAAAGAAGATGTAATTACGTTGAAGAACAAAATGGAATTGATGAGTGGAGGGAATATTAACAAGAAGAGATAAAAGGATTGTTCGTGAAAGGGCAGAAACTTCTGATCTGGAGTTCTCTTATTCTCCCTCTGACTCTGCAGCTGTGAGGGGATTTCTTTGAGATTACACACAGACGATCAGCTCTGAGACTGAATACGAATACAATCCAACCATAATTTATTTATTTTTTAATTTGTCATTAGGCACTTCAAAACGCTCATGTTTTGTTTTCAGAACCAAAATATTCCCAGATTATTCAAACAAAAAGAATATTGTGATGCAGGAAAAACATTCCAGCCTTTCATTCCATTTTAGGAAAGTTTGTCTTCCTTAACCCTTGTGCTATCTTAGATGACCCCACCCTTACATTGACGTATTCTCCCTACCATGACAAAGGTGGAAAGATTTCATGTAATCCATTGACACCAGTGAAGATCACAAATCATTGAAGAAAAAAGGTTCAGAGCACTGTCTAGTGGGTCTAGATGACCCAACTCCCACCACAAAGTGCCTGGATGCTAATAGTATACAATTTTTTTATTTCAAATAGTTATTGCAGTTTAAATACTATTTTTCTGATCCAATGTGACATGGATGTAGCTCATGGTGTTTTTGACTCCATCAGTGAGCTGGATTACCATGATGCTGCATCAGTCAATGCCCGCTGCCAGGGCATCTGCGACCAGTGGGACAACCCAAGCAACCCTCACCCAGAAGAGGAGGGATGCATTGAGGTGGGGTTCACGCGAAAGTCAACGTCATAAATCAGGTTTAAGACTCGACAAGATTGTGCTGAGAGTTTTGGTTCCTGTGACTTCAGCGCGTGGAGAAGCTGTGGGAGACCATTGACCAGCTTTACCTGGAGTTTGCCAAGAGGGCAGCCCCCTTTAACAACTGGATGGATGGAGCCATGGAAGACTTGCAGGACATGTTCATTGTCCACAGCATTGAGGAGATCCAGGTACATTCACACGCCTTAACACTTTAAGATTTGCATTATTTGTAAGACGAATCAAGTGCAACCGCTTATACTTTTATTTCTAATTGGAGCATTGAAAATACTATTTTTAGCTTAAAACACACAGAAGCATGCATGAAACATGTTTGAAACATGCATGAACTTAAACTTAATATGTATTTGCAGTTTCTTAGTAGAGCTTGTGCTCTTGAAGTTATTTACAGACAAGGTGACGTCATGAAGCTCTCAGGTTTTCAGCCAGGGAATGGAGGTCACCACCTGAGAATCTGAGGACTTCACGGGACTCACACAATGAAGCCGATCACAATTTGACTTATTTATTCATTTCAACAAAAAAACAGGAATATTTTTTAAAAGATATAAACTGTGTGAATGAGTGAAAATAGTTTAAGTTTAAACTGGTTTACAGTTAATCCACTCCTTACCTCATGTTTCATTTCAGAGTTTGATCACAGCTCATGATCAGTTCAAGGCCACGCTACCTGAGGCCGACAAGGAGCGCATGGCCACCTTGGGCATCCACAACGAGATCCTGAAGATTGCTCAGACCTATGGCATCAAGCTGTCGGGAATCAACCCCTACACCAACCTGAGCCCACAGGACATCTCCAACAAGTGGGACACTGTGAGTCTGAGCAGGCCAACCTTCACATCCACCACAATCGTCTGTCTGAGCCCGCTTCATGAATGTAAATCTAGACATGGTTAAATGGTTTTCTTCACTGTTGACTGAATACAACAAGTAAGGCTCAATTGCGCACTTTTTATGTTGTAACACAAGGGGCAGTGATTTCACCCGTGCTCTTTACACTTTATACTAACAATTGCCAAAGCAGCCATAGCCAAAACAAAATTATAAAGTTTTCTGTTGACACAATTATTGTCAGTCTCCTATCTGCTGCAGATAACTCTTCAATTTACTTTAATGAGATCAAACACTTCAAAAACGGTGCAAGGATCATAACTTTCTCTTGAAGACAAAATCTAAAGAGACATTTACATTAACCTTTTGTAATTGAAAGCAGGCAGATTGAAGTTGTAAAATCTATTAAATATTTGGTTGTCTGCATTTATCACAGATAAAATGGACTGTTCATGTACCGATAAATTGTGGAAAACTTGCCAAAAGACTAGACTTTTAGAATGCTGAGGCTGTTTGATGTTAGTTCCAAGATACTGATCACCTTTTACAATGCAGTACTGGAAAGCGAGATACGCAATGGCAGCATGGTTTGGGGCACTAAGTGTCAAGATATAACTAAACTTTACAAGCTACTCAACATAGCTCTCAAGATCTGTGGTTGTATGAACCATCAAGCATTGCAAGTCACATATTATGAAACAACAATTAGACCAGCAAAGAAAATAATAAACAATGACAAGCAGTCAAACACAAAACTAATCCTTACAGACTTTTATTTATTCCAGCAGCAGTCACCCTCCTGAACAAGGACTGACTAGTTCTTTTTGCAGATAGGAATCTTTGTATAGCAGCTGTCCTAGATAGAAATAACAAAATCAGCGTTCTTCTTAGTTGCTTTAAGGAATATAATTATATTCCTTATATGTATGTAGTTATCACTTTGGGTACTAGTCCTAGTTTTAATAATAGTTGTAGATTAATTGAGAGTGGTGTTTTTTTTCTTTCTTTGTGAATTGATTTTACTGAAATTAATTTAGCACTGTGGTTTTCAGGTTTCATTTAGATATTTAATTATTCGTGTTCTTAACTGTGAGCATCAAGTCTGGGGAAAATTCTGTATACTCCGATTTCTAATTATTTATTATGTATTTGTTGTATGTTCTTGTATTTGTCTCATTCTATGTACCTGATGTGTGAATGATGTTTTACAGTTGAGTAGCTCTGTGGGCCAGAACAGATGTCCTCTCTGAGGACAATAAAGTTGACCATACCTTACCTTCATCATGGCTAGCAAGAGAGGTGCAGAGTAGAGCCTCATCTCTCTGCATTTGGTCATCTAGCTAAAAATAAGTCCAGCTCATACCTCATATGCTGGGGCAGAAATAGTACAAAACATTTAGTTTAGAATGACACTGATCACTGCCGGCTCTGACAGAAGGAAATCCATGAGTTTGTGTGGAACATGAAAAACTTAAGATGTTCTGGCTCAAAAACAAGAACTGGAAATTATGACCCATTTCACCGTAAAGTTCTGCATGCTGTAATGTTCTTCTGATCCGGGTTTAAATTTTGTTCCCAGGTAAAGCACCTCGTGCCCCTCAGAGACCAAATGCTCCAGGAGGAGGTGGCCCGACAGCAGGCCAATGAAAGACTGAGGCGCCAGTTTGCTGCACAGGCCAACATCATCGGTCCCTGGATCCAAACCAAGATGGAGGTAGGGATGGGTATTGTTAATGTTTTAACGGTACTACTACTCTTATTGATACTTCTTACCGATCCGTTATTTTAACGATACTCTTATTGATACTTTTTGAGGACGAAAAATAAATAACAAATTAAGAACATAAAGTGTTTTATTTTCTCATTATGCAACATTGTTTTTTTAACAAAACATTTTACTTTATACATTTTTTCAACTTGAAAAGTAAAATACATGAAGAAAGAAGTTATTTAAAGAAAAATAATCAGCAATTTTTTTTGACATATTGCTGTCATGGGGCTGCGCGGTGGCGCAGTGGTTAGCGCTCTTCTCCTGGTTCAAGTCCCGGCTGGGGGACATGAAAAATACATCAATTGGGGACCTTTCTGTGTGGAGTTTGCATGTTCTCCCCGTGTATGCGTGGGTTCTCTCCGGGATCTCCGGCTTCCTCCCACTGTCCAAAAACATGCTTCATAGGTTAATTGGCAACTCTAAATTGTCCATAGGTGTGAGCGTGAGAGTGCATGGGTGTGTGATTGTGGACGATTTACCCTGCGACAGACTGGCGAGCTGTCCAGGGCATCCCCTGCCTACGCCCAAGTAGCCAGGATAGGGTCCGGCAGCCCGTGACCCCAAAAGGGACAAAGCGGTACAGAAAATGAATGGATTGCTGTCATGATGTAAATATAAAACAAATTAAAACATTTTTGAGTTCATAAGATCATCCCAGAGAAAGTCTGTGCTTCAACTCCCGCAGTGAAAGGAAGGGAAAATGCCTGACAAGGAGTCCATTATCAAAAATTAATGGATGGCACAGAGGCAGGAACCACGAAGCAACCATGAACCCCTGATAATGCATATATCAAAGGGCATTATCCCACTTTTACCATGGTCATGAAATAAATTAAAATTAATTCATCTTCTAAACTCGTTTTTGTCCCTTTCGGGGTCACAGGGCTTCTGGAGCCTTTCCCGGCCACTCTGCTTCACTCATAATGACATAACAACGGAATTGCCCACACCTGCCCATGCATAGCATGGAAGTCAATTGCCCAATTACTTACGAGCCCATGAAATGAAGGGATTGTGTTTAAAAATGCTTTAGTTTTCACATTTTTATGCAATCTTTTTGTTCAACCTATGGAATAAAAGCTGAAAGTCTGCACTTCAATGGCATCTGAGTTGTTTTATTTAAAATTCACTGTGGTAATGTACAGAAACTAAATTAGAAAGAATGTGTCTCTGTCCAAATATTTATGGTCCTGAGTGTAATTAAATTATTATTACTTTAATCTTTTTTTTAATTTTGAAAACATTTTTCTCAAGAAGGGAACTATTTGATACACATTGCGACGATTCACGGAATTGCTACCAAGCTTGCACTGACCTCTGCTGCACCGGAGGAGAATGCTAAAAGTCATGTTAAATGATACAAAGGATCATTTCAGAGGGAAAGTTCACCTCTTACGCTTGTTTTTGTCCTTATTACGAAATTGAAGTTTGTTTCGCAGAAACAAGTCTACAAGTAACTACTTGATCATTTTGGTTGCAGGAATGTAACAGGATATGCCAAAAGTTGAACAACATTGTCATTATTGTGATAGTGACAGGAGATACTGACATGTCCATCATAGTGAAGGACAGGGATCTTTTCTACTGTCTTGCTGTTGTGATAAACTGTGGAATAACGTACGTCCACCTAAGGCCCAAGTTTCTGTTGTTCCAGTTACCAAGGCCAACGCAATAACATATAACATTCAGGCTATGTGTCTGCTGTTGTGTTTAAATGCCTTCACTACTCACTACTTAGGGCACTGTCTAGTGCATTCACCATTTTGTAGAGCTGTCCAAATCTAAATTCCACAGGACAGTGCCCTATGAATTTCTCACAGGGAAAAACCAGCGTGCGTCAATTCTCACTCGATTGGTGCAATGCGTTTTAAGGATTTTGCATGTGAAAAAAAATAGTATTTTAATCCGATTTGTATCAATCATCAAATATATCATCATCAGAATGGAATAGAATAAATAATCTTCAAAAATGTTCATAACTATGAGGTGTTTACAACATATTTGCTGTTTAGAAAAAAAGTAATGAGCATGGTGTTTGAAGTGCTTTTAAATCCAAGGCACTAGATACTTTTTTTTAGTGGTTAGGGAGTATGGAGGGAATTTCAAGACACGTTGGACTCCTGTTTTAGGAATCCATAATCCCTTTTTATGGAAACCCTGCAACCAATCAGTATCAAGTATTCACATGGACCATGGTATAAAAGCATGAAACAAAGGTGAAACTTGTTTCTGCACATGTGCAGTTTTACAGGAGCACCAGCTAATAACTTGACTTCACTTTTTCCTTATCCAGGAGATCAGCCATGTGTCTGTGGACATCGCCGGCTCCCTGGAGGAGCAGATGAACAGCCTGAAGCAGTACGAGCAGAACATCATAAACTACAAATCTAACATCGACAAGCTGGAGGGAGACCACCAGCTCAGCCAGGAGTCTCTCATCTTTGACAACAAGCACACCAACTATAGCATGGAGGTGTGCCGCAGCAGGAGCAGGACCTTCAACCGGGCCCTTCACAGACTCCAACCTCACTTTGATTTGCTTTTGTCCTTCCTTGCCTGCAGCACGTCCGTGTTGGCTGGGAACAGCTGCTCACCACCATCGCCAGAACCATCAACGAGGTGGAGAACCAGATCCTGACCCGCGACGCCAAAGGCATCAGCCAGGAGCAGCTCAACGAGTTCAGGGCATCCTTCAATCACTTCGACAGGGTGACAGTTCAATCTTTTTCTCGTTTGCTACTAACAGGGAGTAGCCACCCTGTGCACAAAACTTGACTGTTTCTACTTCGCAGAAGAGAAACGGCATGATGGACCCAGATGACTTCCGTGCCTGTCTTATCTCCATGGGTTACGATCTGGTCAGCGAGAAACGCCATACTTACCAAACCCTAACATGGGAAAGTTAAAAATTCCATCATTCGAGAAAAAATCCACTGATATTCCTCTTTCCTGTCAGGGTGAGGTGGAGTTCGCTCGGATTATGACCCTGGTTGATCCCAACAACACCGGTGTTGTAACCTTCCAAGCCTTCATCGATTTCATGACCCGAGAGACGGCCGAAACAGACACAGCAGAACAGGTCATGGCGTCCTTCAAGATTCTGGCCTCAGACAAGGTAAGAGCCTAATCCCAGCTACTTCTAAGACTGCTGAGAACTCAACAGGGGAGATTAAATAATTCAGCTTCATAAGGTCAGTCAACCTTGATGGATCTCCAAAAACTGATTAGAGTCCAGGAAACTGTACGAAATGTTAGCATGCATCAAGATGGAGATGTGGGTTTTGTCCATATTTGGTTCTTTAATGTTTTTTTTTTGGAACTCTTTGAACCAACACAACTAAAATTATGTTTACACCGTACACACTTTACCCATCTGAGGCATCCAGTTTAAATGTTAAGTCAATCTTCAGTCGTGATGAGAGATCCTACAGCAGGTTTATAGCATCAGGTGAGGTGAAATTCTGTAGTAGCACTGTTTTTTGGGCAACAGAGCAGAGTATGAGCTGGACTCAGAGTTGTCATTGCGCTGCACAGTGTTTCCAGGGATCAAATATCTGAACTTTGGCGAAGAATTCGCGTCACGTCAACAAATTCTCTGCTTGTGACGTGTTGATGGTACGATCAGCGGGTGGATTCCAAAACCAACATGAAAGAGAAGCGGATTGTTGCCGTTTGAACTCCTCCCAAACGTTATGATTTTTTTCTTATTGGGATCAAGACATTCAAAAAAAAATCTTCTATTTTGATTTCTTAGTATTAGCGTCAGATTTATGAACACACTTTTGGAAAAACGTTAAGCAGTGAATTTGACAAGCGTCAAAACAGAACTTTGTTCGATGTGAATGCAGCATAACTGAAACACCAAAAATGAAACAGGATGATGGAGAAAAGCTGAGTTTTATAAACATAATCAGGAATAAATATAAAAATTTACAACTTCATTAAAATGTTACAGTTTCTGAAGTTTGTGCAAAGATTTACTTAAAATTTGCAAAATATATATATATATTTTTTATATGTGAAAGCCACATTTCATTTTTAGTTTCTTTTTTGTTTGCTTTTAGCAGGTTTCTCTGTGTTTTTACTTGGAGGTGACGTCTCTTAGAAGGGCTGGGTAGATCCAGCTGAGGGAAGGAAAAGGGTGTGAATGCATGGAAAGCCAATGTTGAGGAGTCTGTTCCTCCTCACAGAACTACATCACAGTGGATGAGCTGCGCAGGGAGCTGCCTCCGGAGCAGGCCGAGTACTGCATCAGCCGCATGACCAGATACGTCGGACCCGACGCTCCCCCAGGCGCCCTGGATTACATCTCCTTCTCCAGCGCCCTCTACGGAGAGAGCGACTTATAAACCCAGCTGCCGCTCCTCTCCTCCTCCCTAAGCTTCTACTTCTCCTGTTTGGAGATTTGAAACCCTTCTGCTGTCCTCCCACATGCTTCCTTCTAATCGCAGTTTTCTCTCTTAATTCTGAACTCCTCCTACTCCTCCACCCTCTCATCAGCCCCAGGAACTCTTAAGAGAGCAGAGAGCAGAAGACTTTGCTCAAATCGTAGAAAATCTGTTGGGACTTTAAGAAAAGTTATTTGAGCAAAACCTGCAGAACACACAGTTGCCTTGAAGAGACTTATTTTTGAGCAGAGACTCCTGTTCTCGTTCTCTGATTATTATTATTTTGATTTTTGTAGAAAGGTAATTTACGGAAAATGATAAAAAGCTGGTTGGTCAGTTGGTTGTATTTGTGCAGATGCATGCTATGGTAAAAGTTAGAAATGCTGTCACTGACTGTATCCCAGAGAAAGACACCTTTCTGTCACAAAGGCTGCACAGCTGCAGACCTGCATGCCTTAAGACACTCACATACACATGGAGGAATGAAGGCAAAAAATACATGTATGTGCTGGAGATGGGATGCAGGCAGAAAGCAGAGCTCTGTGGGTAAATACAAAGATGGCCTGATGGTGGCTTGGAAGGGCAGAATGATTCCCCCGAGTTTTTCTTGTGAGTTAAATGTGGGGGAGGAGGAGGAGATATGTTGAGTAGTGAGAGACAGCAAGACATCGGGAAAGTTGTGACAAAAATTATTGATGCTGTACGTGGAAAAAGAGCAGGAAAAAAAATCAGTGCGAGTCAACTCTGCTGCTCGTGTTTTTAGGCCTTTTTATTGCATCTTTGACTGTTCTTTTCACCCTCATCCTCAGTTCAGTCTGTCCATCAAAAAAGATGCAGAAACACCTTCACTTACCATTTCAAAGTTGGAATAAAAAAAAGGAAAGTCATATATTTAAACAACAGTCATCTGTGTTGTGTTTTATTTTTCATTTTCTTTTATGCAAAGTCACTTGAAATGTTCTCCTGTGAAATGTAGGTTTGGTCCCGGGCTTAGGAACAGCGCCTGACCTTTGCCTCAGCTCCAGCTGATCCTCAGGGTCCCAGCATAGATGGGAAGGGGAAGCTCAACCCCTTTTCCTGAGCGTAAGACATCCAGCGGTCATCGTCTCCTTGGTGGGTCAGATACCTGCAGCCCAGACGCAGCTCAAACTGCCTGAGGTCACACCACAACTGGAAGTCCTGCCACAAGCAAGATAGTCACAAACAAATCAAACACCAAATATCCTTCAGATCTCTTTAGCTTCTGGACTCTGAAGGTTCTGACCTGGAGCCAGGAGTGTCCCAGAGCTTTGCCCACAGTGAACCTGCGCTTCACAGAGACCTGCAGCAGGTTGTTGATGAGGCTCACGGCTGCAGGGAGGTGAGAGTTGGGAAGAATTCAACGGTTGGAGAACGTTCCACAGAATGTTTATGCTCCTGCTGATGACGCAGAGCAAGTTCTTACAGCACCTTCTAGTGAGATGGAGGACCAGGGCTGGCGGGGGTACATGAAGGCCGCGTTGGTGATCTGCTGCCGGATGTCCTCGTCCTCATTAAAAGGGAAGGTCCCACTCAGGCTGACATACACGATTACACCCACAGACCACATGTCCAGAGAGCGGTTGTAGCCGTTGCTGCTGATCACCTCAGGCGCCAGGTAGGCCGGTGTTCCCACCACAGAGCGTCGGAAGGACTTCTCCCCGATGATGCGGGCAAAGCCGAAGTCGCACAGCTTCACCTGTGGGAAGGGGTCTGCGGAGGCCAGCAGCACGTTCTCCGGTTTCAGGTCGCAGTGAGCCACATGCTTCAGGTGCAGATACCGCAGGGCCTCAAGGATCTGTACAGGAGAACATGAAGAATCCTGGTTCTAGTGCAGACTTTTAGATAAGAGCAGCAGGCTCATCGGGGGGACTTCTCACCTGCATGACCAGGAAGCGGGTGATGCGCTCGGGGAGTCGGCCCTTCTCGCTGGAGAGAATCATCTCCAGCATGTCTCCATGGAGCTTCTCCATGACGACGAAGACATGTTCTGCGGTTTCAAACATGCCCTCCAAAAGAACAATGCCGGGATGGGACAGTTTCTGAACAAAACACAATAAAAAAAGGGTGTGTGTGAGGGGAAGGGGGCATTAGGTGGGAAGGATAAAAGACCATCAATCAAAAAGATCACAGTGAGAAACACCTGCAGGATGGCCACTTCGTTCCTCAGCTGCCTCTCCACTTTGGTGGGGAAGCGTATTTTATCAATGACTTTGATGGCGACCGCTCGACCAGACTTCCTGTGAGTCCCTGAAAGATGAACACAACCTTAAAGATAATAATTCAATGCATCGACCAGAAGTTGGAGTTTGCTGATCCAGTACTCTAGAATGGACTTTTCTAAAGAGCACAAAAAAGAAACCAGTTTATTTTAACATGAAATAAAATAAACAAATTAGTTATGAAAAGAAAACAACCTAAAAGGCTAAATTGAAGTTTTTTTTCTGACAAATTTTAATGATCTAATGAACAAAATGTTTCTTAAGAGATACTGAATATTATTAAATAAAAAAATGACAGACTGATTTCTTAGGAAAACATTTAAAGTCCAACTCCGATTATCTTTTGATCCAGTAATCTTTTAATTATGATTACCGGTATGTCATTTTTAGCCACAATAATGGCGAGCAATATTGGAGCTATCCAGCCGTACAGTTTTGAGCGAGATGCCAGCTCAGACGAGGAAAAGGAAGCTGTACATTGATCTAGTCATCTGCATCAGAAAGGAGTGGAGCAGGGAGCTTGTGACTCACCCAGAGTATTTTCCACCTCACAAATATGAAACAGCATTTTTCGTCTGCTCCTGATTTACAATGGTTTGATTAAATAAATACTTAGAAATACAGTTTTAAGCTTAATTTTCTTTATGTGTCCTCCATCAACACAAAAATGCCATAAGAACATATTAAAAACACACCATTTTTGGAATGGGTCTTCAGAATAATAAAAATAAGCGTTGAGTTATCTTCACCTTGTACACCACTCCAACTGTCCTGAACCCAGAACCTCATTAGTAAAGATCTGATAGATCAGAAGGATGTCCTGAAACACATCAAAAGTGAGGTGTGACTTTTTTCAAATTATTGTAAGTTGAAGGATTTCATGGAGTGATTGTGGCTGATCCTCACCATCGTCGGTCTTTCTATCTTCTATCTGGAACAAGAACGCTAAACACTTGGAAAATGAAGATTCCTCATTAGAAGAGCAGTTAAAAGCTTTGTCCCCACACAGCAGATGTTTGATTTCGGTACTCTTTTTTTTTTTACATTGCTGCCCTGTTCTGTCTGCCCTTGCTGTTCTGCATCGGCATCAGGGGCCTGACAGATGGCACTTTGGTGATGCTGCCTCCACCCCAGCCTGCACGCAGAACACCAGTGAGGCCGCTCTGCAGCTCAAAAGAGTGACCTGGTCGCCTAAGTAACACTGGCAATCGGCAGGTAACGGGCCTGACCTGCAGCACCTCAGATAGAGAGGGATCTCCTACCAAAGAGAAAAAGAGGTCAACTCCAAAACCACACATCAAAAAACAGGTTGATGAAAGGTTGTTCACTTTGTAGGTACTTGGTGCTGGTCTCATTCTGGTACAGAGTGATGCTCAAGTCCAAGATCCACACAATGTCGTTTCTGAAAACAAACCATCAGACACATCTGAAGTTCACATGGAAGGCCCCACTGAGAGCCATGAGGAGAAAACAGCAGTGCCAGCTTCTCACCAGCTGTCCAGCAGGTGCGGTGCAGCAGCCATCCTTCTGCGCCCTGCAGGCCTCCTTTGCGTGATGCAATCGACTGGACGACCTCATCAGAGGGATGTTGCTGCGAAGCACGGCTGAAGAAAAAGCTGAGTACGCCAGAAGAAAAAATTCAGGATAAACTTAAACAAAGCATTGACACTTTCTGACCTCATTGTTCTCGAGCTTTCTCAACCTGTTAATTCAGCCAGAAGTCAAAGTTCAGAATAACTCCGCTTGCCTGGACATATCAAAGGACATGCTATTCAACTTCCAGCCCCCAGTGTCTTTCCGTTAGTAGAGCTCCAACTGCTGGGTTGCAGGTTCTGGGAAAAAAGGGACAAGGAAAAAAAATAAACAACAAAACCACACATGAAGGTGTATTAAACCATCCTAGCTCCAAATCTATTTGCCTCAGGGACAACACAGCCTGCTGGTAACAAGCTCGCTCTTCATGACTGTGTTCAAACACCAAACAAAAACTGCTGTTTCAATCAGAATCAAGCCACCTCTCCTCTCTCCTGATATTGTGTCTCTTGGGGAGCAACGGCACACAGCGCCGATGGCAGTTAAACCTGCAGTCTGAGAAAAAGAGGTGTTTGTTTGATAAAACAAAAACAAAAAACACCCGTATTACAGAAAAAAGCACAACCATGCAAAATAAATGACAATAAAAAACATCATGACATTTAAGGTTAGCCAGGTAAAATTCCTTGAAAAAATACATTATGTATATTTTATGCATTCTTTTTGTTCAACCCATGGAATAAAAGGAAAGTCTGCACTTCAATGGCATCTGAGTTGTTTTATTTAATATTCACTGTGGTAATGTACAGAAACAAAATTAGAAAAGAATGTCTCTCTGTCCAAATATTTGCGTCCTGACTATGCATGTGTGTAAGCGTAAGTATGTATGTATAGTATATGTATGTATGTATATATATATATATATATATATATATATATATATATATATATATATATATATATATATATATATATACACACACACACACACACACACACACACGCATATTGAAGCACATTTCTATTGGTTTATATATAAACCAAGACATTATGTAGATACTCACCAAATTTGTCTACCTTGGTTGCTAAAATTGCAGCCACCTCATCAACGGCCATTTCCTGGCTGGTATGGAGTAGAACTGGCAGTAACGTGAGGAAGCTTATCCCTGTTATCCCAGGCACTTTGACATTGTGAGTTAAATATCTAGAATCCTCTATTAGACAGTGTGCTGAACTTTTTTCTTCAATGATTTGTGATCTTCATTGGTGTCCATGGTTTACATGAAACTTTCCTCCAACTTATCCACCTTGTTATGGTAGGGAGCACGCCAATGTAGGGGGGGGGGGTCATCTAAGATAGCACAAGGGCTAGGGAGGAAGCTCATAGATAGCACAAGGGTTAACAAAAAACACAGGTGATCTTCGCTTCTAATATTTTTGTGTGATTTGTTATAATATTTTAAGAAATCACCGATTCTGAGAGTTGTGACAAAATACCTTCCAGAAAACCAAATCTGTTCTATTTAGTGTTCATACTGTTCCAATTTTTGATTTTCATGATATTTTAGCAGTTTTATACATTTTAACTTCATTTGCAATTTGATGTACTGCCACAATTACAAAGACTTAATGTTTTTTCAGTGCTATGACCACACAGACTTAATATGAGGACAAGAGAAATAACATAGGTGCATACTAGTTATATATTTAAGCAAATATATTAAGCATAAAATGCAATTATCTAGGCTAAACATAAATCTAGCAATCAAGCACCTTTTAGTTCTTTAAAGTGTGTGCTGGCCTCAGCAGGTTACCTACAGACTTTGCTGCTGAGCCTCGACAAAAGTTGAAAAAACCATTTAGGCCCTGGTGGGGAGGTGTTTGGACATCACTGCAAGCAGCAGATGTCCTGTCAGCGCCCTACCCGCCAATTTTAACTGCACCCCCTTAGTACAAACACCCTTTACCCTCATAATATACACTCCACCACAAACACTCCCCAGAAACACACACACACATGCATTTAATGGGAGGAAGGTGGGATCTCTGACCATCCTACCCCATCTCTGGGAGGGGACCTGGCTCACTGCAACAGCAGCTGCAGGTCCTTGAGTGCTGACTTCAGCCCTGCAGTTGTCTCCATGCAGGAGAGGGGATCCTGAGTTCTCTGGCGTTGAGACCAAAGTCAGGGGTCACATCACACCTGGGGGTGTCCTCCGTCCTCTGGTGGCTCCTGGTCCTGCCTCCAGCCTGGGCCCGCCAAAATTCCAACTGGGGTGAGCCTGTCAGGCAATGCTTACAATGACTCCTTGTGGACCCCCACTTCTCCTGGGTGTCCTCCTTCTAGGTGGGGACGGCCGGTCCCTGCCTTGCTCTCTCCTGGAGCAACCATGGTCCGGGTGGGTTGCTGCCTGGAGAGTGGGGCGGTTTCTTGGGGGGCTTTTAGTCCCTCCGGGCCTGCTCTTCTGGTTGAGCTGGAGCTTGCATTTTCTGTCCCCTATGCCTCCCCGTTCTGGCTTTGGGGGCCCCCGTGGCGGTCCTGTTGGCCCTGGCCTGCGACGGATGCATTGCCCAGAGGGCGTGTTGTTCTCATCTGCGGTGTACCGCAAGGGTAAGAAGTCCCAGCCGTTGCTACGTGGTGGGGTCTTGATGGGGTGACTGGGTACTCTACCCTTTTCACATTCCACCATCCACTTTAGAATAACATAAAGACTCCACTGAGCACAGCAGCTATCTCACCTTGCACAAATAGTTTGAGTGATTAAATGAAATATTTTACACTAGTTAGTTTGAATGCATAAGTATGCGTTTCTGAACATTATCTGTACAGAACATATTGACATGTGAACATTTTTGGAGCCAACAGGTATAAGCATTGTATAACATTTGGAGTGTGTGTGTGTGGACAGGCCCCGCCTTTCTAGATTTAGGCCATATCTGGGCCTGGGACAGTAAGGATTATAAACATCCAGCAACTTGTTACTTTATGCTGCTTCATGATTTTACCCCCCTTCTATAATCACCCTCCCCCCCCCCCCCAACATCCCTCTCCCTTCTATCCTTCTTTTCTTTTCCGTCTGGTCGAACACAAAAAACGGCAACGTGAACTCCCATCATCGAAAGCATGAGGTTATACTTCTGCCACAACTTAAATTCAAATGTCATGTTAAAATGTTTTTGAATGTTTTTTGCATCCAAAATATTAAAATTTCATGACTTTTTCAAAATTTTACACGAAATTGCTTTTTCACAGACTTTTCAAGGACCTAGAAATTGCATTTTCAATTTCCAAAACTTTTCCAGGTTTTCATGAATCGCTCAAGCCCCGCTTAATTGCTTATTTGGCCTTGAGTTGTCAAATTTCTATTAGATATGGAAGGCTCCCTCCTCCTCCTCCTCCCTCCTCCTGGACTCCCCACTCCAGCACTGCATGCCCTGCCTGAAGAGGCCCCTTGAGTAGCCACCAGGCAGTACTGGCACATGGTGGGGTTTGGTGTAGTCAGGATGTAGAAGGTGAGGACCTGCGCCTGGTTTTGTCCCCATCCACCCCAGCCGAGACTGGAGGTTCCCATGACGGAGGCTGGGAGGGCTTGGACATGCTGACTAGGCACAGACAGCTGAGCACATTGACATTCATTCTTCTTCTTTCATTTCTATATACCTATAGGATTATCAGATGACTTGAGTGTCTACCTCTCCAGACTGCCTCCTGCTGATAAGACAATGCATGTGTTTAGACTGCCATGTGGGGAACAGTGAGCTGAGCTGAACCCATGACGAGCTCGGCTGGCAGTCATTGGGCAACTGCAAGCACAGCTTATGGAAGTTCAACCCACAACCTGCAGAGAGGAGCAGAGGAATTTTTTTGTTCCAAGTGGTCTGTAGTGGTTGGGAAACAGAAGGTGGCAGGAGACACTGCCACACTTCAGGCCCTGCCGGGACCAGGCCCCCACAGCATCTCTCCACAGTGGTGCAAAAGTGTGTGGTTGTGTATGAGTGCACCATCAGAGAGTGAGAAGATCTCGCCCTGTGACTGAGGCCGCACCCCAGGAGAAGGACACAAAATAAACAAGGTGAAGAAATATTTTATAATTTTTTTTTTATAAACATATGTTTATCAAAGATTTTGTCATAAAACAACATACATTTGAACAACCACTGACATGAAAAAACAAACAGGAAGAAAACAATCAAAAAAGACAAAAAAAAACAGACACAAAAACCAGGGCAAGAAATGAGAGTCTATAAAGGAAACTTAACATTGCACTGCAATTTAAAAAAATCTTTTCCAAGCAATAAAAAAAAAAAAAAAAAAAGTGGCACAATTAACTCTGTTGTGGGCGGGTTGTATCTTTTTTATACTTGGTTAAATGATCCAAAAAAGGCTGCCACACATCAAAAAATACATTTAGCTTATTTTCCAGAGCATATCGATTCCTTTCCATGTACAGAACACTGGTGAGTTCAGAAAAAGCCGCCATCTTAAATAGAGGGCATGGTGCGTCAGATTTCCATACTGTCAATATAATTTTTTTTGCAATCAACCATTCCATAAACAACTGCTTTTTGTTCAGAGGAGATAGCACAGAAGAGATGAACTATTTCCCAACAGAGCTAATTTGGGATCAGGTACCAAGGTGCGTTTATAAATCTGAGAACCAGTGAAAAATCTCCTGCCAAAAGTGGTGCAGTTTAGGACAGGTCCAGAACATGTGGGTCAAAGAGCCCTCCGCAGATTTGCAGCGGTCGCATAGGAAAGCATTTGTGTAATTTAATTTTTATAATTGAGCCTGTGCAACACTTTAAATTAAATTAATTGAAGTCTTGTATTTATGGATCAAGAGTGGATATTTTGCAGGCTCTTCTCCCAATGGCTATCCCCAATCTGTAGTCCAGTTCTTCCTCCCAAGCATTTTTCAAGAACAATGCATTACACCCCAGTTTATCAGAAACATTGTTTACATTCTTAGAAATTAGGTTTTTAGAGTCACGTGGGCTCAAAAGAAGTTTATAAATGTCCTCATCTTCTGGGAGTGATTCAAAATTACGAATAGTTTGTTCAACATAATTTCTAATCTGTAAATAAAAAAAAATTGTTGTAGGGAGAGAAAATACCTTTAGTTGAGTAAATGATGAAAATTTTCTATTGATATACAGATGTCTAGAGCACAATTTCTGGTTAAGTATTTCAAACGAGAATCTAGAAAAGAGGTGGGAGGGAGAGCATGATTCCGGCATATAGCTGAATGAATAGAAGTAGTTGGTAAAGCACAGCTCTTTTTAATTTGATTAAAGATTTTAATACTATTTGAAACTATAAAATTCCCACTAGCTTTGGGAGTAGGAGCAGAAAAGAGAAGTGCAGGAAGCGAACTACAGTTAAGACTGCTGCTTATGGCTACCACCCAGGGTGAGTTTTCCCAACAGCAAATTTGTTCTTATACCCTTCCTGCCAGTAGTAAGAGCCTGACAGTCAGATCCCAATAGGGCTAAAAATTAGGGAGGCCAAGGCCCCCTTTCAACTTGGGCTTGCATAAATGGGTTTTGGAAATTCTGTGTGTTTTAAAACCCCAGATAAAATGGCACAATTATACTGTCTAATGATTTAAAAAAAATTCTTATTTAGAAAAATAGGTAAATTTTGAGAGAGGTATAAAAATTATGGAAGAGAAACCATTTTAATAGCGTTTATGCGACCCACCATGGATATAGGCAGACCCCTCCATTTTTCTATGTCCATTTATATTTTCTGCTAATTTATTGTAAAAAAATTCAATTTGAGTATAGACGGGGTTTTTCTTGGCAAAAAACACCAAGATATTTAATGTGTCTGTACTCTTAAAAGGTAAATGTACAAGAAGTCAGAAGGAGGTCAGCAATTCCAAAGCAGCACCACTTTTTCTGGAAAAATTAATTGTATAGCCAGAGATATCCCCAAAAGACTTAACTAATATATATATAAGGAGATGTGATGATTCGTGTTGTCTCTAATTGCTATAACAAGGGGTTCAATAGCCAATGCAAAAAGTAATGGGCTTAAGGGACAGCTTTGATGTGTTCTTCTATGTAAATGGAAGGGTGCTGACTTTTCTTGCTTTGTGAGTACACTGTACTGAAGAGGAGGGGTCTGCATATAATAAAGTCACCCAGGATATAAACTGATCGCCCAGCCCAAACCTCTCCAGAACAGCAGCCATGTAGGCCCACTCCACTTGATCAAAAGCTTTTTCCGCATCTAAACAAAGTGCAGCCACCTTAGAGCTCCCCCAATGCTTATGTAACATAATGTTCATCAGTCTTCTGACATTAAAAGTAAAAATTTTTAGGAATAAACCTAGTTTCTGGTCTGGGTGAACAATTGAATCAATGTTTTTTTAACTTGCGGCCAGTATTTTAGAAGATTCATATCCACATTAAGCAGGGCTATAGGACGGTAGGAGGGAAGTTTCGTCTCATATCTTTGCCGTTTTAATATCAGGAAAATATTTCATATAATGTTTGTAGTAATTCTGTAATCAGGAATGTTTAATCATCTTAGTAGCAGAGGAGCCTATCTTAGCTGAATATTTATAAAATTCAATGCCAAAACCATCAGCCTGCTACACCATTAGGAGTGATTAAGAAGGTCCAGAATTTCCTGAATTGTAATTTCGGAATTTAAGAAAATTTGAGCTCAATCATCCAACCTGGGAAGATTCAACTTATTTAGCCACGAAGAGATGTCACCTTTGGGTTTGATAACAGTTTCTTCATAGTATTCTTAAATTTATCATTAATAGCTTTAGGATTAATTTCAGAATTTTGGCCATTGATGTTCAAAATCGATAGCCCCACTGGCCTTCCAAACTTTAGCTGCCTAGAAAGAAGTTTATGTGGTTTATCGCCAAATTCAAAATGGTTTTGTTTGACCCTAATAAGTTTCTCACTTACTTTATTTGATAGGATAGAATTGTGCTCATTTTAATTCTAAGGATTTCTTTTGAAATAGAGGGACAGGATGGCTCAGAGCTTCTTTTCTGCTGCCCTAAATCCCTTTCAATTCCTCAGTAAGGCTTTTACGTTTTTTCAAAGACTCCATTCAAAGATATAATGTGCCTATCAAGAATACTGGTGCTTTAAAAGCTTCCCATAGTACTTGAATCTATCAATGTGTTTGTCATTAGTTTCTAGAAAATCCGAGATTTTAGAATTCATAAAATGGGAAAAGAGGAGTCAGATAAAAGGAGCGGAGAAAAACGCCAGAAATATGTTTGTCTAGTGTGGCACAGATCCAAAATGAGAGAGGTTGGAGTGTGGTCTGAGATTAACATGTTATGATAATTTGAGTAGACCACATTGGAAATTAGTTCAGCAGAAAATAGTCTATTCTGGAATAAGATTTGTGCACCTGTGAAAAGTAGGAATAGTCCCTTCCTGACAATATTACATCCACCTGGGGCTTGCTGTCAGAGAACAACATGAAGTAATGGACCTAATTGAACTTTTCTAACAACCACTGATGTTTTGTCCAAATATTTGGGACAATGTTTTTTTTAAAAGATAGTAAAAAAAACTCCACAAACAATGAACACTATGGGAGTTCTTGTTGTATCATCAACTGAAGTAAAAGAATCAGAAATACTTTATTGATCCCACACGTGGGAAATTTGTTCGTTACCGTAGCAGTAAAAGAAGAATAGTAGACATAAGAGACATAAGACAAAAGAGAAAATACAGAATATAAAAAAACAAAAAAATGTAGCATGAATGTAAAAAAATAAGGTCGTATGATTTGTATCATTGTGAAAAGTAAAAAAGAGGAGTTTGATTTAAATAAAATGTTATTGTGAATATAAAATTTACAAGTATTAAATAAAACATTAAGAAGTAAATCAAGCAGCCTATCACCTGAGACATGATTTTTCTAATTTTTTTTAAATTGTATATTAATAGAGAAGTTCGCGCAACACCAACAGTACAAAATACTCCCCAAAATATTTATATACATTCATAAAACAAATGATCTATTCTTTATATTAATATCACAAAAAGCACAGTTGTTTTCCTGCTTTGTTCTGTCTTTTAGCGCAGCTTTACGTCAGATTTGAAATTATAAAATATCAAATAGAAACAGAGGACATGGAATAAAAATGTGTCTGAATGTAAAATAATAAGCATTACATTATTAACGCTTGGTTAGTAAACTAAAGAGATGATCAACCTGGACTTCATTCAGGATTGTGTGCATAGTTTTTAACCCCGCTGAATTCTAGTAGAAAAAACACTCAAATTACAATTTGAGGATAAAATGATTAGAATCAAACCTATAAACTGCATTAATGGAACAGGTTAATGGACACATATTTTATTATCAGTAAACTTTACATCTTATGACGATAGTTGAAGTGTCTGTCACCTGCCTCTCCCCAGACCGCAACTCCCTGTTAAAACGTGTTTCACCCAGGAACTAAAAAACTCCCCAACCAATCCTATTTGCAGTCATATTTATGCCACCACGTTCACACAAAACTTTCTAAGTTGCAAATGAAAATATTAAATATTTGATTTAAAGGATATTATTGTGTTTGTAAAACGAATCTTTTCGCATGCGCTGTGTCTCATTTCTCTTTTTTCCTATCTTCGATTTTGCTCACATAAGTTTCAGTTTAGCAAAGTGGGGCGTGATGCGATGCCAGTAGCAGTAGTGGTGGTTTTAGGCACAGTAATACGGGAGTGATTGGTCTGGACCAGGGTCGCAACCTTTTTACTGGGGAAGAGCCATTTGGGACCGCCCCTAATGAAAAAAAAAAGCACCCGGAGCCACAACCCGTTTTGACATCATTATATATATATTATGCATATTATATCGGTTAAGTCATTACGCCGATCGCGATCGATTTTCAAAGACATAAGTAGATTATGGCCAGAAAAGATAAAAAAGTACTTCTTTTCTTTTCATCTTCATGTTTATTTGTTATATGTTTGCTTCAACATTATTGTATATGTACTGATGATTAAAAACTACAGAGTTTCATATAAAGATACTTTTGTATTAACAGATGAGGCGTTTTATTACAAAGACAGAAAGCAGCGACCATCGTATTCATGCTCTGCTGTAAACGGTGCAATGCGGGGAGCGTGGCATATTATGAGGCATTTGGCGCTGCTGGCTCCGTACGGAGCGCGCGGCCTCACAGCTTCCTTGATGAGCTCGTATTTATCGGGCGAGAACTGCAAGAGCTTAGAGCAGGAGGAGAAAACGCGGGAGTGGCTTTAATAAACTCCGGTTGCTGGACTTCTACCGGGGACGGATGTGTCAAGGGGGAGAAAAAGACGCCCTGAAGGCAGCAGTTTGCGCTGAGTGCATTTAAAGTCGCGCTGCAGTGACGTATATGTGTCAGAGGATGTCCGACACATTCTGCATGTCAATCAAGTCTCCAGGATTTTTCGGGTGAGGATTTTGATTGGCTGGTGGATTTTCTTCAAGAAGCACTCTTCCCTTCACCTCCCCCTCATCACCCCCGAAGATGACCGTCACCGCGACTGACGCAACGAGCTCCCCTGATCTGAAACACACATCACCGCACACGGAGTCCAAAACACCGATGAACTTCTCCGCCACCAGAAAGCTGGCCCCTGCTCAAGGCCACGCTAAGCTCCTCGCAGAAATCACCCAGACCCGGAGTGTTTACGAAGTCAGTTTCTGTATTCTCCTGTTATCAGCCCGCAGCCCCCGTCGAACAAACACGGAAGCCCACCAATGAAGCTGTTTTTACGCGGGCACATGTTCCCACGGAACCAGCAGCACTTTTGAAATGCCATGAAAATGAACGAACCAAAATACATTTGAATTTTTATGCAAAATACTCATTATTTTTCTGCAAAGTCACATAGGAGCCACAACAGAAGTTGATGAAAGAGCCACATGTGAATCTGAGCTATGGGTTGTCGTACCCCGGTCTGGACAAATTACGCTAATACCATAGAGAAGATATTATGCAGTCTGTTGTAAACAAGACCTCTGACATCGAGTGAGATTATCTTCTAAACGTGTCTTTTATTATTGTTATGACTATTATTGAATGCATGTCAGCTTATAGTTTTTAATCCGTGCACCCTGTGCTTTATTATTGGCAGAATGGACCCGAAGAACATTTGGCCGTAAGTTATCAACATTTTCAGCCATGGCTGAACTTAAATTGGAATAACAAGCGGATTGTGGCAAAATCTCTTTATAAAAATTACAAAGAATATTGTCAGACACAATTTATGAGGGAAAATAACTTTAGGTTACAAAGGGAACGTGAAATGAACCTTTGTAGAGCCTTTGAGCAGAGCATAGAAATTGTCCAATTGTGTTGCTACTATAGTGACGAAGTACTCAGTCTAAAGGACCCTAAACGCAGGTTCTATAGGGCTGTGTTGGCACTCTACACCTGAATGAGTTATTTAATAGAGGAGAATCACGTGGGTTCCTCATGGGAGGAGAGCACCGCTATCTTGTGAGGCTGGCCATCTGCTGCAGTATGTGAACACATTTTTGCAAAATGCCAGTTCATTGTGTGGGTTTCAACTGCCAAAATCTGAGAAATAAGTCCACGAAGGAGGAAGGCATAACATTTCACAGGTAAGTGCTATATATTTTTTCTTCTTCTGCAGGGGCTTCATTCATACATGTTGACATGCATGATGCTGCAGGGCTATTATACATCAACATGCTGCATGATGTAATGTATCAATTTGCTGTCGACATAAATGTAAACTTTATTTTGTTAAACCTATATATAGTATTCTAGGACTAGGCTATTATTGTAATATAGATTTGTACATTTCTGACTCAGTGACTGAACTTTTCTTGCAGGTTTCCAATGGATTCAGACTTAAGGAAAAAGTGTCCCTGAGATGGATCACTGTGGTTACTATTTTGAATAATACAGTTCTGGCTATGTTCAAAACATTTTAGAAACACATTTTGATAAGAGGCAAGACTGTTCGCCAGAAAGTTCCGGCAGCATCTGTGTTACAATCGACTGATCACTCACATGAATGGTAGAGTAAATCTATTCTTTTTCTTTGTTTTTTGTTTTAGGTAAATCTATTGTTAACTTTGGGACTTTTTGTTGGCTTATTATTTATTTATTTATTTATTTACTTATTGACTTATTGTTGAATTATTATTATTATGTATTAACTTATTGTTTATTTATTGTTATTATTTATTATTTGTATTGACTTACTCTTGATTTATTATTAATTATTATTATTAACTTATTGTTGGGCTTTTCTAAATAAATTAAACTACATGTCAAAGAGGTCTAAAACTTCTAAATGTTTAGAAATCATTTTTTAAAATTCTTTGTAATACATTTGCAAGAAGTCCTGCAACTATGCATGTTTCATTAAAGTTTGAGCTTTAAAGCCTGACAGTTTCTCTTATTTCATATATATATAATACAAAAGCTACGCATGCTACTAGTTACAATAGGAAAGAATTGTCATGTGGGTTTTGACAACCTCAATAAGATATCGGCCCGGCCACCGGTGGCTTGTGCCTTCTCAAGCTGGCGGTTCCTTCAGCTTATGTAACTCATTGCCTACACCGTCCTGCAGCCGCGCCCCTCGCTCTCTGTCGTACACGCTGCCATGTGATGCGAGAATGAAAGGGGAGGGGTAGTGGGCTCAGGCTGCGAGGTGGAACGGGGCACGCGGAGCACTGCAAGCGCTGCCGGGATTGCGCAACACCAGGATCATCGAAGCCTTTAGAGAAATAGCCGGTATGGCTTGCGCCTCGGTAACAGACACCACGTTAGATAAAGATGGCGATTTGATTTAGTTGGAATCTAGACCAATCAGGAGGCTGTTTGATGGCAGCTATGTCACGCTAAACAGAAACTTATGTGAGAAAAATTAAAGATAAGAAAAAAGCAAGATGAGACACAACGATGTGAAAACACATGTTTTGCAAACACAAGAATATTTTTTATAGCAAGCACAAAAAAAATTAAGAGCAAAAAAAAAAACATTTAGAAAAAACAATTGAATGCAATTATTTAATGTTTTCATTTGCAACTTAGAAAGTTTTGTATGCAACGTGGTGGCATAAATATCAATCCATATTCTAAATCCGCCCAAAGTATGTCTATCCACCTAAATCAATTTTTACCTGCAAAGTCTAGAATGAAAACCGCTCTATTGAGCAGGAAGCCGCCTGGTCTGACAATGCTTTCTGTGCTCGCTGACTTGGGAGTCTTTAGACTTGCTGTTGACTGGAATACACCATTGCTGCTGAAGGACAGGGGGGAACAAACACTTTTACATGATCAATCTTATGCCAGTTCAGTGATGTGGGGTGTTTTTTATGACAGAGTTAATTAATGATGGATGTAAAATGTATTTTAGACACTTTTATTAAGGTTTTAGCTCAGGACCCTAGAGAGTTGGGGGACCCAGCGGATCCCCTATATTTGCCTATTGGTAAGTCAGCTTCTAGTCACAAGATCCAACAACTTATCTTTTGAGCTAAAACAAAAAAAGGAAATCACATTATCTAGAGCTTTCCTCTCTTCAATGGATTTTAATTTATTGCAGGATCCATTTGTAGTTTTGATAAGAAGTCCCATACGGTCAACTTAATTTTAACATTTAAAATTTGTTTTTAGTTGATTTTTATCTTTAATATCTTTCTTTTTTTATTATAGTAATTTCTTTTGTTTTTGTGTATTATTATGTTGTGGGTATTTGCCTGTGCAGCACTTTTGTCATCTGAGGTTGGATTTCAATGTGCTTTATAAACAAACTGACTGACTGGAGCTAAATTACCCCTCCACCAAACACCGCCTTATAAGCTCTGACCTGAAATGATGACCTCGATCAGATCCCCGTCCTGGACTTCATCATCAGCTGTCAGGCGGTAAAGCAGCTGCTGAGAGGCGGGCTGATGTCTGAACAACAGGATCTTCTCCCCAGAGCCGACCACTCTACAGTCTGGAGCCTGAAGATAAACACACAAAAAAAAAAAAATCTGACTTAATCTACTGAAAAATGTTTCATAATTAATTATGACTAAATTGTCACTGGGTGAATGTGAGAGGTAATCAGTGTCTTGTAACAGATCATATCCTGTCCAGGGTCTCCACTTTGCCCAACAGCAATCAAGTTAGGTCTAGTAGTTTGGTGACCCCAAAGGATACAGCAGGTTAAGAAGATAGATATTGATGATTTTTCTCTTGAACACCTACCAAAAGGTTTTTATGTTTCAAATATCTTCTTGTAGTATTTTTCTGTAGGAGAACATAAATAATGAAAATTAAGCAAAATTCTCATTTCTAATTATTTCATTCATCAAATCTTTGTGAATCAGGAACAGATGAAAAACAGCAGCTTGAAAGTACACTAGGGGCAAGCCACAAGCTCCCTGTTCTGTTCCATTCTGATGCATCCACTTGTAGACAACTAGATCCATGAACGTCTTCATTCCCCATCCAAGCTGGCAGCTGGTTCAAAACTGTATGATTGGCTGGCTCCAATATTGCTCGCCATTTATGCTGCATCTGTAATGTTAGGTTGGGGTGTAAGGGGGCTGTTTTCGTTAGCGGGAGAGCATGTAAATGAGAACTCTCAGTTATGGCTCAGTTACGGAAGAGGGGCAGGGTGCCCACAACTGAGAAGTGAATTTCTAAGGAACTCCTGCTGCCCGGCAGAAACTGTCCTAGAAATAGACCCATGTTTTTTATTTTCTTGATCATAGTGGAACTGTAAAAATGATTAAAAAAAAAACTCACAAGGCAAAAAAAGCAAGAATGTAACAAAAAACCTATATAACTTGGAGAATTAACTCTGTGTTTATGTGAAAGAAGATAAAAAATGTTGTCAAGGACTATCAGGAAACTCTTCATTTAGTTTTTCTTTAAAACAAGAAAACCAATCCTCTGCTTGGTCTGTATTGGTGTTGGAATAGCACATTGAGTTTCTTACATCAGGGGGGGGGAGTAATAAACAAGCAGATAGAAGATTATTAACCATGATGAAGAACATGAACTCTGCTGTTTTAAGAACATCAGTTCTCGCCACAGACTATTTTGGTGCAACTTTGATTTTTTGATCGGCTAGGGAACACACATGAATGTTGTAAACGATTTTTTCGCTTACCTATCAGTGAAAAAGCTCCATGACTAAAAGTATCTCAGAGGAAGATGATGGAGTAAAAACAATGAAGAATAAACAAAACTCCACATCTGCAGATGTGAAGTTGAAATAACCTGCATCCACCGCTGTCTCATGTGATGACTTCCATCCGACTTTATTGTTGTGGAAAAAACCCAGTAACCCAGAAGCAGCAGACTTTCCTGTGAATGCTTAGGGAATGAACAACAGGGTTTTTTCTCTCCCCCAGCAGCAAAGGCAGATGTTTACCTTCACACCATGTTATATATTTAGCTTAAAAACATAATGAAAATTGTATGGATATTTTTTTAAAGTGAAAGCTGCTCTAGAGTCCTGTTCTGCTTCAGTTTAGACCCACAAAAAGTTACTGCTGAAGCCAATAAACATATGTCCTTTTCATTTACAGCTAAATTGATTAACATTGCACATCTGTTTTTCTAATTATTTTGTTTGTTTTTGAAAGCAACTTTTGGGTTGACCTTGCTTCCGGAGTCCACAGAAGGCTGTCTCATTTAGAGTGGACAGGAGGATTTCTCTGGTGCAGCTGCTGTGTGGTCACTCTGAAAACACAGTGGTTTCTGATCAGAAAAAACCCACCCAAGCAGAAGCTTTGCTGCTTTGTGTCTGAGCGTTACAGAGAACAGAAGTAGTAAGCTGGAAAAGTTTTCTGCACGCCGGGTCGACCACAGTGGCCTTGAAACATAAAAGAACAACAAAAAAAAAAAAAACAGTAGCTGCAGCTCTGAGAGAGTGAACACATTTGTCCTTTGAGCTCTAAGGAGGAACCAGTTAACTTAACGTAAAGTTTAAAGTAATTTCCCTAAAGAAAAAGGTGAATTTATTCTTTGATGACTGAAAATGGTAGAACACGTCTTGAACTCCAGGAATCAAAGTATTAGAAGTTTCCAATTGGTCAACATGGCTGAATGTTGCAGCCACTCACCTATTCTACACACCCTCCTAAACGTATGACACTTCAGAGTCCAATTTTTGTAGACCAGGAGGTTTCAAAAATGAAATGAAACATTTCAAAGTGGGGACAGCAATATCGGTCAGAGAACATCTGTCATTCACAGGTGGAATGATCTGAACCAAGATCCCTGACTGTTTGTGTCTAGAAGGTGCAGACTCTCATCTAAATAGTTCAACATCTGAGGCTTCTTTGTTGAGGCCTTCTGGGCTGGGAGGGGACCAAACCAAGCTAGCGCATGTGTGAGACTGTTTTTACCTTGCTCTGAATGACCTCAGCAGCCAGCCTCTGGGCATGCTGGTAGCTCAGGTTGCCGGCTGAGACCCGAACCATCTCTGTGTAAAGCCCAAGCTTGAACTGGATCAGAGCAGACATGTTGCACTGGAAGACTATATTCTACATGGAGCAGCTGCTTATGGAAAGACCTGGACCGAATTTAAAGGGATTGAAGATTGACAAAACCTCATTACCTTTTGTGAGAACCAAAATAAGGCTGCAAAGATTTTGCAAAGAGACAAGACGGAATGTTAAACTTACTGCGAAATCCCTCCTCAGTCATGCTGTGATCGTTATCATTGCTGACTGTCAACGTGAAGAAGCACGGTCTGGCTTTCAGGGGACTTATTTCAGTCACGAGACACAGGATAAGCAGTGACATGATTCTCCCACCCCACCCCCACTTGCTCAGGCAGAAGTGCAGCATTGGGTTAACACACTTCCAGGTGTGAACACACTTCACACACAAACACCTTCTGAAAGAAAAATATTCGGTCAAAAACAAGTATGAAAATTTATAGAGACAGAAGCTGTTTAAAAAGTGGAATTTATCTTTATTGGACACAGAGTAAAATACAGGTTAGACTACCATTTTTTATAGAGTTCCTCCACATGAAGCAACCTTCATGCCTACACCTGCTAGAGAACAAGGTCATCATCTGACAGCATAAATATCAGGACTAAAAGCACATAAAAGGAAACAAACTGAAGCTTTGGAACAGTTCCTTTCAGCAACAGTCACTGAAGAGAACTATTTACACCAGTCTTTTCTCAGAAACACAAAATTCTGGACTATTTCTTTGAGTGCTCAAAATGACCAAGGCTGCAAGCCAGAGTGTCAGAGGTTTTTAGCGATAACCAATGTGATCAGCATTTTCCATGATCCTCCAGTCCAGTCTTCCACCTACAAAATGTGAGTCTTTACAATAATTGCTGTGAAATTGTAAAGCACTTTCCCCTCATGACATTTCAAACACCTTCATTTACCACTTCCTTTAGTGTTCCTCCAACAAAGAGCAGCAAAGCAGTTGATAACATCTAAGAGAAAAGCTCTCATTTCAGAATACTCAAGATTATATATATTTTTTGCATTATAAGAACTGGAGGATAAGTGTGATGTCACTGCACCAGATTATTTTAGTTTGGGATAACCTTAACATTCACAGCATTCTTTTTGTTTGTTTGCTTGTTTGTTTATAAGCACTCGTGTTTGATAGGTGCTTCTCTCCTGCATCAAGAACACAATCAAAGTGTAAACAATATCAAAGTAACATTCAAAGTAGTGTTCTTGGGAACCTTCAAAATAAAAGTACAGAGCCAAAACAGGAAACAGCAACACAATGAATGTGTTTGAGGATAATGGGCCAGATTTTGAAGGGTTTGATTGAGACCGAGCTCCTCCTGAATCATTGATTAAAAAGTAAATAATACAATTTTTTTTTTAAATTACGTTTACTACAAAACAGAATAAAGAAAAACTAAGTGTCAAATGTGGAATCACTGCCGTTTGAAGGCCATGATTATCCTGCTGGAATGATTGCAAATCACGTATTTAAAGTGAGATCCCCATGTTCCTCTGCAGCGGAGTTCAGATTTAAACCTTTACAAATGAGTGCTCCAGCTGCCAAACAAAAAACACGGACACATATTTAAAGAGCATAAATACACTTTAGACTCCATTACTACTCAAATACAACTAACCCCCATTGTTCTTTTAAATCTATCTCGTTTTCAGTCTATCCTGTTTAGATAAGTGTGGATTTTCCAGTTAGGAGGCTCTTTTAGCCGATGTGATGTCCACAAAGAAAATGAACAATAAAAGTGTGTAATAAACACACAAGACTTACATTGTAAAAACATTTTATACATTAAAAATGTATGCAAAGGGGTGGAGGCTGAAATGGTTTCAGAAGAATCTTTCTTTTTAATTCCAGATAAATCTTTTTCCGCCGGACATGTCGTACCTTGTTTGCATCCATTGGTGGTGTGCGTTCTTGGATTGTTTCTTTCAGCAGAAAAATCATGTTCTGTGTGAAATACATAAAGTGCAGTGCGTCTGTCTGAACTGACGGTGGCGCACTTGAGCCCACCAAAGAAGCTCTCTAAACACCTTTTGGTGCTGATTTGAGACAGGAGGCAAGTGGGTGTGGCACAGACATTCCACTTTGTAGAAAGCAGCATGCTTATAAATGTGAGAATCCTAATATTACAGACTGATGGCAGACGTTTGCATGACAAAGCAACATGACATAAGTGTGCTAATATTCTTTCGTTTGTTTTAAAGAAAACAGTAAACATATGCTGCTGTGGTGAATGACTGAGCTGACATGCAAATGGTCCCTCTTCATTGGTGCACTTGCCTCCCAACTCTCTAGCCAATCAGAGAGCTGCGTCTGGTGAGGTCCACATTGCTGGCGCTGAGTTCCCGGCGGTCCGAGAGGCCGGAGCTGACATCCTGAGAACAGATCAGGATGGGCAGCTAAACAAACGGCTGTTAACTTTAAGCTAACTTATCCCCTTACTGAGAGCATGTGGTACCTGTGTGGTTTCTTCAGCACTCTTGTTGAGGAAATTCAGCGAGCTGGCTCTCTTCATTCTGTATAAACACAACTATGGATAAAAAATTAATTTAAGTCAGGTAATAGCCAAAATAAAAGCCTTAATTAGTGCTTTAAGTGGGCCAGCATCACTGCACTTAGCAATCGCACTTAGAGTAATCGCGAAAATACCATACTCATCAATCTCAGTTATGATTTTATTTTTAAAATAAAATGCATAATTATGATAGATTATTTGATTATTCTAAGACCGCCCACTTGCTTGCTCACGGCCAAGACTTAAGGCCACAGGTCACTACACAGTGGCGGCCGTGCATTACACACCTAGGCCTTCATTTGTGCTACGTCTGACTCACTCAACCCCCATTAACCATGTTTATGCCTCTAAATAAGCGGAATTAATAAACAGTAAACAAATCTCATTATGCAACCTCCGGCAGCACAAAACATTGAAAACAACCACATAAATTTTGGAATATTATTATATTTATCATTTCAATCATAAAAAATGCAGATTATTTGAAGAAAAATCAATCCTTTCTTTCCTCTAAAAACAGTTGACTCACTCTGCCGCGTAGATTATCGCGCTTCATTTCTGTCAAGAAGTCCTTTGCTATTCCGTCAAGGCAAGTGCTGAGAGCCGAGTCTTTCCAGGTGTGTTTTTCCGTAGGTTTAAATTTGCTTTAGAGCCGAAAATGTCTGCTCGACAGACGCAGTGGACATGGGGATGGTCAGCGCCAAACACACAAACCTGTACGACTGTTTCATGTGCTCACTCAGATTTTTCTGATGAAGTAGTCAAGGAGATCACTGGGAGATTTTCTTGCAAAATCCTCCATGGTGTAAATTACAGTCAGCTCTGTTCCATCCAGATCAAAAAGTGTTCCGCGGCTCTGTGTCAAACTGGACAAGGCTCTATGTGACTTTTTCGAAACTTTTGTCCAATCAGAGGTCTGAATCTGTGACGTTGCCTAAGCCTGCTAGAAAGTCCTGCCTACACAACTCAAAATCGGATTAGTTGAAAGAGATGAATGACCAACATTGATTTTGCATTAGGAGGCCTTCACAACTCATGGTGAAGGCCCTTACCCTGCCTAGAAATAAAGGACAGCTGAATTGTTATTGGTTAAATGCTCCACTGTGAAAATTACGTCAGTCTGGAAGCAGCATAACCATCATAAACACAATAAAAGAGAATGGACATAGCATTTGGAAGGATTTAATGAGTTTGCATGGTCAAATTATAATTTACAAATGATTTAGATATTTTTTATGCCATCATAGAAGGACTTGAATGCCCTGACAGCCCACCACTGCCTAGATCATCAAGCTTCGTAACATTTATGCTAGATCTGCTGGAAAGACAAATATTAAATCCAAAGGTGAAATTCTGACACTTAGATAAGCAGGAAGATATCTGTCCATCAATGGGTTAGGAGCGAGGGATAAGGCAGAAAGGAGCAGTGTGGGGGTGGAGATGCAAGCATGCTGCCAAAGTGTACCATGTGTTCATGAGGGGAACCAGATTCTCCTCACCCACCAAGCCAGGTGAGAACGAGGCCCCCTACAGGGGCCCCTCTAGCACTGGGGAGCACAGGCCACCAATTAGGAGCCTCCCAAGGTCACAGGACAGGCAGCCCAGCCAGACGTGGTGGCAGCGCCATTGGGGTCACTGTGCCGACACCAAGACGGCTGGAGGATCGAGCCAGGACCCTGAGGCCCATTAGCCCCACCGCCTGCCGAGCCTGCCATCACAGGCCAGCCTCGGCCCCTGACCCAAGCAGCCCAAAGATCATGACGCAACCACAGCTCCACCCCTACCCCCCACCACACTACACTACCTTCTACAGCCCCCTCACCCAACACCTTCCCAAACCCCTCCTCCCCCAAATGCCCTCCCCACTCTGCAAAAGGGAGGGTGAGCCCCAGCGGGTCCCGGTGAGCTAGCCCCCTCAGGCCTGTCCCCACCCATGTACTCTCTCTCATGCACATTCTTCTGGTTGCTCCTCGCCCCCTGTCGCCACGCAGTAACCGACTGGCCGACCCCTCAGCACTTCACGCCCAGCCACTACCTCTACTAACAGGATCCCACATGCTGCTGCCCCCACGACACCATCTATACCAGGTATAGAGAGGGTATGTTCAATTTAATAACTATAATAACCTTTTAAAAAGTTCACAACAATAAAATGTTTAGAATAATGAAACATTTTATTTTAATGTCGAAAAACGAACAAAGAAAAAAAAACGTTAAGGCTCAGGACCACACAAACCTACTAATGACTACAAATGGACTACAAATGTTTTCTTCTTCTTCTGTTTTGTTTAATGGCAGTTTAGTCCCTAAAGTAAGAGGATACAGCGCAACTTACTGAGACTTTATTAACTCTGTTAACACTGACACACGCCGCTCAGGGAGTCCAGAGAGAAAATGTTGATGCACATTTTTCTATTAGATGCTGCATCAGGTGGTGTGAACACCGGTCAAAGAGGGAATTTCTTAGGCGTGCAGTCCACTTGATAAGTGCCCGCTCCTTGCATGCAACCTGACTGTTAGAAATGAGGAAATTAAACAAGAGTGTAGTTTGTGTGGGCATCCGACGGGCACTTCCATATTATGAGCACACCCCGTTTGTGTGTAGTCAGTAAGAAGTCAGTGTGTGCAGTTCACTTCTGGCTAGAGTGTTGTGGTTAGGCGCTATACGATAAGCATTCTTTATATCATGGCGTGTTACTTGCATTTGTCTTTCTCGAATACTTTACCATTAATGCACAACAATCATATGTTCTATTATGAAGTCCCTAAGAACCTCAAGAGAGCCTCAAGGGAATCAAGACATACCTGCCAGCTTCAAATACAGCCGCTCCTGTTCATGACCTTGTTTATTTTCTTATTTTATTCGCTTATTTCACAGGACCGTACATCAAAAATCAAATCATATCAAATCAAACTTATTTATAAAACAGCGCTTATCATGCATTTCGCAGCCTAAGCGCTTTAACATTAAAACAAAAAACACAACATTACAGTAAAACCCAACCCATTCCTACACCCCTTCCCACCTCTCCATTAAAGCACATGACCCACGACAATGAATGTTGATCACCAATGCAAGTTAAAAAAAAATAAATAAATAAATAAATAAATAAAATGAATAAATAAATAAATAAAAAGCAAGCAACAAACAAACAAGGCTTGGCTCTCATGTGAGGAAACGGTATTTGGGAATCTCCTCATACCAGGAGCCGGCCCAGCCACGGGAGCATCGCCATAGTGCCAACCCAGACTGGGACAACACTAGGCTCACTCTACAGCCGTGAGGCTGCAAATTGAACCCCAGCCGCCCCAGCAAGGGCAAGAACTGCACAACAGCCACCGGCAACCCTGGCAGAAAAGACCTCTACAAGAAACATTGGGGTTTAAAATCACAATAAGATACTAAAATTATAAGATTAATTAAAAAACAAAAAAATAAATAAATTAATTAAAAAAATAAATTAATAAATAAATTAATAAAAACTGAGAATAAGACATAAAATGAAATGAAATATAGTATAGAATATAGCCTATATTAAAACTAAAAAATAAATTAGCAGTTAAAATCAACTAAAAGCTAAATTAAAAAGGTGGGTCTTGAGCCCCTTCTTAAAAATCCCTCTATGTTCTATGCCCTGAGGTTCCCCGAATGCTCCACAGGCGAGAGGACCATAATGGCAAGAACGAAGCCTCACCATAAGTTTTGGTCCTCACTTTAGGAACAACTAAGAGGCCAGCACCGGAGGACCTCAGGGTCCGCGAGGGCTCATATTTAAAAAGAATATTCAAATAAGAAGGCCCAAGACTATAAAAACACTTTATAAACTGAGCAAAAGAATTTAAAAATCAATCCCTGAAACGCATTAGGAGCCAATGCAGCCATTTTAAATCGGGTAGTACTGTACCGCCCCTATCCTCACAGAACTGGTATGTTGAGTTCTGTAATAAAGCACTGCTACATAAAACAGAATTAACCCAAAGGCTATTTTTCACCCTAGTCCCCGGACAGGTGTTAAAAATTGTCAGAATTATCAAGCTGTAAGGACCCGGACACCCGAAAAACCAGCATCACCTGTAGGTTTGAGTCAATCCACCCTACGAAAGTATGCGCATTGGAAGCTTTTAGACATCAACAGACAATATTTTCACTTGACTGGTCTGACTAGGGAGGAGTTTGCGTTTAATATATTTAAGCTTCTGGTTTCTGAAAAACCTATTTTTCAAATTAAAATGCTACAACAAGAAATTTTGTTTAAAAAAAATCTAAAATTATTGTGTAGAATCTTTTTTTTTCAAGATGACAAAGATTCAATGAAACAAAGTTGTTGGATTTGTAGAAGTTGTTTGATTTGTATATAATTCATGAAAATCAACAATACAGTTTTTTTTTTCGCCTCGGTTCAAGTCCCGGCTGGGGGACCTGAAACAGAACACCAATGGGGGACCTTTCTGTTCATTTTCTGGAGTCACATTTTCTGTGCTAAAATGTTTTAACAGACGCTTGCCTAATTCAGCCTTGCTCTAGGAAAATTCATAAATGTCCTTTTTGTAAGATTCCACAACTAAGAAACAATCCTCTTTAGTTATATCTTAACTGATATAAAACGTTTGCGCTGGTTTAAAATTACACTTTGTAATGAAAATCTTCCCTTTTACTTATAAGTTGATGCTAACAACCGGATGCTAAATTCTGCCACTTTTAATGATGGATAACTAAAGCAAAATGAAAGGACACTACTGTCGTAAAACTGGTATTTTCTAAATTGTAAACTAAACATGAATCCACCATGTCTGTAACTTCCTTATCTGCATGTGTGAAACATTCAAAAGTCAGTCGCTGCATATTAGGCAAGCGAGCAGCTTCTATTCGTCGGAACAACTGTCTCAATAAATTCCATCAGTTTCAAAAAATAAACGAAAACGGAAATAATCTGCTAGGAATATGCATTTATTTTCTGGTTCAAGTGCCTGGATACCAGTGATCAATACGACCGGTACCGGTCCACAGTCCAGGGGTTGGAGACCACTGTTTTATTGTACTACTTTTTATTGCTTTTTTTCATCAAATGTTCATTTAAAAACAACTAAAGTATAATTTCTATATCTGATTTATTTTCTAAACTGGCCTGCAGTAATGAAAACCATGAGGTGCTAATGTGGGAAAACGTACATGGCAAGCCTGAGGACTTCCAGATCTCAAATGAAATCAAGAACCCTTACTATATATACTGTCGCCCACTTTACTAGGTCCACCTTGCTAGTTCTGCATTGCAGCCCCTTTTGCCTTCAGAACTGCCTTTATCCTTTTTGGCATTGATTCAACAAGGTTCTAGAAACATTCTTCAGAAACTTTGCTCCATAACGACATAGTAAAGGAGATGACAACTGCTATGGGGATAGGTATAGATTCTCAATAATAATTTATAGATTTTTCCCCAAATAAAGCGAATTTCTAGTGTGTTTAGATTTATTTTTCAGACTGAAAGTCCTTCTTAGCTGTAATTTTATATGCTTTTCACTGGCTGAGACCGCTTCTGTCGCTCAGAGATTTCTGTGCACTCACCCTGGGTTTCGGGGTTCTTGGGGTCCGCTGCCCTGCAGCTTCTTCACTAGCATTTCACTGCTTCTTCTCAGGGCGTCGCGGATCTTCCCAAAGGAGCCACTGCGGCGCAGAGAGCCGCTACCTTCCTGAAACCAAAATCAGAGCTGTTGATTGCAGCTGAAGGAAATTAGGCTGTAAACTGTAAATGCAGGTACTTGCCCCGTTCCACTCAGCAGAGTCGTCACCCTCTCCATCCTCCGCTGACCCAATTTGACCCACCAACGCCATCCCGGCTGTGTCGTCTGTCACTCCCTCCACCCACTCCATCTTTCAGCAGCTCCACCACTTTACTCTGGTTGATGGCATCAATGCCCTAACAGATGAAGAGCACACACTGAGCAGTCTTAAACAAGCAACCTCTAAATCACTTTAGAGAAATTCATGAGATTATGGCCGAAATCGAATTTTTCCCCTACCCCTCCGGGGACAGGGGTGTCCAAAATCGTCTTTTGATTGCAACCCTCGCCAGTGGAGGGATACAGACCTCACGAGAGGGTAATCCACGACGCGGTGTGACGCAGAAGAGAAACGTGGAGAAATGTCTTCACGTAGGCGTGCTCTGAAGCACAGAAGCCTACACATAAATCTAAGTAATGATTTTTTGTTTTAGCATGACTTTTTAAAGTTATACACTAATGTTGTTATGTATTTTTCCATATCCCTCCGTTTGCAAGGCTAAATGTAGGGGTAGGGAGAAGCCGTTGGGAAAGAATTCGGATTAGGCCTATAAATCACACTCCTTAAATTAAGTTGGTTACCGCCAGTGAAACCACACAAACTACTCTAACAGCTTGAAATGTTTCTGTTGTACAGACAGTTTGGCATTGTACTAAGCCAGGACTCCAAGGGTACACTCCTCCAGAGTTTCCGCTGCTTCCAGCTGGTTCTGGACGACGGCAAGCAACGCCAGCAGAGGCTTTTTGAGGGTTGTAAGTTCACTGTTGACTGAAAAAATACAAAATTAAAAGAAAACACTTCAGGTTTCCTGTCGTTTTTGAAATATGAATCTGGGGTCACATTCAAGTCAATAATGGACTAAAAAACAAAGTCTTAAGAAAGTAAGAAGATCCCCTAGAAAAAATGTCTTATTTCCTGTCTTGCAGGAAAATAAATTTGAAATTTTTTTTTCAATAGATAATATAACTTGTAAATTTGTGTTAGTGATTGAATTTTTCACAGAAAATGAATTCCTGGCAAGCCAATTTTACCCTGTTAAGTAGATAGCCTATTTTAAGAAAAAAAATATAATTTCAAGAATTTTGACACATAACTAAGCGGGGGTTGCTTTTTAAAAAGAAAGTGTAAAAGGTAAAAAGACGATCATCCATCAGTGAAGTGAATTCATGAAACCATCAGAAAATACGATGAGTGCTCCTTGATGTCTAGAATAAATGAATGGTCACACTGAATTTGTAGCAGATTCATCATCATCCTAACACGGATGAGATTAGAATTTAGAGATTAAAGGAGTAAGAGCGGCATTTGCTCTGGCTACACTGCGAAAAACACATGATCACCATGTATTGTGGTCAGGTTTTTAGTTTAAATGCCTTATTAACCTTAATCTGAGGCAAACCTACCGTAAGTAACTTTTTAATAGGGTGTAAAGACTTGTTTTAAGACAATACATCTTGAATATCTTAAGTCATTTCTTCTTAAAGGGCCTATACCATGCAAAATCTTTTTTTTTGCTTTAAAGTGCATTATAATGTCCATTCCTCACGAAAAGAAACCCCAAAGTGGTATTTTTACCCATTCACACATTTCTGAATATTCCTTTAAAAACCTGCGCCCTGAGCATCAACCCACAAAAACGAGCAGGTTCTCATTAGCTGACGTACTGCTAAGAACAGCCCCTTCAAGGAAGAGTCTGCACTGCCACTACCGCCCCCAGGCTAACACACACACCCACTCACTCCGTGGAGCTAGCGGTGTTTGGCAAAAATGCTTTCCTTTTATAAGCACAATGTGCACATCCATCTTTAGAAAAATTCGGCTGTTTTGTTTTTTTCCTGGGAGAGACGCAGACAGTCTGCTATGGGTTAACTCTAGGTTGACGTCATGAAATGTGCGACACATTTATATATATATATATATATATATATAGATATATAAATATATCTATCTATATATATAGATAAATATATAAACACATACAGACCAAAAGTTCAAAAGTTTAAACACACCTTCTCATTCAAAGAGTTATCTTTATTTTTATGACTATGAAAATTGTTTAGTCACACTGAAGGTATTAAGACTATGAATTAACACGTCGAATAATATACGTACATAACAAAAATGTGTGAAACAACTGAAAATATGCTTATAGTCCTACTGAAAAGACTGTTAGAATTTGTATTATGGCAAGAAGCAGCTAAGTACAGAAAAACGAGTGACCATCATTACTTTAAGAAATGAAGGTAAGTCAGTCAGAAAAATTGGGAAAACTTTGAAAGTGTCCCCAAGTGCAGTCACAAAAAGCATCAAGTGCTACAAAGAAACTGGCTCACATGGGGACCGCCCCAGGAAACGAAGATCAAGAGTCACCTCTGCTGCAGAGGATAAGTTCACCACAGTCACCGGACCTGAACCCAACGAGATGGTTTGGGGTGAGCTGGACCGCGGAGTGAAGGCAAAAGGGCCAAGAAGTGCTAAGCATCTCTGGGAACTCCTTCAAGACTGTTGGAAGACCATTTCAGGTGACTACGTCTTGAAGCTCTTTAAGAGAATGCCAAGAGTGTGCAAAGCAGTAATCAAAGCATAAGGTAAAGCAGTGATAAAATCAAAAGGTGGCTAATTTGAAGAACCTTGACCATGACATATTGTCAGTTGTTTCACACTGTTTTGTTATGTATATAGTCCCACATGTGTTAATTCAGAGTTTTGATGCCTTCAGTGTGAATCTACAATCTACAACGCGCACGCACGCACACACGCATACTTTTACCTGTCTACCTTGCAGGCTTTATACCAGCTCCCATACTCGACATACGGACCTGAGTCCTTGCGGATACCCTGAGAAGGCAACAACAGAAAGAGAAGGCACAGAGGCAGAAACAGCAAGTAAGACACAAACTTAGAACTGTGACCGTGTGGGATTTTTGATCACCGCAGTGATGAATAAGCATGGGGCGCGTTGTCGCCCCCCTGTCAAACACAAAATCCCCCGGCGGCCGCAGTGCAAATGAATACAATTGCAACGCAGTATTCTTTATTAACAAATAACAATGACAACTAACGACTACCTATCTGACTAATGAGTGGGCGGCCGTGGTGCGGTGGGGCGGTCGACCCATGTTCGATTCCCGCCTTGCACGCCCATGTGTCAAAGTATCCTTGGGCAAGACACTGAACCCCACCTTGCCTCTGGTGGGAGGTTGGCGCCAGTGTTCGGCAGCGGAGCCGCCATCAGTGTATGAATGTGTGTGTGCATGGGTGAATGGGACTGTGACTGTAAACCGCTTTGGGCCTTTGAAAGAGGGTAGAAAGCGCTATATAAGTATACGCCATTTACCCATTTAACTATAGAGGTGTTGCAGAATGACTAAGTGTATGTGTGTCTGCACTGCGTGTGTAGGAGGAAGGAGCGCACACAAGTGTGTTGGGGGTGCGTGTTGAATCTTCTGCAGTGGACCGCTCTCGAGCTGCAAGCGAGCCTTCACCTGTGCTCTCTGGTACAGACATCTTCTCAGAATATTATATATTACCCAGTAATAAATGAGACTGCAAAACTTTGTCACCTTTCCAGTAGCCATAAAGCCTGAGACCCATGAAGAACGCAGGGCAGGAGGCTCCACCTTTGTTTATGCAGACACGTAACGTTGCGCTGCACAAAATAGTTCCTAAGCAAAACGTGTAGTGATATTAATCGCACTCTAACAGTGCGCATTCATGTTTGGTGTTACTGAGTGAAGGTGAACAGTAATAAACTCCCCCAACACAAAATCATCCGGTGTGCGGCCGTATCGCAGATTCAAGAATGCACGCAGCCTGTAATGGAAATTAATACAATGGAAATGAATAATTAAAACGCAGTAAATTTGTCGTATTTCCTCGCGAGACGTAAACTTCTGTTGTAGAATGAGGATGTGTGTGTGTGTGCTTCTGAAACCATGCGCGTGCGTGTGTGTGTAAGTAGACAAGAAACCCTTGAAGTCTGAAAACAGGACTAGCAGAAAAAGTAAATTATCAGCAAAGATGAATGTGTTTATTATAATTCCAATCACGCACCATATGCAGAACTTAAAAAAAAAACTTTCAGAAAAAAAAGGTGGGTTAAGGAGGTCATCACCGCGGTGATGCGGTTATCGTCACACCCCTACACAAACTAACTTAAAATGCTTGTTGTCCTGATCAGCTTTTTCGCTCTGTTTGGCTGTTGGAGGATAGAAATTATATAAACAGCTGACCTTGCTTTCTTCCCTCTCCTCTGCGTGCATCCAGATTGGTTTGTTGTCATCTGCAAAGTGAGGAGAAAAGAAGTCAAATGCTCTTAAATTCTGCCTTATGAGAAATTCAAAGAATAAAAGAAAGAATCATGTTTTAAAGCCACTGTGGATGAATGCTGTGATGACTCTGCTGTTTCTGTCAAAAATTCTGAAGCTTTGTACTCTTGCTCTGCCTTTTTGTGTAAAACGTGAGTGCTGCTCAGGACTTCACAGCAAGGCAGGCAGGAGAGAAACATCAGCATGTTACATGCTCAAAATCACAGAATAATCCTGCGTCCTGCTGATGACTGATTTGGGTATCAAGTGTGGCCAAACCCCAACAGAATCCAGCAGTTCAAAAAATGATTCTAGTTTTCGCTGAGCATGAAAACCAGAAGCACTGACTGTGTGGCGTTTTAGGTCTTTCTTGTTGTGCTGCCGAACTCCTGGCTTCACTTACTATTTACAGATCCAAACTCCTTCTCGTGCGCTCTGGTCAGGATTTCCTTATAAAGGACTTCTGCATCTTTAAATTTACCCTGCTTCAGGTAGCACGTCGCCTGCAGTGAGACAGTGTGGATCCACGTTTTCACATCCAAATGAAAACTTCAAAGAACGTTTAAGACAAATGTTTTGGACCTTCCACGAGTTTGATCAACCTATCAGCTAAACTACTCACCAGGTTATTTTTGGTTTTGGCAACATTTGGATCGTCGGGTCCCAGCTGGGACACGTAGATTTCCAGAGCTTGAGTGTAGTAGTACTCCACCTCATCGTACTTGCCCTGGTTCTGACACAGCAAGGCCAGGTTGTTTAGCTGCTTGGCCACATCTGGATGCAACTTCCCCAGCACCTAAACTCAAACAAATTACAAACATTTGCAACACAAATTCCCGCCTGCTTATTGGATTCTGTAAAAGTAAATCACAGCTGCAGAGCCACACTTTTACTCTGATCTCCAGCGCCCTCTTGCAAAGGGGTTCCGCCTCCTTATATTTGCCCCTTTTTCCGTATAACACAGCCAGGTTGTTGAGGGTTGCAGCCACAGCTGGGTGGTCCTTTCCTAGAGTCTTCTCTCTGATGGCCAGGGCATCATTCAGAAGGTGAGCAGCTTCTTTATAGTTGTTTTGGTCCCTTAAAGACACAACAAACAGCTTTTTTTTATTCGCATCACCAACAAAACAGTCTCAGTTGGGAATGGAACAAAGCTGCAAATTCCTGACCTGTACACCAAAGCCAGGATGTTCAGCATGGTAGCCACATCAGGGTGGTCGTGTCCAGACGTCTTTTCCAGGTCCTCCAGGGCTTGCTTGCAAAGCGGCACAGCGACCTCGTAGCGGCCCTGAGAGGCGTACTGAATCACCAGGTTGTGCAGCGTCCTGAGGCGCGCTGGGATCTCGTAGCCCGCGTGTTGGGCCGCCACATCCCCACTGGGCTGAGCTGTGGAAAAACACAGATGATCAGGAAAATCAAACTCTGGGTCTGGGAACTGCAAAATGTATTCAATATAAATATACAAAAACATTAGAAATTCTTAAATGTTATAAAAAAGTTGTTCTTTTTGTCATTTAGTCTATATTGTATAAGTTGTGACTTATTTGTTGTACTGAGAGGTCTGGCCATGGATCTTTGTTTTGAATGGCAGAAGAAAATAGTCACCATGCATTGACTGGATAATACAACTGGACAGATTACGGGTGATGTCACCCTTGATTCCAACCAAATGAAGTCAATTCAGTCACCATTTTCCCGCAACATCTTGGCACAAGACGTCCTTAGTAAGCGGTGACTGGTCCATGTACATTTCTATGGCAACCACTCTCTCCAATCAGGAGTGAGCATATTTATCCACACTGAATCCACTGAAAGCAGGCTCACAAGAATCTGTCAAACGCTTCAAACGTTCAATGCAAGGCCAGCTACTTTTATTGAGGCATCTGATCGGTCAGTTTATAACTTGAACAACTCGCGCTGAAGCAAAAATATCATGAAAAAAAATTAGTATTAAAAAAAAAGGTTAATAAAAAGTAGTAGAGCAAGATCTGTTTTCTGACAAATAGAATGAAAGTATCGCTGTTTATTTCTCAATTGAAGTCTATGGGATTTTGACTTTTTGGGACTGGGGGTACTTCCTATTCAGATTGCGAGGGGTTAGGGGTCACTAAGCCTAGTTCTCATTTATTGTCAATGCTTCCATGTTTCTTTCTCATCTGTAGCCATAGCAACAGGCAGAGGTGTCACAGACCTGCCTGCTTCAAAGTCACTATATGTGTTAAGGCAAAAAACTAGTAAGATTGACAGGTTTCTAACTATTAATTTTAATCTTTAAAAATAACAAGACTTCCATGCATTGAAAAACTGTATTTTTCCACCTCTCCAAAATGAAAATGTTTGAGAGACTTTTGGACATGTTTGTCACCTGATCACTATTGTTCTTAGAAGTGTGCAGGGATTGTGAGGATGTCCTTCTATGGTGGACTGTTAGACTTTAATGTTTAGCTAATAAAACATAAGAGAAAAAAAACATTCACATTGCAACTACAGATGGGACTGAAGAGAAACAGGCCTTTCACCTCAGCCTGAACGCTTTGTCTCTAAATTGTACAGAGCAGACCTGCAGCCTGCTGATGTCATACCTGGTCCCTGGTCGTCATCATTGGGAAACAGGTCGTCCAGGCTGTCCTTTGAAGCTTCTCCACCCCCCCCTCCGCAGCTCTGGTTCTTCTCCTCTGCTGGAGAGGCGTCGTCGTCAAACTTTTTGATCTGGTTCATGAACTCCAGGTGCTTCTTCTCCTCCTCCAGCTGCGCCACACTCTGCTCGCTGCAGTGCAGTTTGTGCTGCGTCGCTGCAAGCTCGTCCCGCAGCCACTGGTTCTCCTGGCAGAGGCGGCGCACCTGAGCTCGCAGCTTCTGCTTCTCGGACTCCACCGCGCTCAGGTGGCCTGAGAGGGCGATGATGACCTCACAGGATCAAAGCAACATAAATTACTCAATGTGTTAAATAAAAATCAAGAATAAAGCGAGCTTATGTTCCTCGTCTTACCTGTGCCTCTCCTAAACCCAGCTCGATGTCTTCCAAACTCTTCCGGAGCAAGCCGGACTTCTCCTGGGCAACAGGCGGCTGAGAGTCCAGCAGCGAGTTCAGGAGCTGGGTGTGCTCGCTGCGCAGCGTCTCAAGGCCCTGCATGACTACTTTGGTGTTGAGGACGATCTCATCCTGGCTCAGTCGCTCCAGAGCTTCTTCATGAGGATAAACCATGGTGGACATTGCCTGGTTTCATACACACTGAGAAAATGGTTTTTAACATCTTTAATTTAGCTAAATCTACACAGCAACTGCTCTATGTATTCAGATTGTCAGAAGTACAAGGAGGGGGCAGAAAAGTTTGTTTTAAAGATTTTTTTAACGAAAAAAACAAAAAACGGAGAACTCAGAATCAATGGAACATTTTCGTTTTCCCATATTGTCGAAAAACACGAAAATCTGCAATTCTCAGACTTCTCCACAAAATGGCCGCCAAGCTGTAGGTCATCTGGCCATCCCGTAATGATTTCAAAACTTCCTTGGGATATACTTGACGCGTGTGTTTTGGTTTTGTTACTGTATTTTGAAAGATTTTATTTTGGCCCCATAAGCGATTTTCGACCCATTCATTTTTTTTACAGTATTGCTCACTGTGATGTCATTGTCTTGGGGGGTTGTCGTTCACTTTGCCAAAAACTCATTTTCGTCAGGCCTTAGGTTTGTTCCAGTTTTGATGACTTTGTGCTCATGTGGCAGGGGTCAAATTTTGGCTCTTTCCAACTGCGAAAACAACATGGTCCATACAGTCACTGACTGCTGCAGGCCAATATAAAGAAATGTCAAAGCTTCAACTTAAGTGGGAAAAACAGACTCGGGAGGTTAAAAAACAGCAAGTAAGTCACATTATTCTATTCGGTTTATATCCTGGATAACACCAGGATAAAGGGCTGACAAATTAAAGTTTTGCTCACTCAAGTGAAACACTGAAGTTCCTTATTAACTTATATGAAATTCCACTAAATTAAACATATTAACCTTTATAGAAAAAAATATTAAGCATCATATTGGGGGGGGAGGGGTTTCGTCATGTAAAGTGGTCCTTAACTATAAATGGTTTGCCTGTTGGGAATTCGCAGTATCACCATTTTTTTAACTGCAATTTTTGCTCACTTTTTTTTTTTTTCAAACAGCGCACTGTGTTCTGCATCCTGATTGGCTGTAGATCATTCTAAATTGGTCTCGTCTGTGCCAGAATAGATGGAGGTATTTTCTGCTTAAAGACCCACTCCGAGGAAGATGTGTTTTTGACATGTTTTTCTCAATATGGAGGACATATAAAGAAACTTAAGCTTTATTTAGCATTTCTGAATATTTATTTTAAATTGTTTTAAATCAGTAGGAGACAAAAAAACTGCAACTTATTTGTGACGTAGAAATCATGCTGGGTGGGCCACAATCTCCCTGCTCCACTTCATTCTGATGCGTACTCTTATAGACAAATAGATTCATGAATGTCTCTGTTTTCCTCGTCTGAGCCAACATCTGGTTCAAAACTGTACAGCTGGATAGCTCCAATATTGCTTGCCAGTTTTGTTGCACCGCTAATGTTACGTTGGGGGTGTTGTTGCTGAGTTGTGTTCCGCACAGAATAGAGGTGAATTTCTGATTAACTACTGCTGCTTTGCAGCAATTATGTCCTAGAAAACCACAAAGTTTTTTTAAATATCGCTAAAAATGGCTTAATGATAGTTAAAAAACCACTGGAAAAATTTTTACAATAGATTTAAAAAATGATCAGCGTGGGTCATTAATATGTGCCTGTGAAAATTGTAAAAAGTGTGTGGTGAGGGGTTTTACAGCCTTAAAACATCTATAAATATAGTAAAATTAAAGCTGGCTACTCTACATAGTTTGTCTTTGCATGTTATTTTAGAACGCCTGATAAACAAGGGACCACCATACACAAAAAAAAGAAACATTTATTCTGAGTATTTCTTTTTACAAAACTAAATAGTTTAGTTAAAGGGCCTATACCTTCTCAAATCAACAGCTTTTTTTTCTTTTTTTCATTTTGTTAATTCCTCACAAAAGACAACCCAAAGTAGTATTTTGATCCATTAACAAATTTCTGAGTATTCCTCTAAAAACCAGCACTCGGAGCACCAGCCCCTCCCAATTCATGAAAATGAGTGGGTCCTCACCTGCATAAGTATGAATATGAGAAACAGCTCCTTGCAGGGAGAGTCTATGCTGCCAGCACCACCCCCAGGCTAACACACACACACACCTACATTCTCCGTGGAGCTAGCAGGGATCGGCTAAACGCTTTACTTTTCTATGCACAATATGCACATCCATCTTTGCAAAAGTTCGAATATCGTTTCTTTTCATGAGCGAAACGCAGACACTCTGCCGAGGCCGGCTCTAGGCTGACGTCACAAAAGGGCGGCACCCACAAGGAGCGAAAGACAGTGCCTCAGAGATCCAGTCGTGTTACTTCCAGGTAGGAAAATGAGCTGTGAAAATAACTGTTGTTTTTAAAAAAAAAAATGTTCTTTAGTGTGCCAAAGGTAATATATTGTCATATATATGGATTACTCTGAGATACAGGCACCCTTACCAGAAACCTTCACCAACAAAACAAAATACTTGAATTCATGTTGTCAATATAGTCTTCAAGAACCGTACTACACAAACATATCTGAAATCTCATCCACTGATGTTAAGTATTTTGGTATTAATGAAATAAAATATTTTTCCCAATTAATTGTATGTTTTATCATGAGTCTGGCGATACGATATATCACAATACAGATCACGTGTCATTCGTTCTCATCTGGAGCCCACAACGAAGCATCACAATCCGCGTTTCTATATGGTATCGGCAGCAACGTCGCAGAGTTTTTGATCGGGACCTATCCCAAAGAAAAATTAAGTCTCATAACAACTAAAACTGAGAGCCCGAACCTTTAGCATTTAACACAAGCTGATTCTTGTGGGATCTTGTTTTGGTGCGGAGTAGAGCTCCTCAAAGAGGCTCAGTGGGCTGTGCTACCAACTAGCAGTCGCAGGTTTAAATGGAAAATAAGAGTCAAATTCTAAAGGAAACCTAAAAATAAATCAATATCGTCTAGGCAGCATTTGTAATCAATACAAATATAACCAAGTGAAATTTTGTGATACATCAATTTTCCCCTACACCCCTATTGTATATTACAGCTCTAAAATATTGAAATTTCTGGGGCTACGATGAAAATATCTATTCAACCGTTTTGTTACAGAAGCCCAACTTTTGCAACTTGGTGCCTTCCATAATCACAGCGCACCTGTTTCCCCCCGCCCCTCCCCTGGCTGTTCCACTCACTCACCCATCTACCTACCCCCTCCCATCCGCCTCGCACACCGACTGCAATGCACCAATGTTCACACTCTTACTTTCAGTTTTTCAAACCGCCGCGTGTCTAACGGGGGTGTAATCTAATGATTTGCAACTTTAAAAGGTTCGCATTCAATGGGAACGTTTTAAGTTGCAGACTGAAAGGAGGAAAATACCGGCGGATGCGTCAAGGCCTGTGAGACCGGGAGGGAGGAGACGTTTTTCTTGGCAGCGAATCAATCGAGGTGACCGACAAGGACGAAACTCATAAAATCCACATTTTGTTTCTTCAGAAAAACATCCCAAAAAACATTCACGTTTCGGCTCTCCACATAATATTAATGAACCGTACAGGCCGCTCCCCCCTTGCGTTTTAGAGCATGCACAATATGTCGCGCACTATTTTACTGCGCTCTGTCTGTGAAGGCTGATGTCCGTTATCAATGACAGGCTTATAATGAAATTCTACTACAGTCGACAAAACAAAAAAGAAAAAACACAAAAATTATGCCCGATTGTGGCCCATAATTGCATACATAATCGTTTTTCTTAGAAAAATATAATAAAAGATCATTTCCATAAATTATAACACTACAGATATGTCTATATATTTGTAAAAACTCAGCTACCTTCATCGAAAACGGTGCGACGCTTTCCGACTTCGGGACAAAGCAGCAGCTGAATGTTGTGATGCTTTGACCTGCGTCAGCCTGCGTCACTCGCGGCAACTTCCGGGAAGTTTTCAAAAATAAAAGCCAAAATACACCAATGGTGACCGTCCCTATCTTATCGGATAGGAAATAGATTTGCTTTTCTTTTTACCGACGTCCTCATTAGCAAGTCTAATATTACCACCACAACAATAATAATAATATTTTAAATCCCAAAAATATGATCAGAAATCTGTAAACGTATTATTCCAGACAGAGAACATTTATTTTGGAGAAGTGAATAGGCAAAAACTTACAAACTAAATAGATTTGGATTTTTAATAAGAGTGATTAATACATATCCAGTGATGAAGCTATTTCTAAAGAATGAAATGGCAATCTCTATACTATTTTGTTTTTGAAAAGAATAATTGAATATTTGAAGGGCCACATCTATTACTCATCCAGTGTTGGTCCTTGGGCAAGACCCTTCATGCTACTGCCTAATTATGTAGCTACAAGGGGGGCCCCCAAGTCTCCCTGTGCAGTTCCCCACCCAGGATAAAATACAGGGTTGTTTCAGGAAGGGCATTCAACGTAACAACCCAAATGTGTGCCCTTCGTAAAGGCTGATTCGCTGTGGCGTCTCCTGGCAGAATATGCTGCAAGTTGAATAACTCCATATTTGAACAGACCCATTAAAAAGAGGTTTTTAATCTCAACGGGACTTTCCTGGTTAAATAAAGGTTAAAGACATTAAGACTTCAATTTTTTTTTACAAGTTCCCTACTTTGCTGGGCATCATAGGTTCCCTACTTTGCTGGGCATCATAGTTGTTGCTTCCTCTCACCAACAATCTCCCCTTTTTCTTGAATTGCCTTTGATGTCACGATGTTCAGAGTAACTTTTTTGGGGCTGTAAATGGGCTTCAAAATTATCCTATAGTGGATGATATGGTACAAAAGAGCAAAACAATTTGAAACTAAACAATATTTCAAACAGTTCAGGCTGTCGTCCGATTCTGTGTTTTATTCTTAAATGTAATGCTGTTTGTTTTTAATTTAATGATGTTGATTACAGACCAAGAAACCACTTTTTAGGGCCAGTTGTTCAAAGGTAAGGTGATCGGATTTTGGTGATCGGATTGGATCAAATCTTGCAAATGGGTTGTTCAAAAGGGAAAGAAGGAATCTGAAATCAGATTAGATCACAGAATCCAATCCTAGTTCTAATCTGGATCAAACCTTCAGTTTGTGTTGTTCAAAACTTGTCAGTAGGATTTGGATAACTTTGATCCAAAAAAAACTGGATTATCCTGATCCCAACAGGGGGTAGGATTTAAAGGTAGATTCCAGGAGGGAAATGTAGAAAAACTTTAAAATTGGTCAAATAATACATTTGTTTCATTAAGTGTTTATACTTTTATTTATATTTTGCACTTGACTTGTGTAACCGTTGTAATGGTGATGAAGTAGATACAGTAGACATAGGCTATGAGTTAAGCTATTCAGTAAAGTAAAAACAACCAAAGCAGAACTGCAGATCCGCCTCCTAAAAGCAGATCTTGGAAATGCTGGTCTCTCCTCCTCAGATTAAAAAGCTCCCTGAACGTTCTTTATTTTATCTATTGGACATTTAGCCCTTTTATCTAAGACGTTTTCAAAATATCCACAATGTATTTGTTAATATATATTTGTTTTTTTATTTTTTGTGACTCAGATGAGGGGTCATAAAATAAATTATGAATGGAAGTGGATGTTTGTTATTTTTGTGTTTTGTCTCAGAATAACAAACTCTAACAGTGACCCCATGTTGGCTCTTCTACCTGTTCTTTACATAGCTGGTAGCCCGTTTTGTGATATGTTGTCCCATTTAGAGCACAGGTAATCTGGATTTGGTAATCTTGAAAACTGTATCTGGATCAGGGTGATCCAGTCCAAAGTTGCTTTGAAAAACCGGCATAAAAGTAAGACGGATTACCTGATCCTGCATAGGAAAAAATGTGATTTCCAAATCCGGATCATTTTGATCCAGATTAAACTTTTTGAACAACTGGCCCTTAGTGACTAAGTAAACAGTAGAAGCTATAATTCAAGTCAGCTAATTAATCATTAAATATGAATGAAAAGGAGAAGCACATCAAACCTTTGTTCAATATATTTATTACAGAGGAGCTGTTTTAGCACTGGGACTTCTTAATGACGAAGCAGTGAATGGAAGCAAACATCACAACAGGTTTACAAAACAGGAACTTGAAGCTGAAGCTTCTTGTGGTGTTTCAGCCTTCAGAAAACAAACATCTTTATTTTTACTCTAGACACAGAGAACTGACCTTTAGTCATTGTACATACTTGTCATTTTCATACCATCATCTAACACAGAGGTTCCCAAACTGGGGGGCGCGCCCCCGTATTGCAGGGGGGGCGCGGTGGAGGTTTTTTTTTTCATACTTTATGACAAACAACATAATACAATAACAATGTGAATGTCTCAGGGGGAATTAAAATGTGTACATATTGCAGAAAAATATAAGAAATAAAAAAAGTATATAAATATGTACACATACATATACAACATAAGACAAAAAGAATTATTACTTCAAAAACCTTGGGGGTTTAATAAATTTTAATTCTTTCAAAAATTAAATTAGTTTGAATTTCTTTTTGGTTTTGCAGGTGTTTGATAATGGTACATTACTGATTGATTTCACTCAAAAACTGCTGGAATTTAGGTTTGGAGTTTGACCATTTGGGTTTATGGATATGGAATTTTGCCAATAATAAAAACAATTGTGTAATGAAGATACAATCTTTGTCTACTTTGACATTAAGGTAACCCAGAATAATGTCTTTATCTAAAAATGTAACAGTTTGTTTAATTATACTTCCAATCTAGTTTCCCACTTCAATCCAAAGCTTATTTGTATGTCTGCAGTCCACAAACAGATGATAAATAGTCCACAGAAGTTCCACAGAATGAATAAAACAGGTCCATGTCCACAACAAATCTACTGAAAGTTTTTTTGGTATGATATATACAATGCAATATTTTGAAGGACACCTCTTTTATCTTGTTATTTAGACAGTATTTATTGCTAATAGTCCAAGCATAAGTCCATTTTATGTCCACAAATTTGGATTCCCAATAAAACCTCCCAGCAGGTAAGGTTGTGGTATGTAAATGATTTCTTATTTGTTTATTGGAAACTGAATTAACACAAATATCCACATTGTCCAAAAAAAAATTTCTGGGTTCTTAATTGACTTGTGTTATAAATCCCTTTAAACAGTTGAAGTAGACTGGTTGGAATGGCATCTAACACTATTGCATATTCTCTGGGTGGAATAGGAATACCCAATTTTAAAAGAAATTCTTCATACGTCAGAAGATGTCCATGAGAATTGAAAAGTTGTCTGATTAAAACAATATAATTATCATACCATCTAGGAAAAAAGTGAATTTTTCGAGTATTGTACATTACTGTTATTCCAAATACAACAAGTTGTTGGAGAAAAATTATGTTTATAAAGGAGTTTCCAGGCCAGCAGGGCTTGTTTGTAAAAGTTTGAAAGTTTTGTGGGTAATTCTTCTGTTTTATAATTACATTTTAGCAAGAATTTAATGCCTCCCATTGTGTCAAATATATATTTGGGAAATGCATTCCAGATATTGTCTTCCCCTTTCAATAAATTACTTAACCACTTTATTTTAAAAGAGTTGTTTAAAGTTTCAAAGGTTAATACATCCATGCCCCCATGTCTTCTGGTGTTACACAAAACAAATTTTGCTTAAGTAATGACATTTTTTCCTCCAAATAAAATCAAATAATGTTTTGTTTAATAGGTTACAGATGTGTTTTGGCATTTCTAAAGACAGAGACACAGAGACAGATCTAGAGATTCCTTCAGCTTTAGATAACAGAATTCTACCGTTCAGAGAAAGATTTCTCATTAACCACATGTTATAAGGCGCGGTGGAGTTTAGAAACAAAGTATTTGTATGTTTGTGTCAGTGTGGGGGGGGCTCGAAAATATTCTAATTTTCAAAAAGGGGGGCCCTGCAGAAAAAGTTTGGGAACCACTGATCTAACACAAGCGATGAAACTTGTGTTAGATTATATATTCATAAAACCATTGTTTCCTCATAATGTATATTGTTCAGTTATATTTTTTAAGCCTCCTGTGCTTTTAATTTATATTTCTGTTTTGCCCTGCTGTTTTTTCTTAGAAATCGTTTGCCAGTAAAGGAGACACTGCTAAAAACCATGAATATTTTTATTTAAAAAACATAAACAAATGAAACAACACTTTCACCTTACTAATCCAACAACAAATGCAGTCATGAAGAGCAGTACTACAAAACATGTTGAAACAAAACCAACATAGACCTCCATATTACAGTACAAGTACTATCTGATATGTACAAGCATCATAATCTATTAGAACTGTTGTTATAGGCAGAAGGCAAAAAAATAAACAACAAAATGCTGCTTAAGAAACATGGCATGTGCAAAAATACTCTCCACAAAGTCCACAAGCTCCTGACAGAATCTCCCTGGGTAAAAAGCGACTGCTCTCAAAAAAGGATCCTCCACAAGCTGTGGTGGAGCGTCTAGTTTTCACAGGTGGGAGCCTGGTGAAGAAAAGTTACTGATCAACAGAGGGACATCCCAGAGAAAGGACGTTGATCACTGATGGAAATTTTAACGGACTGAACAGCTCCTAATCTCTAACCACAGACAGAGGAAACATCATCACAAACACAGGTCCACACAGGAAGACGAGTACAGCTAAAAACTCACAGCATCAGCAGTAGACACAGGACAACCGGTGTGTAAGAGGACTCCTGTCATCAGATTTTTGAAAAACACTTATCTGGGGGCACCTGACAAGTGTATGTAATTATTTGTATTGAATCAATAAATAAAATAAGAAAGTCTAAGTTATAGCAAAAAAAAAAACAAAAAAAAAAAACTTTTTATGACTGTTCTAACAAGTGACAATAAAAACTCAACTTTTACACTTTAGACCTATTTGAAACGGTTAAAAATGGAACACGTTTGTAAAATCTAGGTCTCCACTTTCAAATAAAAGCCCAAGCTTATCAATAAAATGAAAGATTAAAGGGATTTTTGGTTCTTTGGAGGTCGAAGTTCTCACGATTGTTATTCTGATGTGACAGTATCTCAGAACAGAGTTCGCCATAAGAGAACCTGTTAAAGATCCCTATAGGCTGAACAGTTGTCTTATTGCGAAAAATCATTTCACATTTTATATATTACTTTGTCAAAGTGTATTCACAGCAGTTAATTTGTGTAGCAGGGTCCCTGTTTTGGTATTAGGTTTCCCAAAAAGGTGATTTAATTTTTTCTCGATGGAAAAAAGGAGTTTTATTTTATCTGCAAGTAAATTATTTTGTTTTTTTAGTTTGGTTGATCTATCACACATCAGAGACCACTCTCAGAGCCATGTACTAAAAAACAGACAAATTGTCATAAAAACTCCACACAACCACAACAGAAGCAAACCAAATAATCAAATATTCACTTTTTTTCAATACTGCAGAAAATATCCTCTTAGGAGCTGCAGGGAAAAAAAACTTTAAGGAAACATATTTGCATGAATAGTAAAAAATAATTTTGCTTCAAATATGTAACAGATTAAGAGTGGCAAATAAAAATGTTTAAAACTTCTGCTTATCATTCAGTCACATCAATTATGAGACTGAATGAATGACAGTGAAACAATTTCAATTTGGAGAATTTATTTTTAATATAAAAGTAAAAAAAAAAAACTGTTTTATGGAGAAATTCCTAGTTTTTATTCTGGGTGTGAACCGCGACTAAGCTCCCCCTGAATCTATTTACAAGTTATCCCTGACCATCAGAATGAGTTGCTTCGAAAAACACATGAAATTAAAGTAAAACTTTAAGTTTGAGCATCGTCCACATACAACCACAGTGTTAGTGCTTTAGGAACGAGTGGAGTCCAGCCGCTGACAGACAGCTGTTGATCCGTCCATCTTCCAATCAAGCCCTTCAAAATTTGCGAAAACGCAAGAAAACAGAATGGACGTCCACTGCTTTGAAATGGCCAATTAAATTTATAATTTAAAAAAACTTTGAACTTCGCGTTTTATTCCCAAAAATTTGGAGAAGAAATAAAAACAGATACATTTTAATTTGTAATTAAAAATAAAGCAGCGTCCGACTGAGTGCTCGATCAAGGGAAACTGGCCAGGAATTTTGGCGGTGTGAAACAGGAGTTGTCGAGCAGAAAACTGGAGCTGAGATCACAACTGTAACATTGTAACATCCACAAAGAACCCCCCCACCCCCACCCCACTGCTGCCTTTATACTCCCAGACTAACAGCAACCAGTAAAAAAAACATTCTTATATAATACTAGAGTTAGAGTGTAGACGACACAAAGCGAATCTGCAAAAGCTTTTTTGATACAAGCTTATTATTGTTTTTTTTTTTTTAATAAATGCATTTGGAATTTGCAAAACTTATAGGTGGAATTCCGTTTGCATTATCCTGTGCCGGGCTACAAAGTGAGCCCAACCGTCGCTGCAGCTTGTGCAGCCCTGCATGTGAAAATTAAAGATCCTTGTCGTCACGGAACCAGAAGGAACACGCGCGCACACACACACACACACATCAAAGGCATGCCTAGCAAAACAGCATAGAAGACATTGAACTTCATTTTTTGTCCTTTTTTTTTTTAAGTTCTGCACATTTATTTCACCACACATATTGCACACTCACTAATCCTCCCACTATGATGGCGAGACAGCATAAGGCGAGCCCGCACCAAAATAAGAATGTGTTTTTTTCCCCTCCATTGTCATATACTTATTTATAAAGTTGGGAGAAATTTGATAGTTCATTTTGATTGATCCAACTCCCTTTTTTTCCCTTCTTTTTATTGGAGAAAAGTGGACGATTGTGCCGGTAAAGTCCTGTTCGGTGATAGTATTGTGCTTCATTCTTGGTACTATTTAAAAGCTATGATTGGGGAAAAAAAACTTTTGAGTGTTTTAAAAGTATGTTTGCTGCATTTTTCATCGCAATAAAAAAGTTGTAATTGTGGTTGAAAAAGATTGCTTACAAAGAATTGTTTCAAGTGTTTCATGACATCACGAAAGAAATTCTATGGTTTTTTCCCCATGTATGGCATCTAAATGTACTTTTCAGCAGTTTAACATGCTAAACTCTTTACTGGAAGCCTTTAAATGACAAAAAGGATGTAAAGAGATTTGATATTAAGCTCAATTGCTCTGCGAATAAAGGCTTGAGGACATCACCACTTCCCTTCTCCTTGACTGAATCTGATGAGCTTACAGTCACTTCTGCTCTATGGGTCGTCACTGTCCCATCATTGGTGTAACTAAAAAGGTGGAGCATGCACTTGTGAAATAAATACTTGATGAACAAAAACACAGAACAAAAAATAGGCGCCCTTTAAGCCCTTAGCTAGACTCTTAAGGCTTGAAAGCAGTTTGCGGTTAAATGCTGATGCATTCCTTAAAACGGAAACATAAATGGCAGTTAGTTGATAGAATTGTGCTGTTACCCCCCCCCCCCCCAACACATTCTATACATTCATGTGTGTAGGAATTCTTGCTGCATACACACAGACACACAAAAAGGGGCATTAAAGTGACAAGTAACAGTGATCCATCCCTCCCTCCTCCGCATCCTCCTCTCCTGCTCCAAAGAGAATAAAAATAAATGAATAGAGGAAATGCTTGCGCTGTGAGGGTGCTGACAGGTGGGATCTGTGTGCAAAGTTTAGACAGGAAAGCAAAAGGTCTGGTCATTGGTCTGAGGTTCTGAAGACGGCTCTGTTCTACAACAGGGGCTTGCTGTAGCCAAACAGTCCAACAGGGAAGTACTTGACATGAGTGGGCCACTGTGCGGCCAGCTGAAAGAACTTGACGTCGTTCCACTCCACTCCATCTATGGACACTGGAGAAAAGAGAAGAGGAAGTGATGTTCAATGCAGGAACACTAATGCAGCAAAAAAAGGGAGCTCATAAAAACATTGGTAATCACATCTCCATATCTGGGTTCATGAGATCCTTCAGAAACTCTCCCAGTAGGGTGAGGTTCACCATCTACTGCAGAGGCTGCGTCTACATGACGGCCGGTTTAAGCCATACTTCCGTCTCTCTGTGACCCAGTTTGATGACTTTCTGTCCGGCATTAGTCCCAAGATGAAAAAAAATAAAAATTATAGCACCCTTTTATTATTGTCTCCATGCAATTAAGAAAAATATCTTGCATGTCAGGATTCTCCTCCATGTTTGTTTTGGACTCCACCCACTAATTACAAGGTCAACATGTCAAGGGCCACAACTAAATTCCTGAGTGATGATGTAACGTGAAGTCTTCGCAAAAGTTCAGATTTTTTCGCTGCATTTTCTCGCCACCCGTCAAGCAATTTTCCTGATACTCAAATTGCGCTGGAGGACCTCTGATTGCATCTGCACATTGACTCAAAATAAATACTAGACGCACTGCTGCAAGAAGTCGCGTCTGGTGAGCGCAGCTTAAAGCTACAGAAGCATCAAAGTTTGTGGTACCTTTCAGAAAGGTCTGTTGCTGCTTGGCAGAGCAGATGAGGCGGCTGATGCCTTCAATGACCTGGCTCTTCGAGTCCACATCCTTCTCCTTCAGCTTTTTTCCCAGAAAAATTGTAGGAACTGAAGCAAAACAAAAGAGAGGATAACGATACAGGTTAAAGCATTAATAGATGGAAAATTGCCAAACTATTTGTAGAGATTTTTTTTAAAAACAACAAAATGTAAAGCAAAGGAACCATCTTTCCCACAGGCTAACACCAGATCCTTAACCCCCAGACGCCTATAAGTATGTATCAAACCACGTTGGCTCCAAATTTACCCTAATTTAGCATCTACTTGAAAACAAAAACAAAAAAAAGTTTTCTTTCTCATAACTGTAAATAAATTCAGGTGTCAACGGGTTAATCTGAAGAAGAAGAAATTTTTTTTTTTAAAATACCTCCAACCTATATGTTAAAAGTGAGTATTTCAAACATCAAAGACAGATCAACAGGATCAGCAGATCCTCTCCCACCTTTCTTGTTCTTCTCCTTTGTGACCACAGTCATGGCCATAGTGTTGACCTGGGCCTGTGGGTCGCTGCTGCCCCCTCCTGGTAGCCTGCTGACCTGCAGCGAGCGGAAGGCGCTCTTCAGTGTGTTCTTGCAGCTCACATCCCGCCGCTCCCCCTCTCGCCTCTTCTCTGCCAGGGAAGCCAGCCAGTAATCCACCTGCAGGCCGATGGCGTCCACGCCGTGAGATATGCTGGGGCTTCTGCAGGAGCAACATCCTTATTAAGAACTTTTTTTTTAACATTCTGGAAAGCAGTTTGGTCTTCAGTCATTAGTCACCAATTTAGATTTATGAAAGGGCCTATTTCATGTTATTTTTAAGTCTTTTAGAGTAAACTTTATCCATATATATCATACATTACCTTTGGCGCACTAAGGAATTTATTTTTTATGAAATATTAATTATTTTCACGATTCATTTTCCTACCCGGAAGTAAGACGACTGGATCTCTGAGGCACCACCTTTCGTTTCTAGTGGGAGCTGCCCATTTAATGATGTCAACCTAAAGCTAAAGCTGGCCTCGGCAGCTTGGCTGCGTTTCGCCCACGAAAACAACATCCGAACTTTTAAAAAGATTGATGTGCATATAAAATGAGAGCGTTTCGGTGATCACTGCTAGCTCCGTGGACAAAGTGGGTGTGTTTTATAGCCTGGGGGTGGTGCTGGCAGCACAGACCCCTATTGGAAGGGGCTGTTCCCACCCACTGGCATTTATGAATTAGGAGTGGCTGGTGCTTAGAGAACAAGTTTTTAAATAGATGCTCAGAAATGCATGAATGGATCATGAATGTTTTTTGTGTGGAATGATTATTATAATGCACTTAAAAGCTCAAAAAGTTGATTTTTCATGATGTAGGCCCTTTAAGGATGTTTGTTCAATGTTATTTGCTGTAATAAATAGAATGCTTTTGAAAAAAAGTACAAGTAATTGGGGAATATGTCATAAAAACAGAGCAGGTGGTGATGCACCAACCTGGAAGGATCTGAAACTAACCCTTGAACTGTTAGGACACTGCCCATAGAAGGGGAGGAGGGGGGAGTGGCTGCTTCTTTGATCATTCCTGTGGGAGAGCCATGGGATGGGGGGGATGTGGAGGGGACGGCCAAGCTCACAGCCACTCCTTCCTCAGAGTCTCCTGGACAAAAGGAGAGAATGAAAGAAACAACATATGAAACCTAAGCAAACGTCTAGGGTGATCCAACTTAACGCTTCAAAATATCCCACCTGTTGGAGAACATCCAGACTCTATAAGGCCAACCTTCACCACCTGGGGGATGTGAGGTAGTAAGATTAATGACGAGGAGAGACGATTTGAATTTGAACTTTCCTCCAAAAACTCACCCCAACAAACGGAATGAACTTCTGGTAAGAATCTTCATCACGTCTGAGGGGAGAGTAGAGGAAGCCGGCTGTTATTTCTGGCATCCTGTAAGACCTTTAAGTGTCCCTTGGGTGTTAGCACTCACGTCCTATGCTTGCAGGTTAGCATGGCCTCAGCGATGGGCAGCTGGTGTGTAACAGTGGCTCCACTTATGTATTGAGTGATCCTTCCTGCAACATCCAGCTGATCTAAAGCACAAGAGTTGGAAAAGAAAAGAAAAAAAAAAGAATGAGAATCGATCTACTTTAGGAGGAAAACCACACAAGTAGAGCAACTAATACCGGTCTGCGGGGGCTCAGAGCGACTGAACACATCTCTCCATACTGAATCCAAAAAAGAAGAGCTGTAACGGTTGTCAAGGAATCCCAGGTGCTTAGCAACAGGATGGGAGCCTTAGAGAGTTAGAAAAAAAAACTTAAATTATCTCCAAATGTGATGCTTTATTTGTTGTTATGCTGCATAGCTACTTTTCATAGCAGAATGTTGAAACTAACTCTGAACTGAAAACATAGTCACATCATTAAGAGCTCTCTGCTAATGGGAAAAAAACAGACCCCACACCTAGAGGCACCACCAGGAAGCGCATGTGATTGAGCCAATCGGATGTCTTGTTGGCCAGCTGGGTAACAAAGAACTGAAGAATGGCTCCCAGGTAGCTCTGGCCACCCACCGCCACCACCTTCACAGCTCTGGGCATGGAGGAGTTACAGTTACAGCTGCAAGAAAGACGGACACAGGCCGTTATCCAACAGTGCTGATACATGTTTGTTTATATTGAACAGGCCGCAGTAAACAATGCATCTGTGTGCGTTTTTCTCACAGAAATACATCTATCTTAGCTCTCTAAACTCTAACATCACAGACGTTACCAGCCTTTAGCCAGTCATGAGGAGCACCTTATGGGTTTATTCTACAGCTGTTGTTTCAGGACCTCTCACCTTTCAAGAGATCCACCATACATACAACACATACTTGGAAAAAAAAAAAAAGCATAAAAGCTTGTTTGACCTAGATACTAAAACCCCAAAAAAGTAACCATATTAGTTTAAATTTTGAAGAACTTGACTCCAAAAAACCGACAAAGTAACTTTTATAGAAGTACCAGCAACCAAATTGACAGGCAAAACTAATTCTAGAATAAAGTTATTGATTAGATAATATCCTCAGAGAGAATTTTGACAGCTATTATGACAACAAAAATATTCCTGTTTTGCATATCAAACATATTCTGAAGTACACATCATGATGACAAACTGACTTCTGTCATGAAAGAAAAGAAAAAAGAAAATCAACTTTCTTCAACAATTCTCAAGGTTTATTTATTAAACTAAAATAAAAAAGAACTTTTTAGAATGTTATTGATCCGATGATAGGTAAATTATTTTGTTACCATAACTGAAAATGAAATAAAACAGATCACAATACAGCAGAATTTTGTTGTTGCTATGCATCAACAGCTGATTGCGTAAACAATGCACCAGCAGATAGTTTCAGACTTGGAAGCGGTGGAAAACAGTCTACAAAGTGGTAGCAGCCATGCCGCTCTACTCATTATATGTAAAAAAAAAAGTGTCTGTCAAATATGGTTGACAGTAGGAGAATACCAAAAAGAAAAAAACAGCTCCGCTAACTCGGAGCTAAAACAAGCAAACTGGCAGCCAACCATTGCTGCAGTAAAAAGATCAAAAAAAAAAAAAAAAACAACATCAGTAGGAACGGAATACCTAACTTTCTTTCTTTTTAACTATCGCTACAGTTGGCTACAAGTTAGCATACTTTAGCTAAGAGTTAGCTTTCTTGATCCCTTTTGGGGTATACGACAGCACCGTGACTCCAAAAGGGATACTGTATGGATGGTTAAGAAGATAGATGGAAAATAGCAGTATCCAGCTGCTTACGGAGCCTGTCCCGGCTACTGTTGGCCAAGGGCAAGGCACACTTTCAAGCCCAGTCCTAGGAATATACTGGCCGGCGTATTTTTGACAGTTTGTTAACCTGGGAAAAAAGACAAATCCTATTCAAAACAGGCACGTCAAATGTAAAACTAAATGTTATATTCTTTTTTTTAGTATTGTGTATTATTTGTGCACAATTTTGGTTTTATGCAGTTCAATAAGTTAATTATTGACAGTTATCTTGCCCCATAAAAAAAGCTTTTCTGTTAGTTCTCTATTTTCAGCTGTTTTGTCAAGTTAAACTAGATGTTGAAAGTTTCTTTCATACACAAATAAAATTCAACAAGATTTCATAAAAAAAAGTGGACAAGTGATGCTACGCTCACACCCGACTTAGAAATGGACGTTCAAGCAACACTTCTAATGAAAAAGCCTATGTAAAAACACGTAAATGTGCACTTTGGGCTTCCGTGTTCAAAAATGTCTTTTGCACATTTTACACATCGCTACGTGAGTTTTTGTTCTGTTCTTTGGGTTCTACGTACAAAACGTGCGGCCATTTAACCAAATTGAAAGTGGAACAGGTTGAAATTTGACCAGTCAGGGATTTGGTAGTAACGTAGGGTTAGTGTCTTTTTCAAAACACAAAAGTACCAACAGTATGAAAATTGATCATTGAAGATAAAAATTAATAAATACTATTTGTGCCCAACGGGACTTCTTTGACACCAAGTCTTTCATGTATTGGAATAGTGCTGTGAAAGATAATGCCTGGAGTGAGACTCGTGAGATTTTCACCACTTCGACTTGTTGATCCAAGCCTCTTCCAACTGTGAAAACATGCGCTAGTACTGGATAGCGGCAATCCAGTCTGAATGCTAAGAGCGTAATCATGAATTCTCATTTAGCGCACTCTGGAACACGCATCACATCCCCAATGTGTATGTAGCATCCCAAATCGGATTAAATCATAAAATCAAGTGTGTCCTTTTGTTACACATAAAAACCAACTCAGTAAATGTTCTCAGTAAAAAGTGTGTTAGAAACAAACCATAGAAAACTGGAAAGGGGGGGGAGAAATGTAAGGAAGAAAAGAGACATGTGGGGAGTGGGGGCAAAAAGAAGCACAAGCGGAAGGAAAACAAAGACTAAAGAAGCAACATCAGACAAATTGCACATAGTTTGTGCAAGTTGAATGCATAACTCACAATTTCTGTATGCGCGTCAGCACCGCGGACAACACCGCCTGGATTTCAGCCGTTGAGCACGTGGAGACCACTGGATGCCTCTGTCCCTGGAGCTGCTCTGCAACATACTGCAAATTGTCCAAAGAGTTAAGATGTTGGATTGAAACACAAATCCGAATAGTTGCCGTGGAAACCTTTACCTGCCCCTGCCACTCTGTGCCGTTTACCAAAATGAGGCTCTCGGGAAGAGCAGAGTCTGACAACAGAATCTGGTTGAGCTGATCATACACCGCTTTCCTCAGGGCCTGCACACATGTCAAGTATATAAATCCCGTCCTCGCGGTGGTACATCTACACTTCGGATGACTCATTGGTGCATGCATAATTAATTTCTGGGCAACATTATCATAGCGCACATTTTTTTGTGCTCTGCACAGAAATGACTTTAAAAGTCTGAGGTTTGTGGTTGTGTACCGGCGTGCTGTGTCCTAAATCCGGAGATCTCTCCGAGTCTGAGCTGTTGGTGCGTTCACTTAGTGGCTTGGACAGCTGCCTCTCTTTCATGGGCGTGCTGCTGTTGCGCTTGTGCCGGGGAGTGTGGCCCGCCTCCAGCCTATGGAAAAACACAGGGCAGCGTCATCAAACCAAACATTTCCATATTTGTACCCAACAGCAATCTTTTATACACGAATCCGTAAGCCCAACTCCAGAAAGTACTGGTAGCTATTCTGGGAAAAAAACATACATCAAAAGTATATATTTGTTCACATTTCTTCACATCTATTTCTATCACACAAAGTTGGCACCACTCCTTCACCAGATTCCTCACTCCATCTACCCAGTTCCCCCAATATAATATAACAAAAACTTAATAACTGCAGCTTTAGGAAACAGTCTGGCTTGGTACTGCTTTGTAGAAACGATATCATGGGGATCCATTTATTCCAAGGCCCTGCCCGACCACGTGATTCATTGCCACAGTGCCCGCCCAACACGGAGCAGCTCAGGGCTCACTCTACGACCACATAGCAGGACCTCAGCCAGCCTAATTAGAACGAGCACCACAGCAACAGCAACCCCTACAGGTTGGAGCCAGTAGTTCCCCAGAACAATGGCTCCCCAAGAGGAAACACAAGAGTAAAAACATAGGATTATAAATAATAAAATATTATTATTAATAATAATAATTCCAAAATAAAAAAATAAATAGACATGATATAACAATAGTAATTAATAAATAGAATTAATACATAAAAAAGACAGAAATTATTAAAACATGACCTTAAATATCATAAATATAATCATAATAAGGGTTTATAAAAAAAATGAGAATAGTCCTTATATAAATAAAATCTTTATTAAGTAGGAAAAATAGATTCAAAATAAATAGATAACGAGCAAAAGAATTAAGCAATTACAAAAGTAAGATAAAAGCCAAATTAAAAAGGTGGGTCTTGAGCCTCTTAAAAACCTCTACAGTCTCTGCGACCTTAAGGCTCTCCGCCAGGCTGTTCCACAGGGGAAAACCGTAATGGTGGAACGAGGCCTCACCGTGTGTTTTGGTGAGGAACACCTAAGAGGCCAGTGCCAGAGGGCTGCAGGGTCCATAAGGGCTCATATCTAAAAAGCAGATTGGTTAAATAAGAAGACCCAAGACCATTAAAACATTTAGAAACCATTAATTGCTGGCAAGAGAGAGGAATGGGCGGACTCTGGCAATGTTTTTTAAGATGATAAAATCCTGTTTTCACAACGTTTCTGATGTGAGGAATAAAACTCAAAGTACGCCCAGGTTTGTAATACATTGAGTAGGTTTAAAATTCTTGATTTTTGGTAAAATCATCTCTCTCATCAATGGTTTGGTCTGTTTGTGTTAAAATAGCTTGCGACTCACAAATATGCAAAAAATACTGAAGAAAATCTTCATCAGTTCAAAAAATGCTTACCGGTACCTAAAAAATGTAAGATGTAATGCTGAAAGCTTTATTTATTTATTTATTTATTAGTGAAGCGCCATAACAGAAGGTTGTATAAGGGGAACTCTAAAGACCATCCAGGAAGAGGAAGCTGCGGAAGACAGACCTGCACAGTCCACATTTTGTGAATGCATCTGAGGAGAATGGAGATCAGCGATAGCCCAGTCTGATTGGTCTGTCTGCAGTCAAACTGAATCTAAAGATGACGAAATGCTAAAACACTTTACTAGAAGCTGCAGACATATAAGCATAGAAAACCAGTGAAAAGATTGCAGGAAAAAGATGACAGCTTTTCTAAAATTAAATCATAAATACTGATTATTTTAGGACTATATAATTTCTTTTTAAGTTTAATGTATTTAGTCTGTGTGGACCACATGTCCTCCATTGACTTATAAGATCACATGTGGACTCCTTGCAGACCTTCAATCTGGTAGATCCCATCTCTGCAGACTAAGACGTTACAGCTGCAACCGCACTGAAATATAAAGGTGATGTAGATCTGCCCTTGCACCTTGTTATTGGGGAAGCACGCCTGAACCAGTTGATCCACAGGAGGTTGAGTCGGGAAAACATTGGCCCTGGAGGGTTGGCCTCAGACTATAGGAGGTTCTACCTTCTCTGTGATGTCACAGCCATGTCTTGTGTGTCCAGACCTTCACTGTTTTTTATAGTTTTTCCTAGTGTTGTGTGTTTGGGTTACCTTGGTGACGGCATGGGCTGAATTTCATTCTTGCTGCTCTTCAGGGGGGTGTGTGGTTTCTCTGCTGCCGACACAGTGATGCAGGGGCCAACTTCAGTAATTACCTCCTGATCTGTTAACTCCTACAAACACATGCACAGTTCAAAAGATAAACTGTTAGTTTTCAAAGGGGAGTTCAAGCTACTTTTCCCCTTCTTATCTCATCATGATACTTTTTATTTATTTTTCTGTTCCCCCATGCAGCACAGATGGGCAATGAGCTCTCTTCTACTCCCCCCAGAGGGATTTGAACCTATTACATCCAACAGTAAGGCTTTAAATAGAAGACCAGGATGGTCTTTGGACAACAAATGCCTCTGCACTAGCACATTTTAACTCTCTTTAAATATATTTCTATTGTTACATCATCACTGTAAAATTCTGTGTTATTAAGTCCTGAAAAAGGGAAAGTGATGTCACACACACACATGTGCACACACAGATTGTAATAGGTGAAGGGAAATATTCACCAGCGTGTCCGTCTCAGATGGCATCTCATCCAGGTTTCGGCTGCGGGAGGGTTTTTTCTCCAAAAAAGGCTGTTCCCCCTGCTGGGAAGATAAATGACCAGCAGTTGGACCAGCTTAATGAGGCTTCAGATTCAATTAGAAAAAACAACAACACTGAAACTGGTTATTACTGTGTGTGGGCACTTATGTATTTACACAAATAAGTTTCAATTACTTAAGTATTCATTTTTTAGAGTTGTTAAGTAGGAAAAGAATGCAAAAGCTCCTACTTCAGCAATTACAGTTTAAATTGAAAATAAAGCAGTTGTGTGACCACTGCAGAGATGCAAGCAAAACTTTATTGAGTTAGTAAAAAATAAACTGCATTTTGGCAGAAAGTGTTTGGGAATGAGTCACGGGCTTTATTTTTGGTAGTAGTGAACACATTCTGTAACCTACTTGATTTAAAGTATTTTTATCACATCAGTGCAGGCATGTTTCTCATCTTATTGACTTAAGTTTTCTATTTTTATACATATCTTAATATTTCAACATTACTAAAAATCTTTACTATGAATCTTAAGTGTATTATAATCTTTTTTGTCTGTATCCAATAAAAACGGTTGGAAGTCCAAAAATGGAGCACAAGTGGCTTAAACTATAGTGATTTTTCTTAAGAATTTTGCTCTCTTACAAAATTACATCAACAGCACAGCTTTTCGAGTAATATAATTACTCCATTCCCTTTGTTTTCATTGGTTCTTTTTCTGGTGTTCAGCTGTGAAAAGGCGTCCCCTCCTGGGTAGTGTGCTCCTCACCGGGCTGAAAGCATCTCGACCCAAACTGCCTCTGCTGTTCAGACTGCCGAATTCTGTCTGGGAGCTGGACTGAGACATCCCCTCAAAGAACGGCCTATGAGAAAAAGGAAAGTTCATCTGACGCATAGGAGTAACAAATGACTAGCTGTTTCTAACTAATAATAAAAACTGTTATTAGTTATGTTCAAGATCCGCTATTGTATCTGCACTTTTGTAAATCTGCGCAAAAACCAATCATATACGTATATACAGTAAACCCTTGTTTTTCGCGGGAGTTACGTTCCAAAAAGAACCTGTGATAGGCAAAATCCGTGAAGTAGAAACCTTTTTTTTTTATTATTGTTATACAATTAAATACTCTATTATTCATTGAAAAGAAAGAACAAACTATTTTACAGGCTCAAGCATTTGTTTCACAAATAAAAGTACTTTAGAAATGTTTTTTTCAACAAATAACTTCTGTATTTACTATCAAATAATAATTTTAATCATCAATGTGAACAGAAGACTTCAAATTGCGGAGATTAGCCACGCCCACCGCGACCCGAGTAATTGGATTAAACGGGAGAAAATGTAAAATGATTATGAGTCAAATACAAAGTACAGTGGGACAAATAGTGACTCAGGTGTATTTCACTGCTCTACAGACTGAGCTGCTGCATCCTGACTCCGCTCTGCAGTGTTTTCTCCCTTTGAAGTCCGCGGTGCAGGTGTGTTTGTTCGGGAGAAGAACATAGTGATTGACAGGTGGTGTCGCTCTTTTTTCTATGGGTTTCAGAGAAACTCGAAATCGCAAGAGAATTTGCACGTACGTAATGTAAATTTAGCAAGCTGTTTTACGTACGTGTTCATATTAAACTGCAACGTTATTGACGCACAGGTAGAGAAGAAGCGGAATGACTTTTTAGCCAATCAGAATGCAGAACACAATGCACGATGCAAATCCGTGAAATGGCAAAACCGTGAAAAGTAAACCGCGTTATAGCAAGGGATCACTGTATACACACACACACAAATGTGAAAAACGAAATCATTTTTTAAACACAATCCCTTCATTTCATGGGCTCATAAGTAAATGAAAACAAAATGGTCATTACTAATATTTGGCTGAAAAGCCTTTGTTGGCAATGACAGCCTGAGGTCTTGAACTCATGGACATCACCAGATGCTGTTTTTTTTCCTTCTGAATGCTCTGCCAGGCCTTTACTGCAGTGGCTTTCAGTTGCTGTTTGTTTGTGGGCCTTTCTGTCTGAAGTTTAGTCTTCAACAAGTGAAATGCATGCTCAATTGGGTTAAGATCAGGTGACTCTTGGCCATTCAAGAATATTCCACTTCTTTGCTTTAATAAACTCCTGAGTTGCTTTGGCTGTATTTTTTGGGTCTTTGTCCATCTGTATTATGAAACGTTGCCCAATCAGTTTGGCTGCATTCACCTGAATTTGTGCAGACAGTACGTCTCTGAAAACCTCACAATTCGTTGGGCTGCTTCGGTCCTGTGTCACGTCATCAATATACATTAGTGTCCCAGTGCCACTAGCAGCCATGCACGTCCAACCCATCACACTGCCTCCACAGTGTTTTACTGATGACGTAGTGTGCTTTGGATCATGAGCTTCTCCACGCCTTCTTCATACTTTTCGCTTGCCATCATTCTGGTAAAGGTTGATTTTGGTTTCACCTGTCCAAAGAATGTTTTTCCAGAACTGTACTGGCTTTTTTAGATGCTTTTTAGCAAAGTCCAATCTAGCCTTCCTATTCTTGAGGCTTATGAGTGGCTTGCATTTGCAGTGTACCCTCTGGATCTACTTTTATGCAGTCTTCTTTTTATGGTAGACTTGGATATTGATACGCCTACCTCCTGGAGAGTGTTGTTCACTTGGTTGGCTGTTGTGAACGGGTTCCTCTTCACCATGGAAATGATTCTGCGATCATTCACCACTGTTGTCTTCCATGGACGTCCAAGTCTTTTGCGTTGCTGAGTTCACCAGTGCTTTCTTTCTTTCTCAGGATGTACCACACTGTTGATTTTGTCACTCCTAATACTGTAGCAATTTCTGGTATGTTTCTTTTCTGTTTTCTCATCTTAATGTTGGCTCCTTTCACCTGCATGGAGAGCTCCTTTGACTGCATGTTGTCTGTTCACAGCAAAATCTTCAAAATGCAAGCAAAAGTCCTCTAATCAACTCCAGGCCTTTTACCTGCATCACTCAATATGACATAACAAGGGAATTGCCCACACCTGCCCATGCAATAGCATGGAAGTCAATTGTCCAATTACTTACGAGCCCATGAAATGAAGGGACTGTGTTTAAAAAAATGCTTTAGTTTTCACATTTTTATGCAATCTTTTTGTTCAACCCATGGAATAAAAGCTGAAAGTCTGCACTTCAGTGGCATCTGAGTTGTTTTATTTAAAACTCACTGTGGTAATGTACGGAAATTAAATTAGAAAGAATGTGTCTATGTCCAAATATTTATGGTCCTGACTGTATATAAATGGAAATAGATATAGATATAAATATAGATATAGATAGAATTATACATAGATACTGTGCAGGACCCTCTGGTCAAGGACCGGAAGTAAAATAATCCTTGCAGTTTCTTACCTAAGCTTTGGTTTGGGTGTGCTGAGAATGCTCTCGGTCTCTTCCATCTCAGGCCCACTGTCACTGGGGTTGTACATCTCCAGGCTGTCATAAAGCTCATCCAGGTCCTCCTCCACCTCCTGAATCTGTTCCCTGGACACATGCTCTAAGCCAAAACCAACCTAGACGGGAAAAAGCAGAGACAGGTGGAGCATTTACAAAAATGGAGGAAAACAAACATTGCTCATGTAGATACTCAGCATTTTCTTTTGATTTTTCCTTGTCTATTCATCACTTAGCTTAACAAAAAAGCAGCAAAAAAATTACCAAATGTATAAATAAAAATAAAAGATGAGAAAACAAAATGGCTGAGAATAAGATTGTGCGGGAAATTTAAAGAAAAAAAAATGGAACAATAGCTTTAGAAGTGTGTTTTGGGTCATTGTTGTGTTGGAAAAGTACTCGACGACCAAGTGCATGAAGTGATGGCAGCATCTACTCCTTCAGTGTAGAGCAGTGCATTGTTTATTCATGATACCATCAATGAAATGTAACTCCCATACACCAGCAGCATTCATGCAGCCCCACATAAGGACACTGCCACCACCATGTTTTCCTGTAGGCACCATGAAATAAGCTGTTCATATTGGTCAATATTTAATACTTCCTGATCGTCTTACTTGTAGATAGAGTAAGTCGATGCTTCAAAGAAAGGTATATGTTCATAAAAAGGTTAGAGATCAAAAGTGTCTTTTTTTAAGTATTACATTTCTGTAATGTTATTAAACCTGACATAAGACAACACTTTCAATTATTATTTATGGCTTAGTTCTTATTCTTGAGAGATTAATCATCAACTTAAACTTTATAAATAAAAGGAATATACCTGATTTGCTTTCAAACATATAAATGATTTTTCCAGAGAAATGTTTGGCTAGTAGAAATGTAATTTGGCTGGTAGACTTTGGATGTTACCGGCCACCCCAGTTAGTAAGCAAAAAAAATGATTCCAAAACAGCAGACACTTCAAATGTCCCATTCAAGGTCAACTGTTAAAGAAGAGAGAAAGCGACTGACCTCATCTGTGACTTTAAACCTTTTCAGCAGGGCAACAAACTTCTGTTTGATGTTGGGTTGCTGTGGAAACAAAAAAAAAACACAAGATGATGAGTACAGCTCAGAAAAAGTAAGGATCTTCCCACGAGGACAGACTTGGCCTTTGATCACTTAGAGGAACAGAATGAAGAAGAAAAAAGGAAAAATCCAATTTTTCTAGCAAGGAAAAAGGATTTTTAATATGACAGTTTTAGGATTTGTTATTAAAGTGGATCAAGTGTGAACACAAGAGTTACTGATGCCATAAAAAGCGGACATCTCTCCCATAAAAAAAGCTTTGCAGGAATAACTTTAAAGCTTTTTTTATTCATCTGAAGCCACTGAAAAAGGAAAACAAAGTTTATACAGAATGCTAATGATGACTCAGATTTTTTTCCCTTTGATTTAATGGGGTTTTTTCATTGTTCAAAAACCGTATTTTTGTAACAAAAAAAAAAGGTATTTAAAATAAATGCATAAATGTTCTCCTTTTTTGGCTTCTGTGGGTGAATTTTATCATCTTTGCTGCCTGCTGTTAAGTGCAGGTTTGACACTCAGCAGAAGTTTGCTTTGTGCTTTTAGGGATGAAAGCAGCTGCTGAAGCTGGCACTTGAGAGTCCTTGGAGAGCATTAACAATCAGCTGAAAGACAGAAAGCTGCACATTTACACGCAACACCAGAAAGCCTGCAAGCAAGTGTCAGTGACAAACTGCACATCAGCCTTTTTAAGGAAATTAAAAGAAAAACAAAGTAAAACAAAATTTAATTTTTACATAAATATTAGCATGAAAACTGATATACATTAGAGAAAAAAGTCTGTAAATCACAGATTCTACAAATGTTACATTTTAAAGATGAGTTTGGTCTGTAATGTTCATCACAGGAACAGAATGTAAAAAAAATGAATCCAGGAAATTATATTTGATTTTTAAAGAATTGATTTGCATAATGCTGCAGAAAAAAGGTACAAAGCAGCAATAAGTATGTTCCTCACAGACCTGTTACTTCTTCAAGAAGTTCTTCTATCCTCCACTTGTTACCTGTATTAATATGACCTATTTGAACTGGTTATCTGTATAAAAGAGACCTATTTACACCCTTTAGCAGTCAGACTCATTTTGTGCCAAAACCTGTGATTTTGCAATTTTTATGTTTTCCACAATATGGGAAAATGAACTTTTTTTCCAGCGATTTACTCATTTACTCAATTTCCCACACATGCAGCTAGCTTAAGTCTACAACCACCTCTGGAGTTTCAGTTTGGTTTTCCTTTGACCTCAGGAGTCAATGCCATCTTAAATTTACAAAAAAAAAGCACCTTTCAGTACCAGCTACAAACAAAACTCGTCATTGGGATTTTTATCAATCGTCTCATAACTTGTCAGGTATTAATAGAAAAAAACTGGAAAAAATGTTGCAATTAAAAGTTGTAGATTTTGAACGGCGTGCGCATGGCAAGCTTGCAAAAGTGGCGTACTCCTATCACTCACATTTTTCAACAAAATACTGTGAAGATTTAATGGATATATCAATGGCTAGAACTGAACAAATTGAAATACATTGGATACGAACATATAAGGAATGTGGGCATTGCTAGCAAAAAATCTCTGTTGCTAATTCGTCTGAAACTGACGTCAAACTGTTCATTATCCCCAGGCAACCAAAACATAAATGGTTGCTATGGAGATAAAATCAACAGAAAAAAATTGGAATTTCTATCAACTTATCACATGTAGCTCTTAACAGTATGATCATCTGAAGCAATGTGTTTTTCTGAGTTGTCTTGCAGTGAGTTGATGATGCTGATTGGAATGTTAGCGCTTTTAGCCACATTAGCATAACTAACATAGTAAACATAATTAGCATCTTAAGCAATGTGTTTTTCTAAGTAGGTTGATGATGCTGTTCGCAATGCTAGGACTTTTAACCACATTAGGCAGTAGGAAACCACACACTTCCCACACCGGGGGTGTTTATTAGGGCTTAACCTCTGTTCACACATCACTGTGTAATGATTAGTTGGCAGAATTCTGTATCCTTTGAGGGGTTTTATCGTTGCACAGTATTTCTTTCTTGCAGATACACTGATTTGATCAATCATCTGCAGTCTGGTTCAGGTATCAGTGGAGCATTTGTGTGAGGCTCACTGCAGGTGCTTGCAGTGACTCGTTTATATGAGTTAGAAATTTGGAGAGGCAGAGGGAGAAAACAGAATCAGTGCAATCGACATGAGAAGGCAGAGCTGACGAGAGAGCAGAGGCTCAGTGAGGAGGCAGACCAAGGGGAGGTTTGTGGGGTGCAGTCAAACGAAATTGATGTGTGAGGGCTGCTGCAAGGAGCAGGTTAGCCACAAATTAAATCAGGAGTCAACAAATACAGACGGAGGACAGCGGGACAGGGAGAAAGACGCATGGACTGATGAGACGAGGCTTTGCTTTATTCTTACTCGGGTGATTGCCGCGTTGGAAGGGAGCTTACGTCTCGGCTTCTTCTTCCTTACCTCATCTTCTTCATCATACAGATACTAAAGGAGACAGAAAACAGAAAGATAGAAGTAGAATTCAGAAACTTTTTGTTTTAAAACATTTCATTTTCATACACAGTTGCTTTACATACAGTGAGGTCAATAAGTATTTGATCACCCAGTGATTTAGCAAGTTCTCCCAATTAGAAAACATGGAGGGGTCTAAAATTTTCATCATAGGTGCATTTCCACAGTGAGAGACCGAATTTGAAGAAACATTCAGAAAAGTTGTACGATTTTTTTAAAACAATTTATTTGTATATCACTGTGATAAAGGTTTCTTCTTTCTTTTTCTTTCTGGAAATCATTTTCTGTTTTTGTTTTTTCTAGGATTTTTTCCTTACCGAGAAGGAAGGTCTAAGAGCACAGATGCCAGGTTTAGTTTAGTCTGTTTAGCCATTACCTAATATATTTTATGAGTGATTTCATGTTCTTATACAATTAATGGTATGAAGCCCATTGAGAAGACTATTGTTGTAATATTGGGCTATAGACATGAAATTGAATTAAATTGACACTTATCTTGCAACAGTCCTGATTTTAAACCTTCATTTTTTTGGCTTCATATTAACAGCAGGTTAACATCTGGTCCAACTCTTAGTAGAAATGCTGGATTAATTTGATAATGTCATCAGGTTTTCTTCAAATAAAAAATTAAATGGAATTTACTCATACAAAAAATATCTTTTTTACTTTTATTGAGCCTAAATGTGTGTGTGTGTGTGTGTGTGTGTGTGTGTGTGTGTGTGTGTGTGTGTGTGTGTGTGTGTGCGTGCGAAGGGGGGGGGGGGTGCATCGTGGTGTAGTGGTCACACCAAGAAGGCCCTGGTTCAAATCATAGCTGGGATCTTTGTGGAGTTTGAACATACTCCTTGTACATGTGTTTGGGTTTTGCTTCATAGGTTTATCTGCGACTCCAAGAGTGTATTCAGATTGGACACATTTGGTCTGCTTAAATTGAACCAGAGTTTGTTTCCTCCGATAATCCGCAACAAATTTTTTAGTCTGAACACACCCAAGCGCACCCTTGTCTAAGACCAGGAACCCCTCTTGGACCCATGTTTTGAGGTGGTCTCAATTTGTTTCCAATTGAACCGAGCTTTGGTTCACTCTAAGTCTGAATACAATCCTTCTCGAAACGGAACAACTGAAACAAAACGGCCACCTTAGCTAGTCGTCACGTGATGTAAAAAGAGTCGGAATGTAGCAACAAATGAGCCCCGGACAAATATAAAGCAACAATTGTTGTGTTATCAAAGAGGAAAAAAGGGTCCAACTGATTACCTACTAGAAGTTTTTTTTAAACACTGCTGAAAACACGTTTTACATGCTTTTCTGTGTGTCATTACGTCGCATCATCCTAAACAACGCCACAATGATGAGACACAGTAACTCAATAAAATGTGATCGGATGAATGCAAGCTCATTAAAACAATGCATAATGTGATACACATTGCTTCTTAAACTGTTTTACAGAGAATCTATATTTCATAAACACTTGTCAGTACCTTCATAGCCGTCTTTAAGTAACCGCCCTGCAGTATTCCTCAGCCGGACCAAAGTACCAGTAAAAAGCTTTGCCCTGCCCTTGTAATACCTAACCAATGAGAGAAGAGTAGGGCTCCACGGTATGACGAAAACTCGCGATTTGAGATATTAGTGATCAATATTGCGATAACGATATAACTTGCTATAAATCAACAAAACAGATAATTTCCAATTCACTGCAAAAGTTTAATTTAAAACAGAGTCAACATAATTTAAATTACAGTCCAAATGACCCTCGTGTATCGTAAAGTAATCCTGACAATTACTTCACGAAACATTTACCACACGCACAACAACGGTACATTCCATTTTCAGGATGTCCTTAAGGGGGTCACTTGTTAGCAACAAGAGCAAGAGCAAGACACACCTGCACTTCACTGCGGCTGCACCTCTCTACCATTGCAGGTCATCTCCTGTACAGGTCCAAGTGACTAAGGTTTTGGGTGTGAATTTGAGTATGAGTAATTGTGTGGCGCAGCAACAAACTGGCCACTTGTCTAGGGTGTACCCCACCTTTGCCTATCTGTAGCTGGAATAGGCTGTTTGTAGTTTTTTCATTGTGCACCTGGCACATCATCATGGCTGGATGGCTCATTGGAGGACTGGCACAAGGGAAATGAAGGTTTGATTCCCAGGGGCACAATGAACTTCATACAGTGTGGGTCATTGGGCAAGACCCTTTGCACTGCTACCTAAATATGTAGCCACAAGGGGACCCAAGTCAGATAAAATACAGGGTTGTGTCAGGAATAGCAGAAATCTCTGCCAAACTACCTGTGCAAATCAGTGAAAGTTGATTCGCTGTGGCAATCCTTGAAGGGATTTGCCAAAAGATGAACGACAACCTGGTAGTTTTGTTGTGTGCTCACTCTTTCCAATCTCTTGCACATCATGCAAAAGAGAGTCTGACACAATAAAGAAATCACAAACACCCTGCCGAAGCTTGCAGCAATTAAACGGGGAGCTTTAAGCAAACAAGCAAAGAAAAATAAAGGAAATCCATCTTTCTGTGGTTTCTTTCTATTTTGTCACATCAAAATAATCCCAATTATTTTTTTATGCAAACAGGGGAGCACCCAGTAGCTGGCTGGGCAGACCAACTTGAGGTGGAAAAGTCCAAACCGCACCTGTCCATGAATGGGGTCGTCGCTGCCTTCCTGTTCTGACGAGTAGCTTTCTTCGTCCTCCTCGGAGTAGTTGTCGATGTCTGGGGAACGGTCTAAATAAATCCGAGGTAAAAGACAATAAGGACCAGTGTTAGGAAAAGAGCAATGAGCGATGGTTGTGAACGCACGCACCAGACATCTTGGCCTTGGGTCCCTCGTGGTCGATGGGCTGGCTGCTCAAGGAGTACACTCTAATCTCAGCCACGGGCACGGAGGCGTCCTTCAGCTGGCTGTGGAGCCCCAGAACCTGGGCACCTTCGCTGGGGTGCTGCATCACCTTCAGTTTGCAAGAAAACAAGAATAATGTGTTAAACGTATTTATGTAGATTTCTAAACCAACCCAAAACTTGGGCTGTCAAAATAAAAGCATATATTAGGATAATGTGTAAAAAAAGTGTATTTTCTAAACCATGTCAGGCATAACACACACAAACAGACACACACTCTCACACAGAGTGTTTGAGTGAGAACTGAGTGCGTGTGTGTATGTTTGAATGACATCCAGCTTCTATCAGTATTCTGATCACACTAGCGGCAGTAATGACGTCCAAACAGCCTATTATAAAAACAGCCGTATCCACAGATTAAAAGGAAGATATTGTTCCTATACACCCAAAAACATGTTTACAAATCTACGCTGGACTCTTTAGTCCTATTTTATCTCAATTCCACACAAAAAAAACAATCACAGACCCTCTATTCTGGACCCTAGTTAAAGCCTTAGTCACACCTGAACAGGGGGTGACCCATATACTGTAGGTACAGCAGGTTTTTGGATTGTTCAGGCCCATGGAGGGTCATAGGGTCATAGACAGAAGCGGACAGATTTTAAGGGGAGCGCAGGTGTGTCTTGCAGTTACCTTGAGGCTCGAATGGCTACCTCAAGAGATATCATAAAAATGGAAAGTTCCATTGTTATGCATGTGGTAAGTGTATTGTGAAGTATTCGTAGAACTATTAGAAGTTACACGAAGAGCTGTGACGGTGTCGGTTGACAGCACACAAATGTTGAACGCACAGGCTGTGCAGGTGATACATAAGTGCCTGCAGTACGCCTTTAAAATGCTGACACAAACGACACTCTAATTGTTCGATTTCCTTATTTCTAACAGCCAGGCTGGAGCGCACAACATACAAGGAGCTCACAAGGAGCGCGCACTTACCACTTGAACAGCACTAACAGGCCCCTTGTGCAGTGCACAGGGTTTTGGGGGGCCAAAAAAATAAATACAAAAAATCTGTACAACATGCCAGCGTCTCACCTACTTAACCCTTGTGTTGTTTAAGTGTTCACTAGGATCCGTCGACTGCAGCATGCCCGTAGTAAAAATATTCATGAAAATTTTGGCCCTATGGGCTCACAGAGTGGTCTACGCCCTTGATATTTCCTGCGGGTCTCAGATTTGCCCATTTTTCACTGCATGTACGTAGCCGTAAGGGCAGCTGTAATTAAGGATCAAGTCTCACAATCTCATAAAAAGCTTTACCAGCCAAACTTTGACCCATCTTAAAAAGATTTTATAGTCTAGTCTTTCCTCTCAGAGCTAAGGTCAGTTTGTGTGGCTATAAGGAATCTGCACAATGCACATTTTAGACCCTTTCCTTTCTCGTTCGGCTTTTCCCATCAGGGGTCGCCACAGCGAACAAGTCGCATGGTAAACTTGGCAATGTTTTACGCCGGATGCCCTTCCTGACGCAACCTTCTCAAAGCAACCGGGCTTGGGACGGCACAGAAGTAGAGAAGGGAACAGGGAGCAGCCCGGATTCAAACCCTGGTTTCATGGACGGAAGGTGCCGCAAACCAGCATGAGCTAAACCGGCTCCCACCTTTATGCCTTCAAATCTTATTCCAAACAGCTTCCTATTTTGATCCTTTTTTATTTCAGTTTTTGCATTTATCGCCATGTTATTTTGTGTAAATGGCCTTCACACAGGTTTTAGAAGCTCTTTTCATTTGCTTTATATCTCAGTTTGTGCGTTTTTACATTTAAGCCAATGGGAAAGAAAAAAAAGTTGATTCAAATCATTAGTCTGGTTAACTTCAAAGAATATTTTTCAGTGTTCCGTGTTTACTTTGTAAGCACTCTGTATGTAAATGTAGAATTTAAAGTAGCATACATAGAATACTGAGATTGTTGTTTGAATCAACATCTTCCACAACTACAACAGAACAGGGGTTTGAACCTTTGGAGTGACTGCATTTTGAATCCCCTTTGTGATGCACTCTGCAGTCAACCTGTCAGCTGAAAGAGCATAAAACACAACTTTATTTAACATGCAGGCACCATCAGAGGCAGCCAGCATGCACCAAAGCAATATAGTAACATCCTATTTTAGAAGGACATGGCTTTTCATCCCAACTGGCTGTCTGATGCATGCCAACAAGGTGCACATCAGCTTATCATATATGCTTTTGTCTGACTTAGAGCAAAGCCTCTGATCGCTTTTGAGACATTCCATAGAGCAAACCCATTACCTGATTAAGTCTGTATGCCCTTCCTACTCCAGCTGGCCCTTTGCTAAAGCTCTGTCTTTTTATGAATTGCCAGTTCATTTTTTTTATGGTCAGCCGTGACTTCCAGCAGGCGTTCATAAAGTGCAGCAAACGTCTACATGTGCACACAGAGCCATCCATCATCAATAGCTGTCTTTTCTCATCATTAGCTGCTCAGTACGAAAAGATTGCATGAAGCAGACGATATAACGATGTCAACAAAAGAAAAAAAATAAGACTTCCTCTGAGAAATGTAGATTTACTGTGACATTTGACCACCAGTCTAAACACTCAAATCCAGCATCCGGTTTTAAAGAGCACTCCCCGAATTGGGTGTGTTGGATAAAGGTTAACTTTGAATATGCTTTGAGAGGCGGCAAAGTTAATGAAATGTTCTGATGGATAAAGTGGTGAAATAAAAGTAGATGAGCTTGTAGGGCATCCAGCAATGACCGATATAAAGTGCAAAAAATAAAAATACGGCAAGGAATTTTTCCTCCTTTTTTTAAAAATCTGATTTTAAATGAAGTCCTTAAAGTCCCATTTTGATCATCTTTGATCATTCCCAGTGGTCTTTTTATTGTGATTATGCTGTTTTTACCTTACCGGTAAATCAAGAAACTTGTGTTGCTTTCTAGGACACAGTATCAGCAGAGTGGCAGGAGTTAGAAATTAGCATGGGTTGTGCACGGGACTGTTGCCAGGAAGTAAGCCTGCCCCCACTTCTTGTCCCCCATGTGATTATACACTCTCCCACTAGCTTACAGCCCCAATTAGTGGTGCAAAAAAATGGCGACTAATATTAGAGCCATCCAGCTGTATAGTTTGAGCCAGATGCCAGCTCGGACAAGGAAAATGAACATGATCTATTTGTCTACAAATTGCATCAAAATGGGGCGGAGCAAGGAGCTTATGACACGCCCAGTGTATTTTCCCCACTGTGCCAAATAAGCTCTTTTTCAAACGGCAATGATTTAAAAAGAAAAAAAAAACAGAAATACGTATAAAAACAATTTTAAGCTTAATTTTCTTCATAAATATCCTATCATCAGAAAAATGCCACAAGAACATGTTTTTTGAACACGTTCAAAAACTGACTAAAAAACATCTCTGCCGCCATGCAAACAGTTCAGCACCACTCATGTTGTTGTTGAAGAAACTGTGACTAAAAGGCCAGACCCAGGTCAAATGTAATGTGACTAAAAGGAAGCCATTTATCTTTCTTAACAAAAACAAATCTATAATTTACTGTAACAGCAGTTCTTACACCTAAGTAAAAAATACTGCAAAAACTCTTAGCTTTGACAGTTTTTCCCCTCTAAACACTTGTTTCACCACTAAACTCAAGCTCTGTTCTCACCGAATGTGATTTGTGCGTCAGTGTTAGGTCAATGTGCAAAGGGGATCAGAGATCCTTCGGTGTGACTTGAGCATCAGGTGTGGTGATCTGGCAGCAGCACGTTTTGCGTGTCACGGTGCATTTTGGGCATTGCAGTGCGTTGACTCTACCAATTGTAGAGCTCTTCAAATAAATAAACTTGATCTCTCAAAGGCAGCCGTGTCTTCGATGTATTGTAAATGAGAAATACAGTCAATGCTTCGGTATAGCGATGAGGCCAAAAACTTTGGATAGTAGCCACTCCAACTCACCTCTGAAGCATCAATTTTGTGAACACATTTTTCGGGTAAGCGTCGAGCAGCATCAAAAGAGGCAGCAGAAGCAACTTTGATGTGAAAATCATTTTCAATGTGAACACTGCATTACACATTCATACATATACTCAGTTTAGGCAGTTTTTGTCCTCTAAACACTTGTTCTGCCACTTAATTCTCCAAACTAAGCGGTGCCAGATCCTGGTGTAACTCAAAAAACAAAAGAAAGAAATTATAAACTGAATTGGATTTAAAACTAAAGGTGAGTGGGATACCTCTGCCATGTTGATAAGGCCCAGAGCCAGAGTCTTGTAGCCCAGGATAGTTCGGTTCTTGTATCTCTTCCGTCTCTGCAGCATGATCTGAAGCTTGTTGGCGTCCCTCTTCAAAAAGTGGGGGTACTGCATGTACAATGACAGGTGTTACAGGCATTACACAGTTTTTTTTTTACCCCCAATACACATTACTAGATGGATCTTGAGGATTTTGTTTCCGAAAAAACAACAAATTTACTGTCAAGAAACCCACCAGCATTCAGACCATCACCAAAACATTAATGAGGAACCTCACTGTAATTTTAACAAGGATGACTTGTGACAAGACTGTGCTGCTCAGCTGTAACGGGTTTCATCTCTGCAGTCTTGTCCTTCCAGCAACTTTTATGTATGATGTATACAGTCTGGCTCAGTGCACACTGGAAGATCCACAGAGAAAACCTCTGTGACCTTTCAGCCGCATTTGGAAACATGGACATTCAAATGGATGATTTGGAGCATAAAAATCCTTACTGAGAAGTGGATTAACCATGCTCTGTCTGAGAAAGCATGCTACAAACTGCAAGTTTGTGTAAACAGGTTGGCACTTTACGCAGCAAACTTTCTCCTCTGGCTTTGCTTTAGACTGTGTCCACTGAGACAGAGAAAGTTTGGGTATTATACTAGACCTACCGGTACGGTAATCTGTTTTTTGTGAAGCAATTTCATTTTCTACAAAAACAAACAAAATAACCTATAAATATAATATTATCAATTGTTTTTCACAATCTTGCTACACATTGACTTCAAATTTTGGCAACATAATTTTTAGGACTTTTTGTGTCGCAATGACGTCAAAAGTACAGAAAAATACTGATTTAGTGTAAGATTTCCAAAAAACAGCTGTATGGAAGAATTCAATCAAACTTTATTAGTAAGCCCCTTTAAAACAACTGGATTTAAAGGGCCTATACCATGGGAAATCCATTTTTAAAGCTTTTAACTGTATTATCATTTTTATTATTCACAAAAAGAAACCCCAAAGTGGTATTTTGGTCCATTCATGCATTTCTGAGTATTCCTCTTAAAACCTACACTCTGAGACCTGCGCTCTGAGCACCAGCCCCTTCGAAACTACAAAAACGAGTAGGTTTTCACGAGCTGACATAGACCAGTGAGGAACAGCTTTACCCAGGAAGAGTCTGCTCTGTCAGCAACGCCCCCAGGCTAACACACAAACACAAAACACTTTCCTTTTGTATGCACAATATGCATATCTATCTTTGTAAAAGTTAGGATGTTGATGGTTTTCATGGGTGAGACGTAGACACGCTGCTGAGGCAGACTCTAGGATGAGGTCATGAAATGGAGCTAAAGCTGGTGCCTCAGAGATCGAATGATCTTACTTCCTGGTTGACAGAACCCAAAAAAATAACAAATTTTTAATAAACAATTCCTTATTTTGTATGCGAAAGGTAATACGTTATCATATACTTGGATTTGGTTTACTAGAAAAGGCTTAAGAAGGGCATGGTATAGGCCCTTTAAGTGGAATACCTACCGTCAGATAAATACGGTACATAAAAACAGCTCAGTGACAAAATGGCAACAATAATAAAATCATAGAATAAAACAGTGATAAAAAAAATGGCTGTAAAGTTAGATATTGTTATAAATGAATGAATAAATAAATAGAACGAAATGTACAGTGGTGGACAAAATTGTTGGTACCCCTCAGTTAAAGAAAGAAAGTCCACAATGCTCACTGAAATGACTTAAAACATTCAAAAGTATGAAGTGATTAACAGAATTATTAACAAAAACAAACTAATGAAATAAGGCTGGACAAAAATGATGGTACCTCCATAAAAGACTGAGAACTAATTACCCAGGGGGTCATGATGAACTCAGGTATGTCTTTTAATTGACATCACAGCTGTTTTCAAACCCATAATCAGTCAGTCTGTCTATTTAAAGGGAGACAAATAGTCACGTTGCTGTTTGGTGAAAAGGTGTGTACCACACGGGCAGCCGTGGTGCAGCGGTAGGGCGGTCGACCTATGATCGTAGCAGGCTCTATTCACGCCCATCAGTTGAAGTGTACTTGGGCAAGACACTGAACCCCACCTTGCTTCTGGTTGGAGGTTGGCGCCAGTGTTTGGCAGCAGAGCCGCCACCAATGTGTGAATGTGTGTGTGAATGGGTCTGTAACTGTAAAGCGCTTTGGGCCTTGTAATTAGAAAAGCGCTATATAAGTTTATGCCATTTACTGAAAATGGACAACAGAAAGCAAAGGAGAGAATTGTCCCAGGACATTAGAAACAAAATAATAGATAAAACATCGTAAAGGTAAAGGCTTTAAACCCATCTCTAAGCAGCTTGAAGTTCCTGTGAGGACAGCCGCACATATTATTCAGAAGTTTCAGACCCATGGGACAGTAGCTAACCTCCCTGGACGTGGCCGGAAGAGGAAAATTGATAACAAATTGAGGAGACGGATAGTTGGAATTGTATCTAAAGAGCCCAGAACAACCTCCAAAGACATAAAAGGTGAACTCCTAGATCAAGGTACATCAGAGTCAGATCGCACCATTCGTCGTTGTTTGAGCCAGAGTGGACTTCATGGGAGACGGCCAAGGAGGACACCACTGTTGAAAGGAAATCATAGAAAAGCCAGACTGGAATTTGCAAAAATGCATGTTGACAAACCACTAAGCTTCTGGAAAAAATGTCCTTTGGACAGATGAGACAAAACTGGAGCTTTTTGGTAAGGCACATCAGCTCTATGTTCAAAAACTCAAAAATGACGCATACAACCAAAAGAACACTGTCCCTACTGTGAAACATGTAGGAGGCTCAGTTCTGTTTTGGGGCTGCTTTTCTGCATCTGGCACAGGGTGTCTTTAAGTTGTGCAAGGTCAAAAGAAATCTCAAGATTATCAAAGCATTCTGGATAGAAATGTGCTGCCTAGTGTCAAAAAGCTTGGTTTCAGTCGCAGTTCATGGGTCTTCCAACAGGACAACGATCCAAAACACACAGCCAAAAACCCCCAAGAATGGCTAAGAGAAAAGCGTTGGACTATTCTGAAGTGGCCTCTATGAGCCCAGATCTGAATCCCATTGAACATCTGTGGAAGGAGCAGAAACATGCCATTTGGAGAAGACACCCGTCAAACCTGAGACAACTGGAGCAGTTTGCTCATGAGGAGTGGGCCAAAATACCTGTGGACAGGTGCAGAAGGCTCATTGACAAATACAGAAACCGTTTAATTGCAGTGATTGCCTCAAAAGGTTGTGCAACAGACTATTAAATATGGGTACCATAATTTTTGTCCAGCCCTATTTCATTAGTTTTTTCAATAATTCTGTTAATCAACACCTCAAAAGTAATGGCTGATTTTGATTAGTTAATTTTCACTACATTTTAATTTATTGTTACTTTTGAATGTCTTAAGTCATTTCAGTGAGCATTGTGGAATTTCTTTTACTGAGGGGTACCGACAATTTTCTCCACCACTGTAGATGCTGAAAGCTAAATAAAAGTAAATTTAAAACTAATTGTAAAGACTTGTGTTTCCCATTGTGTCTTCGAGAATTTTTGCTTTGCATCTACACTTTTTTCTTTAAACGCATTCCAAGATATTTCTTCAAGTTCATTTCTTCGAGACCATATCTTCCTATAATTAATTAATTAATTGATTTGATTATTAATTTATTTATTTTCATACACTGTATTTTATCCCACGAAGGGAAATTCTTTCTCCGTATTTGACCCATCCCCTTGGGGAGCGGTGAGCTGCAGCCGAAACCGCGCTCGGGAGGCAGTAGCGTTAAGGGTCTTGCCTAAGGACCCTCACCGGGTGATGTTAACTGCTCGCCATTGATATGGTAATTGCCCCCAGTACCATTGCTCATTCCCCTCCGGGAATCGAACCCCTGGTTTCCTGCATGGTAGCTTCCCACCTTACCAACCCATTTTATTTGTGCAAAAACAACATCATAGCAAAATTAGAGCTTTGTTTGATTGGCTTGTCTGTACCTACCTGCAGAGAGAAAGTGAGCTGTAGGTCAGTTTCTGTCAGGCCTGCAGAGGACAGCAGGATCTCATTAGACCGCAGAATGCGCTTGGACCCCTGAGGAAACAACAAAGACGTACGTGAAAGAAAGAGTTAAGATCACAGAAAAAGAGAGTGTGCTCTGGTAAGTTCAACAAACATTATGTACTAAACTGTATCAATCACACAATGAGAAGAACAAAAACTAAAAAGTCAGGAGGAAAGTGAAAAGAGATCTGACATCCCAATCATGTTAAAGCAGCTGGGCTGTTTCTGCTAGTCTAAAAGTACATTTATTGTTTGTTTTTTAATATATGTGCAATAATATTTACTTTGCATTAAAAGTGATTATTATTTACACTCTGTTTTCTCGTGTCATGTTCAGCTTCACTTGGTTCAGCTGCTGGCAGTGTTGAACATTGTGATTTTTATCCAACCATATTTCAGCTGGCTTATATTCACAGGTTTTACGAAATCTGCATTCAGAATTCCCCACGCTGACACAGATTGTTGCAAAAGCAAATCAGATCTGAAATCTGTGACATTAAGGTCAGCTAGAAGGCCTTACCCTGAGCATGAAAAAAACTAATTTTGTGACTAGAAGTGTAACAATCAATTGGTGAATATATTTCCAATCCTACGATTCAACCGGACAGATCTGTCCATTGTTGTTAATCAAATCAAACTCAACCATTAAAATTGTTTTAAAATTATTGATGTGGAAATACAACAGTGAGCTGAACTTTAGGAAACTAAAATGTGAATGATTTGCCATTAGTTCTTGTTTACTTGTTTGTTTTGTACACATATTGAATTTACAATTGATTATCTTGCAAGAAATTCAAGGAATCTGGAAAACATTTCTTGAACTGTTGAATACCCAGGTAGTTATCTCTGAGTCACTGGTTGATTTTTTGGCTAAAGATATTCTGGATCAATCTTAAATTAGTGAATTTGATCGAATCAAATCACTCTAAATAAACCAATATAGACAATGAATCCTACCTGCAACCACAAATTATGATATGAATCAAATTGCTGCTAAAATGAATCGTTACACTCCTACAAGTGACTGTAAAACAATCAGTGCATAATGGGAGTTGACATTTTCTGACGTTTTGTATAAATGCAAAACATTTTATTGGAATTTTGTTATTTTAATTTTGTTTTGTCTGGTTGTGTGTTCAGTCCACAGTTTTTAGGTAAATGTTACCACACCGTGTACTGTAGGTTTAAGGTTGTCCAACAGCGTCTGCTAACTTTAGAGCAGTGTTTTACAACCTTTTTTGAGCCAAGGCACACTTTATCCTTGACAAAAATCCTGCGGCACACTAGCATCCAAAAATTTAAAAAAGTAGAAACTCATCGTCTGTATTGATGTACAGTCCCTCTACAATCTCACATATATTTCTGTGATAATTGTGGCAGAAAAAGCTGGAAGTTACAGCTGTTTTTTCTCAAAGAGGTAATAAAAGTTAAGTTCGTTTTCAGTAATAATTCTCAACTAAATTATTTGACATTTTACCCTGGTAGTTGTTTTACCCTTCAGTTTATTAACATGCAATTTTATGTAACCTTACAAAAAACAAATATATTCTTTCTTAATAGTGATTTATTTTTTTATATTTATTTCAATGATAGTGCAAAGGCAGCTGTAATTTTTGAACAATTATATGATCACAATATGTTTGATAGATTTTACACAAAAAAACTAGCGTTATAATTATGTTTTCTACAGCTACACAAAAAGTGAACATTTTGAAGTTTTATTCGTTTTTCTCTTGTCTTAATCAAAGATGAAGTCTTTGAAAACTTTAACAAAAGTGTCTCATTTCTTTTTAGATGTTTAAATTGTTTCATTTAGTTTAATTGTGTCTGTTGGCCACTTCACCTCAATACTGTTTGTTAAATGTTGTTATTACTTCTTCTTCTAAAGTTTAACATAAAATAATCCAGACGTTATTAGAAAAGTGTTTCAGTCAGAAAGATGACTTGGACCAAACTCTGGGGTGTTTGGCTGTTAATAAACACAAACCCAATTCAGTCAATTTTCCTTTAATTAATTATGATGTTAATTTCGCTGTTTTCGCTGAACATGACAGGTCTGTCTGGCTATTTGTGTGCAAGGGGGCGGGGCTGTTCAGACAGTACGCGCCGCGCGCGCACACACACAAGGCAAGGCAGCGCGCACATAGACAGTGGTGATCTCCTAGGGGAGACGTGAGCGACCACCGAAAAAAATCCTTTTATCCCCCCTATATACTAAAAACACCCATTTCCGTGTAAAGGAGTTCCTACCATCCTGTCACCTCGCTGCTACGATGACCGTATGCTGCGCTGTCTGTGAACACGCTGCGCGCGCGCGCGGGGAGGGGGGGGGGGGCTGTACGCGAAGCAAACAACGCACAGGTACAAAGGCGGGCCTTGGACTCACCGCTTATGGTTTCCGGACCCCCAACAAACTAACAGCTGCTACTTAAAACTTAATAATTAATAACTAATTATATTCTTCATCCATAAAATTAATATAATTTATTGGGTTTACTGGATTTAAAGAAAAATAAAGAAACAGAAAGGAGTCTGTGTCAAAAGTGAATTTGTTTCCATCATCTCACTTAACTTAACTCTGGGGGTTTGACAGACAGAAAAGTCTATTCAAGGTTGGAATGGACAAAAGATCAAAGGAAACATCACGCTTATAAAGAATAAAAATAATTAGTTTAAATAATTAAATAAATATCCTGTCTGGAACATTCTTATGTATAAAAGTAAAATGTTTTGTTAAAAAAACAATGTTGTTGCAAAATGAGGAAATAAAACACTTTATGTTCTTAATGTGTTATTTATTTATTTATTTTTCATCCTCTTAAAGTATCTATAAGAGTATCGTTAAAATAACGGATCGATAAGCAGTATCGATAAGAGTTGTAGTACCGTTAAAACCTTAACGATACCCATCCCTAGCTAGAGGCAGCTTAATTTATTGTTATGAGACATGAACTACTTCGTTTTTACTTGGGATGGATACCAAACCATGTTGCTGCCAGTAACATAAAAAAACGTGGATTGCTGTGCTTTTTAGCGGCTCAGATAAATACGACTGAAGCACGGCAGCGGCTGATAGGCTAATGCGCTTAGCATTGGCTAAAATGCTATCGGCAAAGCAGGTCAAAGTTCTGCAGAACCTCCCAGCAATAGATTCTAGTTTAGCGACCTGATGGATCAGAGTGATGTGTACAACGCTCTGAATAAAAGGCCGACATCATGGCGAGGAACGTTACCAGTTTACTTCCGCATGTGAGACATGTGTGTGACATTAAGCAATGTTGAAAACAGACGGCATTTTATTTCCCCAATAGAAACTTATTGGTTAAGGCACATTTAGTCTTTGTTTTTTCTAATACTGAAAAATATTTTGTTGTGGAAATCAGACAATGTTGACTGTTGCCTTTCTATATTTTAAGTAACCAAAATAAAATCACTATGAATTTGCTTTGGTAAAAGCAACTTATATACGAGATACAGTTGCAGTACTGACATGGATGTGTATATTGTGCTTATAAAATGAAAGCGTTTTGCCAATCACCGCTAGCTCCACGGAGAAAGTTGGTGTGTGTGTTAGCCTGGGGGCAGTGCAGCAGTGCAGACTCTTCTTGGAAGGGACTGTTCCTCACTTATCTATCTTATCTGGATTGGGAAGGGCTGGTGCTCGAAGCACAATTTTTTAGAGGACTGCTCGGGATTGCGTCAATGGATCAAAAAACTGCTTGGAGTTGCATTTCTGTGAGGAATTTACATAATACAGGTAAAAGCTCACAAAGCTGATTTTGTATGATATAGACCATTTCAAGGCACATCTAAAGGAAGCAAATGAAAAATGTTTTTCTATTGATTTATGCTATAAAAAATTGAGGTAAAGCTAAAATATTAAGTGTGTTAAGCTGTTAATACTTTTTAACACTTAAATTAAAAAGTTGTTAGGTTTTTATTGTTTTTTTCTTAACTGTAGGTTTGAAAATAATATCTTTTCTACTGCTTTAGAAAAGACAGTAAGGCCGAATCTGAATTCTTCCCCTAATGCCTCCGGCTTCTCACTATTGTTCCAATTGTAGTGGCATTTGGAGCGGACGGTGATCCGTGTCCCACAGTGCCAAGGAAGAGAAATGCATTTCTTTACATGGGTGTGCTCTGAAGCACAGAAGTTTACATTTGAATGCAAATAATGAAGTTTTTGTTTAAGTATGACTTTTTAAAGTTATACAACAAATGTGTATTTTCTGAGCACTGGCAGCTACACGCTAACGTAGCTCACCGGCAACTATTGAAGATGTCATCAAGTAGTAATAACATCCAAATTTCAAAACACTATTTCTACATAATTCTCCGCTTAGAGGGCTAAATCTAGGGGGGTATGGAGAAGCCGGAAGGGTAGGGTAGGAATTCGGATTTGGACCAACTCTCCTTTTAAGCTAAAGCTTGACTGGTGATTGGCTGTGACTCATATTTCCGTCATTTCTAATGCCGCTTCATCATACCTGCAGTTTAACGGCGATGACAACAGAAGTAAGGTCCTTGTCCAGCTCCTTCAACATGATCAGCTTCTTCAGGGTCAGATTAAAGAGCCTGGAGGAGCATTAAAAACAAGGTCAATGATAACATCCTAAATATTCGGTCACATACATCCATTCAGACCTATCAGAGCACAACTCCGGTTCAATGAAAACATCAGCAGTTTCAAGGCTTCTGTGTGCCTTATTGTTCTGTTCCTGATAGGAGGAGCATTCTGACCGGAAGACAAAAAAAATATCAGAAAAATCCTACACGTGTCTATTCACTGGTTAAAGACATGCCTTTTACTCGATACAAGAAAACAAACAAGAAGAAAAGCTTTTTCAAAATCACACTAATAAACTTCAGGTTCAGTTTACAAACTTTACACCTGGGATATGTCAGAATTTAATTCCGTATAAAGGGCATTCACCATTTTGTCGCCATGGAAATTTCCCAGAAATCTCTGTGAAAAACCAGCGTGCATCAATCCTCACAAGATTGTCAACTATAGACCAGGGGCCTGTTTCAGAAAGGAGGTTCAACCAACTCTGAGGTTAAACTTGAACTCTGAGTTGGTCAATTGAGAGATTAACAACTCTGAGTTTTCTGTTTCAGAGAAGCTGATCGGAGTTAGGTCAATCAACTCTGAGTGGACTGATTTGGAGGTAAGCGTGCGCACCGCGACTATAAGAAGCCATTATCAATGGAGCGCAGATTTCACGAGTCACCATGGCAACCGTGGAAAAAAGAGGTCTGCATATTTTTCGCCAGCTGAACTTTAACGTGCTGCTGCAGAGTTACAGTGAATATGAGCACATATTCCGGAAGAAAAGAAACATCGCTGCATCTGCAAAACAGAGACAGTTAGCGTGGGAAAACATAGCTGCTCAAGTTAATGCGCAAGTTTGCATTTAAACCATTGTTATAAAATATTGGCTGTAATAACTTTTTAAATAGCGTAAGGAGTGAAATAAAAAATGGCGATATTTAGGTGTACTTTTGAAGTGTTATTCCTGGTGTAATTGCATGACATGCTGCATATAGTGTACAGAACCAATCTGGGGGAAAATGCATTTAACGTCAGTAATGTGTAGAGGACTTTTTTGTTAACCTTCCCCTCTTGCAAACGTTGGTCAGTTTAATATTAATACATGCAATTGTGTTTTTAAAAGTGAACTTTTTGATCAAGTGGTATAGGTTTATATGGGATTAAGAAAGTAAGCAGTGCTAGAAAATTGTGTTATCAAAAAGTAATTGTTACATTAATCTAATTCAATGTCCCTGATTTCATTTTCATGTAGATGCAATCCTGCAGGAATTAAAAGAACATGGCAGCAGCTAAAAATGAAGTATAAAAACACAATTCAATCAGGTCAAATTTGAGCATGTCATGGATGTAGGCTTTGTTCACAATATTTGACATATGAAACATCTACATAGCAATACATATCTAATGTTGTTTTCATTGTATATATGTAATTGACTGCAACGGAAAACGGTAACACTCAAACAAAAACGTATGGGGAAATGACAAAAAATAGAGTCTAGGTCTCAAAATCCTCGCACGACGTCAATGTAATTCTCTACGAATTAATGCAGCCTCCTCTTCTATTGGGTCCTCCAAAAAAGAACAAGCCATTCTTGTCACTTGTCTCTGTGTGACGGAAATTTGGGCAATGAAGGTTAAAGCGAAAAATACCGCTTCGTCATTAAAAAGGGGAGGGGACCGGCAGAAACCTTGAGTTTAGAGAATAAAACCTGCTCCCGACCAGGTTAGGTTCACAGTATAAGTAACCATGGACACTGACTCCGAGTATAAGTTACCTCTCTTTCAGAAACGGGTTTGACTTACTCTGCTTTCTCTTGTTTAACAAACCTCCCATTCTGAAACGGAAAACCCAGGGTTTCCCTGATTTCAGGGTTAACGCACTCAGAGTTTACACTTAACCTCCTTTCTGAAACAGGCCCCAGAAGGCATTGCATTTGACTGCTTTCTCATTTGAAAAACATTGGAAACAAATTGTATGAGGAAGATTATATAAATGATGAAAATACATTTTTATAAAACATTCAATTTTTCATTATGAGAGCAAAGTGAATACATAAATAGTCTTCATAAAATGCTCATATTTTAGTTTTTACTTGAGTTAATAGGTGATGTCAGATTTGTCATTAAAAACAAAAACAAAAAAAGGAGTGAGGATGGTGTTCGAATTGCACTTAAAATCAGGGCACTAAAAAAGTCCTGCACTATAGTCTTATTGGGGTTAAGGACGTACTGACTGAATTTGGACATAGCCCTGGTGAATATTTGATTTGGGAAATATGGTTGTTGAGGAATGAACATACACAAATAGGAGAGAAAACAGCTTCATATCACCCGAACAAATAGAACTGATGCATATAAATACAGTCTTTTATATTTTTAATAGCTTTGAAGCAGCTTTTGACCTTATTTTGCATCCGTTTTAGTTGCTGCCTCTTAAAGGACCTATATCATGCTTTTCTTAAGTTACATGCAAATTTTACACAAGTTCACTAGTAAGGCTCCTGTGTATAAATGTGGAATTTTTGAATCGTTTCTGCAAATGTTCAATAAAAAAAAAATACTAAGGCTCCTCTAAAGCTAACTAGTAAACTAGTGTGACAAGAATCTCATATAAGTTTAATAGTTACATGTAAAATGTTTACTAGTGAGATGTTTGCAAGTCTTACTAGATAACTAGTGAAAGAGAAAAACTGCACCAGTTAACTAGTGTGGCACAACAAGCAGATTAGTTGACTAGTGAGCACATCATTTTCTTACTAGTTCACTAGTGGATCTGTAAAAAAAAGAGTCACTAGTGTAAGACTTTCAGCATAAAATTTTAGTCAGCCACCAATTGTGTAAGTTCTCCCACTTAAAAAGATGAGAGAGGCCTATAATTTTCATCATAGGTATACAAAATGAGAAAAAAAGTCCAGAGAAAATAGTCTAATTTTTAAATAATTTATTTGTAAATTATGGTGGAAAATACGTATCTGGTCCCCTACAAACAAGCAGGATTTTTGACCTGTAACTTTTTCTGTAAGAGGATTCTCTGTCATCGACTAATTATGAAAACCTTGTAAAGAGTTTCAGAAAAATGACTGCTGTCATTGGCAACAAAGTATTGAGTTGAACCTTTGTCATTGACCAAATACTTATTTTCACCACAATTTTTCAAATCATTTCTTTAAAAATCAGACAATGTGATTTTCCGGAGTATTTTTTCTTTTACTTTTTCCCCCTAGTTGAGGTATATCTATGATGAAAATTACAGGCCTCTCTCATCTTTTTAAGCGGGGGAACTTGCACAATTGGTGGCTGACTAAATAAATTAACCACATTTATGGCGAATTCATAGCCTCTTCACTGCACATTTGAAACTAAATGTATGGTATTTTTTTTTAATCTGTATCGTTCAGTTTCGCCATCTTTTGTATTAAAATCTTTCCAATCACAACAAAATCCTGTGTTTAGAAGACAAGATGCAAAGGACAGTTCAGCTGTAAAACGCAGCATAGAACAAGAGTCTAATTGGGTACAACAGTCAGGAACTGGAGGTGTATGAGCCAAATGCAGGAAACTGGGCTTAAAGGCAGAAACATGAACATTTAATAAATAAACTTAAACAGGAAAAAAACAATAGAGAAACAAAAAGCAGATAAAGCAGGTGACCTGATAATGTAGAACTGAAAACTAAACACTGCTATTTACTGAAGACAAATAACAAAAATGAAAACAGTTGTGGATGATTAACATAGAACTGGGCTATGTCTGAATTCCCACCCTAACCCCCAACTACTAAAAACTATGCAGCACTGTCTAGTGCTCTGCATTTTAAAAGCAATTCGGACACCATGCTCACTTTTTTTTTTTAAACGGCGAATATGACGTCACTGATTTAAACTCAAAATCTACTTAATATGAGCGCATTACGACGATCATTTAAGAGTCCACTGTCTTCTGAAGATAATGATGTTTTATTTAAAAATATCATTTAAATACATTTTTTGGGCAAAAACGTTTCCGACACAATGCATTGTGGTCCATATTCGCCAATCTAGTGAGCATCGATGCCCACTGGTTTTTCGCAGAGACTTCTGGGTAATTTCTAGGGCACTTAATTTTGGAATTGTAAATGGCGGATGGCGTATACTTATATAGCGCTTTTCCTCCTACAAGGCCCAAAGCGCTTTACAGTCACAGACCCATTCACCCAGTCACACACACATTCACACACATTCACACACATTCACACACTGATGGCAGCTCTGCTGCCGAACACAGGCGCCCTCCTACCACCAGAGGCAAGGTGGGGTTCAGTGTCTTGCCCAAGGATGCATCGACTCATGGGCTGTGGCTGTTAGAATGAACCTGCTGCTCCACACGAGCAAACCGTGTCTCAGACCAGAGCAGCTAGACTCCTAGCTTTGTATTTGGAGGCAGGGGAGGGTGCTTTGTTATGGTGTCCGGTCCGGAGAAGGGTTCGGACCGAACTGTGTCTCCCGGGAGCTTTGTATCTGCAAGGAGAGAAGTGGCTTTGGGACGGTGTGTGCGCTAGCGGAAGCGGCTTTTGAATGTACAGTCCTGATAAACCATGTAAACAATCATGTGAATTTGTGCTACCAGTCGATTCCAGACAAAATAAAGGCTGATGTTATTCCAGTTTAAGTTAAATGTAGTTTGTAAGGCTAAATGTTAGCACGGCTAAATGTTGTTAGCACGTACTAACCTAGTCCTAACCCTTCTTCCGGGTCTGTTCTGCCAATATTAAAGCACTGGGCGCACTAATTAAAAAAACTATAAGCGAGCATGCACTTATTAATAATTATAACAATAATAAAAGCTTGTTTAGAAGATCATCTCGCTCTATGTCGGAGCTTTGTTTGATTACAACAGAACTCATAATTTCTTCTTCTATGGAAGTATGGTTCATTTGTCCGGACCAATCACTATTGTACACGTCATTGGACAAACATACAGCCAATCGAATACTGTGACGTCATCATTAGTCGCAGGCCCCCGAACACGTATTGCAAAACGAACAGTTTTGGTACCAGGCCGCAGACAGAACTGATATATACACCAACATACCGGTAATATATACACTAACTTTTCCGATTCTTAAGGAAGTCTTATTTTGGAAAACTACCGGATTCCGTTCACCACATCCGTCAGTCAAGAAGCGTCACTTGACTTTAAGCAGCTGCACAGATTGCCAAGTTAGTAGCCAAATATGGCGTTTCATGGCAGCCTACATTAAACAAGCACAAAGATAAGTGAGCGGGTGTATTCACAAACTGAGTGAGCGAACCTTATAACTGCGCAGGCGCAATTCTAACCGAGACACCCCGCATTTTACAGCTGCACGGTTGCAATCTTAACTGAGCGGAGATCCCGCTTGCTCGCTGGGTTTGCGTGCAGTGTTTAGGCGGTGTTTTTTTGTCACTTGGGGGCAGTGTTGGGGGTGTGGGCTATTTTTACATTTTTCGTTCTTATATAACTGCTATTCGTACTTAACTAGTGAAGTGGACCGGTGGAGCGCGGACTTACAGCTTTGTGTTTGATGGGAGTGGGGTGGGGGGGCTGCGCTTTGTTACATGAGCGGTATGTGTGGGAGTTTTAAGACTGCATCCGTCCCGCAGCTCTAGGGGTACGAGCTGTCAAACTCAGAACCGGGTCTAAAAGTGTGTGTCTGAACACAGCTCGGATCGTCAGCACACACAGCGGTTTGAGCTTCAAAGCAGAAATGTTGCTCAGTCCTTAGAAAAAATTCAAACAATCACGTGGATTTGTGTTTCCAGTCGTGTCCCGACTAAAATAAAGGCTGATGTTATTCCCACATGTTTACGTGCAGCCAGCATGCAGCGCCACCCAAAGCTAATGCTGTTAGCCCGTGTTAGCATACTGCTAATCCTGGCTTCGTTCTGAAAAAGGCACTGACCACACGGATTAAAATTTAAATGATGAGCGAACAGGTGTTTCATAATAACTGAGAGAGATGACCAGGTCGGGGAGGGTAGCTACTATTGCCCCAAACCCAGCTGAGGACAAAGGACTCCTAACGACCCGAAACCATCTAGTCTAATACTATCCAGAGTGAGGTCTGACTCCTCCCCCTTGAGCACATATAAACCAGCTCTTTTACCAGCTATTTCAAAATTGACGAAGCCTTTTGGATAACCTACTATGATTATCTGGAATTCTCTCGCAGCTGCTCGATTCTCATGTTCCTCTGTGCAGCTGATAGCTTGCAATTTAAACTGTGCTTCATAATCGTCTCTCTTTGCAGAAGGCATTTTCAGGGTTTCCAAAACTATGTTGTTCTGCATTATGCACAGACCTGCAAAGACCTGGGGGACTTTTTTCATGTCCTCTTTACCAAAGTCACACAAGAATACATTAGGGTAGTGTTTCTTAACCAGTGTGCCAGTGGGAAATGGTCAGGTGTTCCGTGGGAAATTGTCCACTAAATCTAAAAACATTTCCCATGTCCAGAACATCAGCTCTTTGTTCATCCAAACATGCCCTGATAAAACACTGAGTAGGTAGAAATACGAAAGATCATAAAATACGTTTTTATGTGTGTTTATTTGATTCTATTAAAGACACTATGATAGGAATGACGGTACCGCGATTTAGCCGCAGCTTCAGCTGTTTTCGGAAAAGTCCCGCCCCTTTAACTGTCTCCACCAATCATTCTTGGAGGCTTAATCATAGGTCTTCAGTCTGACCAATCAGAAGTGGTTAAAGTCTTTACTTCCTTGTTCAGATTTAGCTCGTAAAGTCTCTCAGTTCTGACAAGAATAACAGCTAAAGCTCGTCTTTAGCGGTGTAGCTTTCCACAGAATCCGGAGTCAGACCGTGGAACAAGTGAACAAAACAATGAAGCTCAGAGAAGCGAGTCTTTCTGCCATCTGCGGCAGTTTTTGCACTAAATCTCCCATGATGCATAGGGTTAAAGTGATAGCATCTCTGCCTTAGAATGAGTCTTCCGTGTTAAACGTCTTGAAACTGTACAAACACACATCCAACAGTTTTTAAATCTTCTTGATGAAATCAGAGGTCAACAGTTTAGTTCTCCTGCAAGGTTTGTGTTTATTAACAGCCAAACACCCCAGAGTTTGGTCCAAGTCATCTTTCTGACTGAAACACTTTTCTAATAACGTCTGGATTATTTTATAAGTTAAACTTAAGAAGAAGGAATAACAACATTTAAGAAACAGGATTAAGGTGAAGTGGCCAACAGACACAATTAAACTAAATTGAAACATTGAAAAATTGAAAGTTTTCGAAGACTTCATCTTTGATCAGGAAAAACTAATAAAACTTCAACATGTTCACTTCTTGTGTAGCTATAGAAAACAAATATAATTTTTAGTTTTTTTGTGTAAAATTTATCAAACATTTTGTGATCATATTGTTTAAAAATTACAGTTGCCTTTGCACCACCATTGAAATAAATATAAAAGAAATAAATCACTATTTAGAAAGAATGCATCTGATTTTTTGTGAGGTTACATAAATTTGCATGTTAATAAACTGAAGGGTAAAACAACTACCAGGGTGAACTTTTATTACATCTTTGAGAAAAAACAGCTGCAACTTCCAGCTTTTTCTGCCACAATTATCACAAAAATATATGTGAGATTGTGGAGGGACTGTATACAAACTATGAGTTTCTACTTTTTTAAATTTTTGGATGTTGGTTTGCAGCAGGATTTTTGTCAAGGATAAAATGTGCCTTGGCTAAAAAGAAAGGTTGAAAAACACTGCATTAGGGCCACAACATAGGGCGCTCCGTACATTTGGAGAAAATGTAAGACTTTTAAGTGCGCCTTATGGTCGTGATATATAGAAAATATAATAGGCAGAGAGCAGCGTGTTAATAAAGTTACAGACACAGCAGGTTTATGTTTATTATAATATTTAAAAAGTACAATTTTCACGAAGTTTATGTCATTTTATTTTAATTTAATTTATCCGTCACATCTTAAAAGTTGGACGCAGCTAAAGTTAAATCCCTAGTTGATCCAACTATCCAACTATTAAAGTTATTATCCACTTTCACGTCTTCATCTTCAGGGTCATCGTCCAGGTTTAAACCAGCCGCAAACATTTTACAGAGAATGAAGATTAAATCAAATACGCATTAATTCATATGCATTCAATCAAATATAGCTGCCAACGTGATGAAGATGTTTCTGATCTGTTGAATTTGTAAGAAGGGAGATTATGGGTGTATTAGGCAGGCAGCTGTTATAAACTTTTAGCACAGAAAATGTTCTCGTGTTTAAAAAAAATAAAAATAACAACGATTCAGGATTTATGCAAGAACAAAATATGCACACTTTTTGCTCTAAAAGATGATCTGAGCCTGGGTTAAGTTCTCAATGCAATAATTGCATTCTATTAAAAAAACATAATGTTGCTTTTATTGAATTTTTACTAATCAGAAACTAATTCTACAAATCAAGAATTTTTCTTCACAGAATCCTCGTCATCTGCAAAAACAAACCAAAAACAACTGATGTTTTCAGATTTTTTTAAACTACATTTTTTGTAAGAGCATTTTAAAGTGAATAATAAATATTTCAGCAACCCGAAGCTAAAAAATAGTCAATGCGAACTTCTAAAAAATATTCAATGCGAACTTCCAAAAAATATTCAATGTGAACTTCTAAAAAATATTCAAGTTGAACTATATTGGACCAGTCCGTGAAAATATTGTCTGACATCAAACCACTCCGCAGCCTGAAAAAGGTTTGGGACCACTGGTTTAAAGGACAAAAAAAATGTTTCTGCTGCCCTTTTTCAACTTTGAGCACCTGCCCCTCTCAAATTCTGTGCACGTCCCTGAACATACACACATGGTCAGGGGTCAGTCTGCTTATGAATTCATATTGGGGAATAAAGTGAGTAATCCACTATTCTAGTGGAAAATGCAACAAAACACACCAAAGAAAGCCCAACAACAAAAGAACGTGACAAGAATACAGAGATACTTACAAAGAATGGAAGAGGGAAAAACAAAAATTAGACCAAAATAATGAAAAAAGACATACAAATTGAATTGAAGAAAGCATAGAGAAACCAAACATAGATAATGACAAAGTGTGTAAAGATACAAGAGTGACAGATTCAACAAAACAAGTAAAAAACAAATTGGATGTACCAGAAAATTCCAATAATTTATCGCAACAAGAGGTTGAAGTAAATTTAAAATGTATTATGTAATATGAAACATCTTTTAGCATCTTTCTTCACATCACTCTTCTATCTCAGATAAAAACAAACAATAACAGCAAATGCCTCGCATGAATCAATAGTTCAAACGGGACAGAGGTTATGTGAGGACATCTGTAGCAAGTTCTACTCGGACCAGATCAATCAGACCTTCACCTTTCATCCCCTTGAAGATAAAAGGCAGTCATGGTGGACAAAAAGATTTGACTTTCATCACAGCACACTTCTCCTGCCTCAGCCTCTCTTCATTTTATGTGGGTCTTCCCCCAAACCATCGCTATCACTCACTGCATTTCATCTGCCTCTAAGGGCTCCCACTCCAAACACACAGGCAGACAAGTGGCCTCCACTGCTGCTGATGCAGTGCAGGGGAAAGTAAAAAACATGGTGAAGTTCTTCCCTTCAAATCTAAAGCCCTCCAGCTACCAATAAAAGTGGGCAGGAGAGACCGCTAAGTGCAGCTTCTGCCTCCACCTGCTGAATGCAAGTGGGATGGACGGAGGTGGAGGCAGCAGAGAAGACCAGGGGTCTGTTTTAGATGGATGCAGGAGTGAAGGTGTGAGGGGCAGTTAGATGTACTTAAATATGAGTTAAAGCAGCGTGTTAGTTCAGAATTAAAAATCCAGTTTCGAATCATGCAGGAGAAAAAAAGCAGCATTTTAACAACCTGCTAACTCTTAGTGGTCTCTGAACTCACTAGTCTGTTTGGCATTCACATTGGTTGTTTACAATAATTTAGGAAGGACACCAATATTATTATTCTTTTCATTCCAAATTTAACACAACCAAGCAGCTGAATGGCTCAGTTTGTTAAGCATAGGACAGGCAGAGGGGAAACCAGGGTTTGATTCTCAGCGGCTGCAATGAGCTTTATCCAGTGCAGGTCCCTGGGCAAGACCCTAGACTGGCTGCCTAGTCTGGGTCTCCCTGTTCCGGTCGCCAGCCCTGACAAAATACAGGGTTGTGTGAGGAAGGGCATCCAGCGTAAAATCTGCCAAACCACATTTGCAAATCAGTGGCAGCGGATTCCCTGAAGGGAAATGCCGAAAGGTAAACAACAGAAACATTTTAACACAAAGGTTTTCAGCTTGATTTTTTTTAGGTTTAAATCAAAAACTTCACACTTTGGTAAATGGTAAATGGCGTATACTTATATAGCGCTTTCTACCTTCTTACGAAGGCCCAAAGCGCTTTACAGTCACAGTCCCACTCACCCATGCACACACACATTCACACACACATTCACACACTGATGGCGGCTCCGCTGCCGAACACTGGCGCCAACCTCCCACCAGAGGCAAGGTGGGGTTCAGTGTCTTGCCCAAGGACACTTCGACACATGGGCGTGCAAGGCGGGAATTGAACCTGCAATCTTATGATCATGGGTCGACCGTCCTACCGCTGCACCACTTTGACATAATAAACCATATAGTTTAGAGGAGCTTTGCCTGGTTTTTAAGATATTTTTAACATAGTTTTGACCCTGTCTTAGCTTTATTTATTTATTTATTTATACATTTTTATTCTTTTTGTAATTTTTGCAGTGAAATACAATATAATATCTGAAAAAAAGGCTGGGGTTGTACTAAAAAGATGATTATCAAGCACTGTCACAAAAAAAAGTTTTAAAGATAAAATTTTAAAGTTGTAGAGTTGTAAAAAAAATTCTGTGAAATCTGAACAGCATTGTTTTCTGCTTCAGCTTGAGAATCAATCATTTCCAGAAACAAACAGACCAAAGCAGGTCCAGCACAGGCAACCACGGAGTCATATGGTAAAGGTCACGTAGTCTGCAGGTCGGCAACACTTCCTTTATGGACTGGCGCTTACTTCTCTTTCACAGTTTGTCACTGTACCATAACAATCTGAAACGTGGTATTATTTACAGCAAAAGAAGCAATGAGGGAAACACAGGAGGACAAAAATGAATTGCTTGAAAACAGCACAGCATTTAGGAGTCAGCATGGCAGCATGCTAATGTGCTTCCAAGAGGGCAAAATCAGTGGCTTGCCGCAATGTTCTTGAAAAAATAATTATAGCCCTGGATCCAGGCATCAACAGCATATATATAATTATATAGGCTGCATGGCATTATGGGGAAACAATGCAATAGGCCACCTTTGTGGCCATGCAATAGGTTTGATTCAATCCCAAAGGGGAGGAAATCTCTTGGAGCCAAATCTATTTTTCATCCTGATTATTGACTCTAAGACTTACAGTGTCAGTTGAGCAGCTGGGTTTACAAGTTTAAACCAGGGACCCTGATCTTGTAGAACATCCATTTGTTGCTGGAACGGTCAACTACAATGATCTGTATAATATGGATCTTTGAATGTTGATGGGGAGGTGTTTTCAAAAAATAATGCTGGAACCAAAGAATGAATGAATAGTTAATGAGGCAGTAAAGTGAGCACGTGTAAATATAACTTGAAAAAGCTATTTTTATTTAAGATATCATATAGGAGCAAACTCAGAAGAAACCCCTGAGCTTAACTCACAACGTGCAGTTTTTTTTTGGAGCAGCTACTGATACTTAATTGTTGTTTAATCAGAGATAAAGTTGAAGGCGGATAAAACAGAGGGACATAATGGAGGCAGGAACTGGTTTGCTATTGCATGTAGGCAGGCTGACCTACGATCTCTTTTAAAGGCCAGCCACTTAGAAGAAGACAGACAGAATGGTTATCCTAGTGCAAGAATGGAAAACAGAAATGAATATATAGCAATATTTACAGTGATGGGTTGCACGGTTGCACAGTTGTGAGCGCTAATGCCTCAAAGCAAAAAACAAAAACAGTCCCGGCTGGGACCTTTCTGTGTGGAGTTTTCATGTTTTCACTGTGCATGTGTGGGTTTTCTGCTGGGACTCTGGCTTCCTCCCACTGACCAAAAACCTGCTTCAAAGGCGTATTGATGACTCTAAACTTTCCCTAGTTGTGTATTTGTTTGTGCATGGAAGCGTGGTTGTGGCTTGCGACAGACTGTCTAGGGCAGGGGTCGGCAACCTTTTTTACTCAAAGAGCCATTTGGGACCGCCCCTAATGAAAAAAAAGGACCCGGAGCCACAACACGTTTTGACATCATTATATATATTATGCATGTTTATATTATATCAAGGGTGCTCATTACTTCGATCGCGATCGACCGGTTGATCTTCAAAGACATGATTGTAGATAGCGGTCCAGAAAAGATTTTAAAAAAAGTACTTCTTTCTTTCCATTGTCATGTTTATTAGTTACATGTTTATTTAAACATTATTGTTTATGTACTGATGATTAAAAACTACACAGTAAGATTACACAAAGATACTTTTGTATTAACAGACGAAGCCTTTTATTACATAGACAGAAAGCAGCAACCATCGTATTTCATGCTCTGCTGTAAACCGTGCAATGCGGGGAGCGTGGCATATTATGAGGCATTTGGCGCTGCTGGCTCCGTACGAAGCGCGTGCCTCACAGCTTCCTTGATGAGCTCGTATTTATCGAGTGAGAACTGCAGAGCTGATAGCAGGAGGAGAAACGCAGGGCAGCTTCAATAAACACTCCGGTTGTTGGACTTCTACTGGGAACATGATGTGCCGCGGGGCAGGAAAAGACTTTCTGATGACAGAGAGTTTGCGCTCAGTGAATTTAAACACGCGTCTGCAGTGACGTCTGCAATGACGTCTGCATCAGAAGATGTCCGATTGGCCATTCTGCATGTCAATTTTGATTGGCTGGTGGATTTTTGAGAAGTACTTTTTTTTTTAAATCTTCCCTGTCCCGCGATCTACCCTCATGTCCTTGAAGATCAACGTAATGAGCTGCTCTGAAACATACATCAATGCACATGCGTGTTTAAAAACACTAAGTGCAAACTCTCTGTCATCAGAGTTGCTCTCTGCCCCGCGACACGTCAAGTTCCCGGCAGAAAACCACTCCGGATCCGGAGTGTTTATTGAAGTCGCTCCGTGTGTGTCCTCCTGCTATCAGCTCTGTGGTTCTCGCCAATAAATACGAGCTCATTCATTAAGGAAGCTGTTTTTTACGTTGCACGCGCTTCGTATGGAGCCAGCAGGGCCTTTGAAATGCCATGAAAAATGAACAAACTAAAATAAAATTGAATTTTTATAAAATACTCATTATTTTCCAAAGTCACAGGGAGCCACAACAGAAGGATGAAAGAGCCACATGTGGCTCCGGTCTAGGGTGTACCCTGCCTTCTCCCAGCACTGGGAAATATGGGCCGGTTGGAATGTCACTCTTAGCAAAGGTGGTGAGAGTGAAGCTGCCATTTAACTGACTGTAATAGAAAGCTACCAGTGTCCCGTACATGTCCCACACCTTATAAGATTAAATAAGGGGTTGAGCAGAGAAGTAGTTTGCTCACACTTTGTGAGGAAACTGGATGTTCTAGAAAGGACTGTATTAATAAAAATATTATTAGGTTGGTTCGTTTCCCTTTTCAGTTTCCAACACACAGAAATAATGAATAAGACTCAGAGACAGTTACTTAGCTTCAGTGAAGATTTACTCCGCACAAAACAGCACAGATTTGTACGCAGGGTTACAGACAGATGAACAAGATGCATTCAAAGTCCGAACCAAGGGGTTCAGCAAAAGGCCTGGCATATATACCTTGCATTTGCATATTCAGAAACTCATTCGATGGATCATGGTGTGAAAAACACACCCACAGACTGTTGCAGGCTAGATGCTTGAAGGTCAGAGCACCTAAAGTGTCAGATCTCTTGCAGACATTTGCCAGAACGCATACACCAGAACACACAAAGATGAAAAAGGGAGGATGTTAAAGGAATGTTGCGAGACAATAGTCTTGGTTGTGCTCTGTCTGGAGTGTAATATAATTTTGAGATGATAATACATAGTAAATCGAGGTTAAGCCATTAATGTAATAAAAGGTAAAAGTTGGTTTAATAAAATGCAAAAGGGAGTGTCTAACTATTCTGTTTCTAATCATTCCTAACACACTTGGTTACAGCATTATAGCCTATCTGATTTGAACACACACAATAACCCTAACAACACGCACTTCACTTCTCTTCACAGCTCCCTAACTCATGGTGTGGGAATCAACACTTCCCATGAGTCTTAGAGCTTCACGCACCCCCATGAAGAACAAGAAGGGGGGTCAGACGCTGAGCGCAAGTGAGTCTGTGAGCAGGCATTCAGTTTGTGCTACCCAGCTAGGGAGAACGGTAAAAAAAGGGTTTCCTCAAAAAGAACAGACTGGTTCTTTTATTAACCCACTCTGGAGGCTCTGCGCGTCTGAAGGCGCGGGCCGAAGGCTGGCGCCCTATAACCCGGTGCGCCCTATGGTCATGAAAATACGAGAAAACTTATGACTCACCTTGAGTACCGTAATTTCCGGACTACAAGCCGCTACTTTTTTCCTGCGCTTACAGCCCTGCGGCTTATTAGGTGACGCGGCCAATTTATGGATTTAATTGGCGGCCGCCATGTACGTACTTTCGGGCTTGGTGAATGGTTTGAATTCTCCATCTCACACCAAACACAAGTCATTTGATTTGTAACACACTTCTAAGCAGCCAAACAGCATGGACGTTACTTCAGGTCTTAGACACTTCAGTCATGGTTCAACAAAAAGAAACACGCATGCCCAGCCGCATCCCAGAATCCTTTGGTGCCATTAGACCCAACGTGCACGTGATCGCCGCTACAATATGATGAAGCTTTCAAGTTAAAAGCAATCGTTAAAAGCAGCGTGAAAAAATCCCCCATAAGTAAATGGAAATGCCGGTCAGCTGCGTGACGGAGAGAACAGCGCATGCTCAGAAGTGTATTTACCTCTAAGTCATAGTGACTCGGCTGGCTGCACGTAAATATGTGTGAATAACATCAGCCTTTATTTTGTCGGGACACGACTGGAAACACAAATCCATGTGCGGAATTTTGCATTGAAAAGCTCACAGCCGCCGTGTGAGCTTTTCGGATAGGAAGGGGAGACAAGGAGCCCGCTTGGCGAGCGCGGAGCGCAGAGGCGTTGTTGTGGAAGGAAACTTCTGACGAACGCGCTGTGCTGAGGCGCGCGTATCGCGCTGAGGCGCGCGCTTTTCAGTCGCCGCTGCTTTATTTTACTGGTTTTTTAACCAGCCCCGTTAGTACCATGATGCTGCCGCGACACAAGCGGAAGGAGAGCTGTTCCCGTTCACCCCTCCATGCACTGCTGCTACTTGCTCAATCTTAAACACGTACAACAGTGTGGCGAGCCGGTCGTTGGCCCCGCCTTTAGCCCCTAAGACTCATGGGAAATGGGGGATCGCGGATGTAAATTTCCTCATCATAACTGAGGGATGTAATGTTGATTATATGGTTACTGTTAGTAATTTTATGTATGATACCTAAATTGTCAATAATTTAAAAAAAAAATAAAAAAATAAAAAAACCCATAACTGAGGAACTTGTGAACAGAATAGAGCTCTATGCTGTTTCAGACGTGGGTGCACTTGGATACATGAGCTTGAGCTAAGACAGTACCCGCCCATGCTGGGAGTCAGGACGTGTTTTGTCGAATCAGCGGCTTGTATTCTGATGCGGCTTGTGTATGTACAAAAATAAATAAGCATGTGAAAACAGGTGGGTGCGGCTTGAAATCAGGTGCGCTTTGTAACCCGGAATTTACGGTATATCATAGCTCACTAATATTTATGGCAAGATGAATGACAACGTTTCCTCCATAGCACCTACCATCCAAAGTGACACTCATAAGAGCAAATTATCTTATAATATAAAGAAGAGAAGCAAAGAGCCAAACACATCATAAATATTGTTTTTTAAGCTGTCTTAAAAAAAATTTGCTGAGCATTTTTATATTCATGCTGAATTTTTAATTGTGTTATCTTTTTTTTTATTTGGTACAGAATAAACAAAGTATTGAGCCAATAATCTCCAACTCAATTATAAAACTGTACATCGATGTGACACACATGTACTTTTGGGGTGGGTAAATGTTTCCAAAAAAAGTATTTTGAAATGTTTATCTGTTGTCTCAATGGTTTCATCTTCATTCAATCTTCAAGGTTGTCATCATATCTCCATAGAAAATGAGAAAGAATCACATCAGTGAATGATGTGATTTAAGCTATTCACTTGCCTTATAGAAAAGTGCCGTCATTTCTGCAGATGGACCCTCACTTTTTGGATTAAATAGATTACAGAGATGTCCAAAAACTATTAGATCATTATGATCTGTTGTGGTACCAGTACCTGATCAAAAATTGAATGGAAATATTCCTTTCAAAGGTTTTTGTCTCCAGAGAATTCTTGTATTATATTATTTATCGAAATTCAAAAATATAAGCATTAGGGTAAATGTGCTGGTTCAAATTTCTATGTGTCTTTAAGAGGAAGATGCATGTGGTTGCCTTGACAACAGCCAGTCAAGGGTGGTTTGACCTTGACATGTAAAATAAACAACCCAATGTGGTGCATACCTGGAGGGCAAAAAAGTCTTTGCACCCACCTCCACATTAACTCATTGTTGATGTCCAGCCTTCCACCTGACTATAGACACTTCCTTCATTCTTTTCTTTAAGGGACAGCTTCCTTCCTCAGCATATGATCTTTCTCTTGTCATTAGAGCTTCACGTCCTCAGTTGACTACGTGCCTTCCTTACATAAACATAACTCGGGTACTGCCCTTCTCGTGGCACTCGCTTCCTCTGATCTCCTGTCTTAAATAACATGGCGGTCTCTCCTCCCCTCACCAGCGCTGATCAATGCCAGCTCTGGCACCATCCTTTCAGGTCCTCTCACGGTACTCTCCTCTATGTTTTAGTAGAAGGATCTGATGTCTAGTAAAGGACGAATGTCACCATCTAAATGCTTTTCATTCATGAGTTTTAGGCTATATAATTAAGAAAATGTTTAAATCAATTCAAGCAAAATAGATCTGAAAATTTGAATTTAATCTAAACTGTTGTAAAGAAAATAAGCAAAAAGCTTTAGAACAACTGAGAGTGTTTTAAGTCTCATTCCCAGTGGTTTTTTAATTACGATTATGTCGTTTTTAATTAAACGAGAATAAAAAAACAAATATTGCTTTCTAGGACATAGTTTCTGCAGAGCGACAGAGGCGCAGAGTGACCCCCCCCCCTTTTTTTTTTTACTAAGAGCTATCTGTTTACACGCTGTCCTTCTAGCTTACAGCCCCGACCTTACATTACCGGTGCAACAGAAATGGCGAGGAATATCAAAGTTGTGCTTAAGCCAGATTGAAGCTCAGATAAGGAAGATGAAGACATACATGGATCGATTCATCTACAAGTGGATGCATCAGAGTGGAGTCAGTCAAGTAGGGAGCTTGTGGCCCGCCCAGCTTATTTTATACATCACAAATATGTTTTAAAAAAAACTGCTGCTTCCTGGGAGGAAGTTGCTACAGCAAATGCACGAGTCTCAAAACTTTGGGAAAGATTTCATGCTGGATGCTCTCTGCGACACATCTGAACTGTGACAGAACATTTTCTTAAAGCAGCAACTTCCTGTTTGCAAGTCGTCCGTCTTTCTGCTTGCTCAACTATTGGAGAGGGGAAGTTAGAGTGGAAAAAATTAAAAATAAAAACCTTGATATTTCATTAAACGCCAGAAAATGCAGATTTGTAGCTATGGATGCCAAAAATGTTTGCTTTCTGTTGTGTCTTGAGTTTAGAACTATATGTGAAGGTGTTTGAGGAGGGTAGCAATCTCTAAAAGTATCTATAAATCCACACAAACTCCTACAGGGACAAAAATACAACAGCTCTCATGCTAATGAACCTGTGCACCAAATCCCGAGCTCACACAGGCAAACACTGTGAGAGTTTGAAGACTAACAATGAAGATGAAGAGGAGTGAGAATAAATGACTTCTCGTAGCATGGATGCTTGTGGGCCAGAAGAATAACAACCGCACTGCTTTTGACTAACAACGGCCTTAAAATAGATCTTGGCTGAGCGGACGAGGCATGTGAAGATGTCAACAGCTTTGGAGAAGCTGCTCTAAATTCCACTACAAAAGCGATTTCAAAGTCATGTTAGGTTTTCAGGCTATATAACTGCATAAAAATGTACGTGAGAACATGACAACAGCACTAGCAGGAGTCTGACGTTTTCATTTATGAAAAGGCAGATTATGAATCAATGAGTAATTCGGCTGACCTTGGAAGAAATTGATTGGATCTAATAGTGACTTTGAAAATAAACACCTTGTAGGAGACTTGTTGCATTTGATAGCTTGATGGTCTACTCAGATTGATTTGCCGCACATCCAAAACACGTGACATCCTTTTTCGTTGGGCTGCCTTTACCCTTCACCAAGAGCACAGGCTACAGCAGAACAGAATGAGTCATAAAGCTCTGCAGTCTGCTCTACTTCTCATCTGCTACATGACAGCCGACAGACAGCCAATGAAGAGATGAGAGAGGCAAGACTGGAGAGCAGAGAAGGACTGTGGGTTTACATTGGGTCTACAGGACATCCAATACTAAAAAGAAAAGAATTTGCGTCTCTAAGAAAGGCTAGATCAAAAACTAAGACAGAGGGAGTGTGCATGTCGTTCGTAAAGCTTGGGCTGGTTATCTGTAAGCTGGTCACGTTCACAGACTGACTACAGTGAGGCTATGGCTTCTTCATAGTGGTGCGGCAGTGAGGACAAACTTAAGGGAAAAGCGTGGTCTGCTGCATGTCAGCAGGAAGTAACAATACTTAGGGCTCATATACATATATTTGTGCTGAAAGAATGTTAAAAACATCTCAAACGCATTTATTCATAAATACAAAAGGATCTTTTTCATAAAGTCCTAATGATATTTTAACCAACAGATGACTTCAACGAGCAAAGAACTACGGTATATTATTAAATGTTTTACAAAGTAAAATATAAAAATCTGTTTTGGTTCAATGACAAAAATAGAAGGAATCTCATTTATATGCAAAGCTAAAGTGTCTAATTTTGGCAAGCCTTCTTTTTTTCTAAACTGCACAGTACCAATGAAAAGTTTTTTTTCGATATTCGGATAAAGTTTTACGGAGCCCGTGTCCTGACATTAAGATATAAAAATATATCTTGTTCCCACAGATTAATATCTTGTTCCCACAGATTATTATCTCGTTCACACGAAATACTATTCCGTTCCCACAAGATACTATCGCGTTGCCTCAAAATACTATTCCGTTCCCTCGAAATGATTAACTCGTGCGAACGCAATAATTATGTCGTACGAACGCAATAATTAATCCGTTCGAACGCAATAAATTTTCACGTCATAACTCATTCACGCGGATATGCTCTCTGTACGCCGGCAAAAGCCGCTTTCAGCGGTAACTTCCGTGTCTCTGTGACCCATATTCGTTCAAAATAGGAACATGAAGAACAAAAATGATCACTTTATTACTGTCTCAATGAATATAAGAAAAATATCAAAAGATTTATGATAACTAGGCTGCTTTGTCATACGATAGCTCCTGCTAGCCTACTACTAGCTCCCCCGCAGAGCTCTTTGATGTATGCCGGCATTTGGGCAACTGGCTGGTCTGTTGTCAGACAGCTGATATTGTAGTTTAGGGTCGAATAGGAATAATAATATTCAGGACTTGTCTTTTATTAACTTTAGCAGTCAGTTGCTTTACATTCGAAGGCTATTAGGCTACATGCTAACTGACTAGCCGATTATTTATCCTGTTATTAATTTACGTCATAGATTTACAGCAGATACCTTCACATTTCTGTCTGTGTGTGTCTCATTACATAGCATTGAAGACACAAACTGTTACATTTTCATTTATTAGGCGTTTAAAAAGCTCAAAAGTTGACAAGAAGATTTATGTTTTCTTTGGCTTAAAAAAATGTTAGTGGTTTTTTGTACCACCAATACAACTAGTGCCCCTACTGACTTTCAAATGTTTGAGCAGATAAACATAAATAAATCAATGTTTCATATACATTTTTTTTCATGTTGTTACTACTGTGTCAATTATTTATTAGAATTATGGAAAATAATTACTATAGATATGTGAGCAATCAATCCATAGTGTTAAATAACTACTGCTAATTCATATTATCACTACCATTACTATACTAGTCTGTGGTTTTGCTTTTGGGAAATTTGCAGTAAACGGGTCCTGTGTAACCTTATGTAATACTCAGACCCCATAAAATAGCCTTCATCCTCAAAAAGGTTGGTGATCCCTGATCTAGATCCTATTCGGGCCTGCCCAAATAATTGCTCCAAGAAATGTTTAGAAAGGTCAGTTACTTATTACAGAGCATTCACATTTAAAGCAAACATAGATTGTTCAGTTCTCTTATAATTCTCCCAATTCTCCCATAAAGCTAAAACAAAAAATAACAATAGCTATAATGAGAATTAATTAAATAATCTCTGTGCTTTTCCAGATGCTCAAATCGCTTATCCATAATTCATTCACTACTCATAAGCTAAGGTAAGCTACTAATGTAGCCACCGGCTGACAGAAGCCTGGCTGCCAGTATGTGAATGCCATTCATACACATTCACACACCAGTGGAGCCACACTGGAGACAGGCAGGGTGAATTGTCTTGCTCAAAGACAAAACAGCTGACTGGGGGATTGAACAGTCAACCTTTCGATCATTAGCTGACTAGCTCAACCACCTCAGCCACTGACCTGATTTAATTTATACTGAAGGCATCAATAAAGTGAGATACCATTTTATAAAATGTGCAATTGATGTATTCACAATTCACAGCCGATGTACGTTCACTTTGTCCTCGCCAATCCGCATTCAAGCATCCACTTCCAATCAAAAGCCTATGCGTGACTTGGGCTTCTGCATTCAAAACTGATGTTTATTTGTCGCTTTAAGCTTCTATGACCATTTTTTGGGGCTCTATGTACAAAACATGCAGCCATTGAATGCAGGTTTAAAGTTAAACCAGGTTGAACTTTGACCAATAAGCCACTTGCTTCTATTAGTGACGTATGGATGGCATCCCCTCCATTTCATGGAAGTGCCAACTATTTGAAAATGGAGGAGATATTAATAATTGCCATTTGTGCCCAGCTGGAGTTATTTGACACCAAGTCTTTCATATGTTGGAATAAAGCTGTAAACGAAAAAGCCTGGAGCAAGATTTGCGCCCCTTCAACAATTTGCAATAAGACTCTTTCCACTGTAGGTGACAGACGTGTTAGAATCAGGTAGCTACAGTCCAGCCCAGTCTAGCATGATAATAAGCTTAAATTCAAAAATATAACCAATAAATAGTCTAAAATGAAAATGACAACAAAATGTCTGATCGCAATCAAAGATTTATGTAGATCTGAAGAGCTGTGCGTTTCTGTACATTAGACAAGGCACAGAGGAGATTCATTGACAAGATCTCCAACCAATCAGGACACAGAACATGGTGCACTGTTTGAAAAAATAGGCAGCATAATCTCTCTAACAGAGTAAGCAAAACCGCAAAAGATGAGCTGCAACATAAGGGAACAGTGTCTTCTGCTCTACTTGACAGGGATTTTTAGAGGGGTTCAGATTGGGGCACAGGTTGCTAAGGATGGTTTAAAATATGTTCCATGTGGCTCTGATATTAGATTTAGGGGGCCGGACCAAACATGGAGGTGGGCCAGATCTGGCCTGCGGTTGCCCACCCCCTGCTATAGACAGCTGCAACCCATTGGCGTATTATCTCCCTCCTCTTTCCCTGTTATCAATGTTTACCTAAAAGCAACACAGACGTTAGTCCCACTGATTCAAATTACAACCCGATAACAAGGCCTGATCATTACTCAGAACAAGTAGGAATGCCCTCTGAGTGCACACAGAGGAGTAATTATGGATTTGCTGATCAATATGCAGCATGCCTACATCTTATTGAAGAAAAATGGGCAGAGCAATAGAACACAATGCTAGAAATACCTATTCAAGTTCAAGAAATAAAAAAATATGCATTTTGTTAATCAATCTTCCTTTAGAAAATGCAAAAAAAAATTATCTTTAAACACAGACTTTAGCTCCAGTGTTGACGTTCTTTTAATTACTGCAAATCATCTATCGTTCACGCAATTTCCGAATTTCCAACAGATTCTAAAGCTGAGAAAGGCAGCATTCTGACTATTCGCAACACTTTTAAGGGTGCAAAGCTGCTTTTCTTAATTTCAGAATCCCTTGGAATTACAGAAATTGTGTAAACAGTCATAGAATTAAAGCTGTTCAAAGATCGTGTTATTTCCTCTCACTTGCAATGGCTCTGGTATTAAAAGATTAAAGGGATCTTTTTAAAGGACGGGAAACAAAATGTCATTTCTAACAAAACAAATTGGTTTTGGCATTGAAATTTGAAAACAATAAAACATTTGAGCCAAATCAAATCGTAAACAATCTCGGAAAATATATTCAGCACTGGAGTGCACAGAAACAAATTTGAAATGTATGTTGGGTGTCAGTGACTTCTGGGGAAGAAATGTTAGTCAGTTTAAACATGCATAAGTGATCAGAAATGTCTTTCTTAAAATACATTTTAACCGTTCATTTGATGTCATGTGTACTGAAATGGGGATTATTATATTCTTTCGTTAAGAGAAATCATCCAACGAACTGATTCGAGCTCACATAAACATAACTGATCTCTATAACCTGCATGCTTTGAAATTATCTTTATTGTTACTTGCCTGCATAAGAAATTGATCTTTATTGTTACATGCCTGCATAAGGAATTCAATGTTTTGATTGTTGTTAGGCAACAGAGGAAGAAGTCATACACTCAGAGCCGGCCCATCAGTATAGGCAGTACAGGCAAATGCTTAGGGTCCTAGGCATCCAAGGGAGAAGAAAAGGGAGGTAGAAAGAAAACAGCAACTTCAGCTCATTGACTATCGATGCATTCGCTATTCTTAATACTAGTTGGTCGTCATTATGTCTTGACATAAAACGTATAAGCCAACATTATTTATCGCCATTAAAAAGCCTACTATGTTGCAGTTGCCTACTATGTTGTGATGTTGCCTAACATCACTGTTAGTTTCGCTCCATTGGCTCCCAGTTGATTCTAGAATCAAGTTCAAGATCCTCCTGTTAACCTATAAGGCCTTACATGGAATGCTTGAGCCTGTAAAATGGTTTGTTCTTTCTTTTCAATGTATAATAGAGTATTTAATTGTATAATATTTGTGGAAAAAAAAAAATAGAGGTTTTCTACTTCACGGATTTTGCCTATCACAGGTTCTTTTTGGAACGTAAATGTGTTAACCAAGTCATTCAATAAACCTTATTAGACTTACTGTACTAACAAATGTCTTACTAACACCCTAAACATTCTGTTATAATGCTTGTTAAGGAATCTTAATATAAAGTGTTACCAATCTCTCTGCTTCTCACCGGCCTTGCATATGCAAGTGTCCTTCAGTAAAGTCTTCACAAAGCTGACCAATCTTTTTTTAAAAATATGTAATGCACTTTTAAAAATGGGAGTCTCTATCAAGGTCTTGGTCACACCTACACAGTAGCTAGGCAGTCATGTTCGTGTGAGGCTGCTTAACACTTTTTGATCATTTTCTTATCTCACCAGTCAAATCAGTTACCAGAAAAGGCAAAACTAGCTTTTTTTTTACTTTGCATCCTTTGCCAAATCCCTGCTATCCATTCACTGTTTCATTTCTCCTCTGCCAATCAACAAATCTCGAACTGTCTCTTCTCATAGCATCTCTGCTTTCCTCCATCACCCACCTCTTCCTCTGGCTGCCCAACATTTTTAACTCCGTTTCATGAGTTTGATAATTTCTTTGTGCAGTTCAGTTTCCCTTCTTTTTTTCAATTTGATCTTTTGCTATGCTTTCATCCATTTTTGCTGTTTTTTTAGCAATGGTTTTCCATCTTTTCCAAAACGTTCCCTTAACCTTTTCAGAAAATTTCCCAAACCCAAAATAAACATATTTCAGTCAGACTATTGTAGTCTGTGCCCCTAATCAAACCAAGACACATATAGGTACAACAAAGTTTGTCTGCCTAGCCGTTAAAATTGCTGCCGCCATATTATTAGCCGTTTCTGTTGGTATGGAGGAAACTACAGAAACGTCTGGAACCGTACTGCATTCAGTTAAAAAATAAAAACACGGGTGATTTTCATTCGTATTTTTTTTGTGGTTTTCGTTCTAATATTTTTACACAAAAACACCCCAGACAAACAGTAGCAGTGTCACGGTGCCTCCGTCAGCTGCCTCCCCTCCCTGCTCCCGGATTGGAACCAGCTGCATCTCATCACCTCATTACCGGCAGACCTTCTTAAGGAGTTCCTTCCCAGCATTCTACGCCAGTCCGTTACACTCTCTCCGGTGACTATGCCTGGTCTCATGTTAAGTCTCGTTTTGCCTAGTCAAGTCACGCACTTACTTCAGGTCTCATCCACCACGGGTACGCTGGTTCCTCCACGCCTCAAGCCGCTCAAGCCACGCAGTCCTCCTCGCTGCGCTAGGGATCGCTCACCACTGCATGTCCTCGTGCTCACTGACTCCCCGGCGCAGATCCACAAACGCTCTTCTGGATTCTCCACTGGAGTTTTCATGCCAGACTCTAGTGCTTCCAAACTCTACGCTTATCTCTTGGACTAGTTATTGTGTTTAAATTTACTACAGAGTTCCTGAGTCTGAGTTTAGTTCCGGATTTGAGCAACTGGGTCTGTTACGTCATCGAAACCATGACAAGCAGTTTTTCAATAACTCACTATACCGTTATTTCCGGATTATAAAACACTACTTTTGTCACACGCTTTTAACCCTGCGGCTTATTCAATGATGCGGCTAATATATTCAGTTTTTTCTTTTTTATGCATTTTTTCAACGGCCACTAGGGGCGCTCCAGCAAAAAGGGTAAGAGTGAGACAGGGGGAATACGGTATATGTGTCGAGGAAGACAAGTTTAATGTAAATTCTTGCTTTGTGAATGAATAGCACGAACAGACCCTCATCATGGAAAATGCAAGAAGAAATGCATATGACGCAGCTTACAAGTTAAAAGCAGCGTGAAAAAATCCACCATCACTAACGGGTTTGGTGATGGTGGATTTGGTGAAAGCAGGTCTGCTGCGTTACAGAGGACAGCGCAAGTTCAGGAGAGAATTTGCCTCAGGATGAGAGTGACAAACTGACAGGTGCACTCTATAGTCCAGAAATTACAATAGTCTCAAAAAAAGTACTCAATGCAGTACTGTATTGTTAAAACAAACTCCACAGAAATTCCTAATATCATTACTCTTTCTCTTAAGAGTTAATCAGTTTATTTGAGTAATGCAAGTTTTAAAAGTGTTCTTATCTCCTCGCTTTAGGACTACAACTGTTAAAGTCCTAAAAAAATTAAAGCGAATTTAGAAAAAAAAATATAGCAAAAATGAGAAAAAATAATAGCAAAGTTGACAACGTTGAACACAATGTGAGCTTCCAGCAGGTCACCCACAGACTTTGGTGCTTAGTGCACAATATTGTTGTATTGACTTACAAATGAAAAAAATAAACAGCTCATACTGATCGATACAACTACATTCAACATTTAGCTCTGTAATGTTTGTGGATAAAGTAAGTAGGAAGAACAAAACAGTTTGGCAATTGTGACATATGCACATGCACTTTAACAAAACAGATCATGTCTCTGACACGGGCACATTGTGGCTTTTTAACTTCTAATTGCACCTCATCTTCTAGTTTACATGAGCGGATTAAGTTAGCGCCCAGCCAGTTAGGAGTTCTTACTTTTGTAGTTGTTAAAAAATATTAGAATGAACATCAATGAAAAGACCTTCAAATACACAAAAAGAATTGAGCTATGATGACATTTTTTTTCTTTGTCGTTTTTTGGAATGCAATACACTTGCATAGTGACACCATAATTACTTCTAAAATTCTGATTTTTCTTTTAATGCACAAATCAGAAAAAGTTATAGCAAAGTTGACTCCACCCACAATGTGAGCTTCCAGCAGGTCACCCGCAGACTTTGCTGCTTTGTGCCCAATATTGTCGTCAGGATTGACTCCAAAATTAAATAAACAGGTAAAAAGTTCACACTGGTAAATATTTAGTACTTCCCCAATGTTTTGCTCTGTAATATTTGTGGATAAAGTAAGTAGGAAGAACAAAAACACAATGCCTCCATAGTAACGCCATAATTACAGATCTCTGACCGACAGCCTTCCGCAGCGTTCGTCAGCTGTTGCCGTTCGGCCAAGAATAAAGCGCTGTCCACACAGATTTAGAAAATTATGAGCGAAGAGGCACTTAATAATAGTGATAATAATTATAAAAGCATGTTTAGAAGATCATCACACTCTTTGTTTGTTTACAACGCCGTGTCCGGTATTTTAGATACTTCTGTGCTTGTCAAAAGGATTTATTCCGACACAAAGTGGGGCATCTGTAAACGTTTGTTATTATTAATGGTTATTCTGATATTTTTTTAGGCCATGTTCACTGTTCAATTCCAATACAATCTTTGATTTGATCAAAGACATTTTGCACATGAAACCGCAGCTACTGAAACATAACACAGAGCATCAAAGTAGAACCAGTTACATAACAAAAACTCTGTTTCCCATCTTTTTATGATGAATTTATGGATATTTGGCTGCAGAGATGGATGGATCCACAGACACACATACCATACCGCTCCTCCTACCCCTCTCCTTATGATGCAGTGATCTTCTATACAAGCATATGAGCTGGCATTGATGAATAAGCACCTCAGTGTGCCAGCTAATGTGTGTATGTGTAAGTGAGAGTGTGCAGACATATGTATGTGTCAGTCTGAGTGTGTGGGAAAAACAGACAGAGAATCAGAGTGGGTCAGTGAATGCAGCGTAAGTAGGGTATAGATAATGCATAGTGTGGTAGGAGTGTGTGTATGTGTGCATTACAGCGGCTACCTTATGGACAATATGTGCTTCATGCAACACTGCATGAGCAGTTTGGGTTTTTCCAAACAGCCATGTATATCTGTCAGCGTGTTTGTTAGTGACTGACAGTGAACGTGAAAGCAGAATAGACAAGAAAAGCTTAACCATTAAAACTGTAAAGTGTTCATACACTGGCCTGCGATGGACTGTCCAGGGTGTACATCGCCTTTGCCCTACAGTAGCTGGTATAGGCTTCAGCATTGAAGGAGATTCAATGAATTCAGAAAATGGATGGGTGGATAAATGGGTGGATAGGGGGATGGACGGATGGAGATAAACTCATATGCACAAATTTGATGGTACCACCTCTGTTAATGTTAAAAAAAATACTATAATGCTACAAAACTACAACTTGTAACTGACGAAAGTCATAACAAATACAAATTAAAAAATTAGGCTTTGTTTGAACATTTTTTTTCAACATATGCACAACATATCAAAGGCCTGAACAAAAAGGACAGTACAACTCCAGGCCTCAAGAGTTCGTCTTCTCCAACCAATGCTCGGGATCAGTCAGATGCTGCAAGGGCAGGTTTTTTTGGGATTCCACGCAGCAATTGAAACGGCTAAAAGAAATTTTTGCTTCGAGGAGACAAAGAACTCTATTTATGTGACGTTGCTTGACCTGCACTCGTCCTGACAGATTACACTGAAAATCAGTCAATTTCTGGCTGATTGATCGATGCATTTCACCTTGGAACAAGTTTTGGAGGAATTGGTAGCCAGAAGCCCTTAAAAAACAGTTGCTCATTTAGTATTTTTTCCCTGCTACTCTAGCCAAAAATCAAAGGGTGATTGGGCAGGGCCTCCAGTGGGTTAGTTTATAGCTGCTGACCATTTGTTAGAGCCAGTGCGTTGGAGGATGTAAAGTTGTGTTGAAGAACCACAAGTGAGCCGTAGGTGGACCTAGAATAATCCAATGATTTATAATAATTATGCAATTATGTTTTCTTTTCTTTAAAAAAATAATAAGCATAGTTAGTTTTTGAGTCTAGAATTCGCGGTACTCTAAAGAGCTATTTTATAAGTGCTGGTACTGAGTACCTAGAGAACCAGCCCACTTAAAGCACTGGAAGTTCTGGAATGAGTGCAGAACCTTGCGTTTTGTCTGTATTTAAACTGGGATCAAACAGAGCATTTTGTTGTGGACCAAAGGTTGTAAACAATACCACATGATTAAACATCTCTTCAGTCATTGGTCAGGAACTACGAGGGCAGGTAAAACAACAAGAGAAAGACGGTCGTGCTGCATTTTACAAATCGAGACAGTTAAAAAGTTATATTATTCTTACCAGTTTTGACTTTTTACTTTTTAGTTTAGTATGGTGGAGGCATGCTGCAAGACTGTCAGTGGCTTTAACTTAGGTAAGGGTTATTGGCCGTCAAAGTGTGCATTATAACTTTTTAACCACGGCATGGAAGCCTGAACCGTCCTTCCGCAAAGTGCAATACATATTAACCAGTTTTTAGTCCTTAATTCTTGTTTTTTTCCAATTCGGATCGCTTTTCTCACAAAAAGCAGACTATTTGTTACCACAGCTGCAGTCAAGATTCGGTGATATAAATATGCTGATCTTTCTGATGGGTTGAATAAAGCATCAATTCAGAGAGAAAGCTCTCCTCTTACCGCTTGTTTTTGTCCAAATGATTAAGCAAAAGGTTGTTTTAAAGAAGCCGCCGGAGTGATACAAAACATTTAAGCTAGGTGACCGGCAGCCAAACCCAGCAGCCAAACAGAATCGAGTATTCACCCGGACCATGGCATAAACGATGTTACAACTGCAGTGATGAGGAGACCTCGTGTATGAAGGTAGGCTGCTAGTGTTTATGACATATAGATTATCTGGTAAAGAGTGTGAGAAACAATGTACATCATGAAAAAAAGTTTTAATGAACCTGCAATTATCTGACAACATTTCAAAGATTTGCTGTGTCTTTTTAAGAGAATTCTGTTAGGAAAACAACAAGGTAGTTTTTAGGGTGACATCACAGCAGCGCCACACGTGGACTGCGTTACCAGACCCAGAAAAGACCGTTAAGGTGCTTACACATTGGCTGCAGCTGCATTCGCGTTCAAGCAGGCACTTTCAATTTAAAGGTCTATGCAAACCTGCGTAGACATACATTTTGGGCTTTCGTGTCTGCAATGCCAGTATTTTGTATAAACCGCGCAAGTTTTCATCCTTATTAGGTTTTTACTTTAGGAAATCTGAGATGTCATTTTGACGTAAAAATCTTCTGCTGTATCTGACTACTGTCACCAAACATTCTATACTGACTAATCGTGACCCCATTGTCCTACTACAACAAAGATGATATCAGAAGATTACTTTGTTAGCTTCTGTATTTTTTTCTATTTTTGACCAAAAATTATCAATATTTCAATATAAAAAAACCTTTAGAATAGAAAATATATAAATATTTCCACAAAATCTGACAAAATGTGACTTTTTAATAATAAATAAACTTCTATTAGGTAAAATGCCCTGGAGCTCAGTACCAACTCCAGCTTCAATTTTTAAAAACTCTAAAAAGCTTCATTGATTTAAAAACAGTTGAAGTGTTACCTAACAAATGATGCCAAAAAACAAACATTAAAGGTTAAAAGAAAATGAACTCAACTAAAAACAATTTAATAAAACTATCTAAACAGGGGTTTATTTTAGGGTTGCACGATAATATCGGATACTGATAATTATCGCCGATAATAGACAATATGACATCATGCCAATAATTTCGATAAGAAAACCGCAATATGTGGAAAGAATATGAAGCTGCCGTCTTTGCTAGCGCTAGGTCTGGGGAAAAAAAAACTGCAGGGCCTGCATGGAAATACCTTTCAGCGTCCTGCAGTAGCATTGATAATGCGCATTTTTTTTATTCCTTCTGCTGCAATGAAAAAATCAACAGCTAGCCTGTCAGAAACCTGAGATGCTACTTGTTGTCAGGAAATATTTCCCATTAATCCAACGACAGTTCAAAACCCAAAACGAAATGTACTTGTGGTGGTTTATTTCTTTTTGTCATTCTGGTTTGTAAAATGCTTGAATGCCTATGTATTTGAAAAAAAAAATATTTCTATGAGCAACCATTTATTTTGCACATCAGTTAAAAACCGTGAAGTTATTATTTTGCACTTCAGTTTCAAACAAACCAATAATTTTTGCACTTTAAGATTAAACAATTTTTTTGCACGTTATTATATCGGACATTATTTGTGTTGAAAAATGTACTTGTTACATTGCAATGTAAGGTAAAGTCTAGTATTTGTTCTGACCATTGAAATGCACTCTGTTCACAGAGTATGGCAGACTGAAAAGGCTAATATAGTGTTTGTATAATCTGTTGTTCAATTTAATTGCAGGTAAAACTAGTTGTGCAAATTTGTTGAATACATAAGAGCCATTTGCTGTTATTTTGCACCTACTCGTATTTTACTTACTCATATAATTATTTAAAAAAAATTCGGTTGAGTATCTGCTACAATAGGCAGGAAAATAGCCGGTACCGCTAGTAAAAAGTCATTCTCGTGCATCACTAGTTTATTTTCATTTTTTACTCTAAAAGCTTAAACAGAAGCAATTTGAGATAGAAACAGATCAGTTTTGTTTTAAACCTTTTCTAATAATAGCAGGAGATGTGGAGATTTTAAGGTGGAATTTAACAAAAAAAACTTTTACATATTCTTTATGCACATTGTGACTTAAACTTCAGTTTGGACCACAATCTGGTCTTTGACATATATATGACCCAGTTTCTGTTTCCTTTCACTAAACACAAAATCCTCTTTACCATAAAGAACTAAAGAGTATGAATTTTATAAATGTAATAAATACACTAATGCACACCCAGCAAAGTCAGCATTCAGTGAATACATCAATGACCACAGTAATACAATTGTTTTTATGCATCCCTTTTTTTTAAATCTTCATACTCCCTCCCTCTCTAGTGCCTCCCTCTTCCTGTCTCATTTCCCTCTGTCTTGCTCTACTTCCTCATCTACCGGGAAGAACGCGCTAGTCTGTTACTTTCTAAGGAGGTCAAAAGAGCATTTAGAGAAACAAAAAGAAAAAAGGCAGTGGCACATACTGGATTGAGATAACATCCATTGTACAGTTTGCTGTTTTTCTTTTTAAAATTAAAAGTAAAAAGAATCCCTGCAGTGGAAAAATTCAACAGTTTGCTTTCATAGTAGAGAACTGAGCTGCTTCCTGACTTCTCCCATCTTAACCTGTGTGTGTGACCTGAAAAAAAAACATCTGTGTGGATGTCAGAAGAAATAATGGTTTGTGCAGAACGGAAGAGGAAAACGCCTCGCCAACAGACACATCCTGTGACCATCAAGAGTATAATATTAGGTGATGGTTAATATGAAACATTTGCTAATAGGATCTCTCCAGAAAGAGCAAAAGCAGGTTTTCCCTGTTACAAACAACTCACCACTGATCCCTTCATTAAAGCATTCATGGATTATTGAGCAGAGCGTCCACCTAATCCAGTTTATCTAGAGTTGGGAAAGCGATGCTGTTGAAGCTCCATGTTCAGCGACCCGAACAGAGCTGCCACTGGTGCTGGGTGATCATATCAGGTTGACGACCTATCGGAGCCACCACTACCCAGATACATCCATCATAACGGGCCGGGTGGATCAGAGTGACAGTGCGAATGGAGCTTGGGAACAGCAACTGAGCCAAACGCCATCACAGAACAAATGCATTCTGGCTTCAGACGTTCAGGCCTGCCTCCACAGGCATTCAAGACTAGATCTATAAAATTGTTACTTACAATTTGGGAATGTATTAATTCAAATTTAAAACGAATGGCAGTTTTATTAAGGGCCTTCAGGGCCTTCAAGCCCTTCTTTGAAGGCCTTAAAAATATCTGAATCATGTATTAATTATATTTTGTCCATGAATATTAATTAAATTATTCCAAATGCTCTGTCCATTCTCTTTTATTGTGTATATGATGGTTATGCTGCTTCCAGACTGACATGTATTTTCACATTTAAGCATTTACCCAATTGCATTTCAGCTGTGCCTTGTTGCCAGGCAGAATAAGGGCCTTCAGCAACAGTTGTGAAGGTCGTGTAATGCAATATCAATGTTGATCATTCATCTCTTTCAACCAATCAGATTTTGAAATGGTGTCACGGATTCAAGGATTCAACACCCGTGAAGGGTGTTGAATCCTTGAATCCTGAATCCTTAACTGGACAGACTCGGCTCTCAGCACTGGCCTTGACGGAGTAGCAAAGGACTTCTTGACAGAACTGAAGCGCGATAATCTACATGACAGAGTGATCGAACTGTTTTAGAGGAAAGAGAGGAGGATGGATTTCGTCTTCAAATAATCAGTATTTTTGATGATTGAAATGATAAATATAATAAATAATATTCAAAATTTGTGTCGTTTTCAATTTTTTGTGCTGGCTGTAGTTGCACAGCGAGATTTGTTTACGGTTTTGTTTATTCAGTTTATTTAGAGGCATAAAAATGCTTAATGAGGGGTTGAGTGAATCAGACGTAGCACTACTGTTTGCCCAGGTGTGTAATGCATGGCCCGCCACTGATAAGACGCAGCCGCTGCATCAGGGTCAATCTGCGTTAAGTGCATTACAGGCTTGCATTATCAGGCAGGTGAAGGCATGTGTAATATGAGCTGCAGGCCAGGGGATTACATTTATGAGCTCACAGTGTTTGCATGGACACAAAAGTGACACAAACAGTTTAGTTTTGTGTTTGTTCATAAAGGTCTGCATCCATATCATACTAATCAGCTAGGGTTGCACGATGAGGAAAACTTGGGATATGCGATATTAGTGATCAGTATTGCGATAACGATACAACTTGCGATACATAAACTAATAGCAAAACAACCAAAAGCGTCAGTCCCATTTCATTGCAACAGCTTAAAGTAAACCCTAAATGACCCCCGTCTACGTAGGAGGCAAGCATCTAACATAAAAGGGCTCCATCCGATTGGTCAACAACATGAAGACGTCCATCTTGTTTGTCAAATGCATAAATGGATTTATTTAAATAGTTCAATACTTCAAGCTGCCTTAAGATTGTTTTACCACGTTTAAGGTAACCATTTATTGCAATTTTTGCAGTCTTTTGCGATATGCATATTGCACAGCTTGATGTTGCAATAACAATACATTTGCGATTTATTGTGCAGGCCTACAATCAGAGAACAACAGGACCAAAAAGCAATGCTTAAGAGCCTTAGTGTGTAAGCGCTTCTGTTAGCATCCTTTTATGAGTGCATCTATAACTAAGCTAATGACGACATATCAAATGTTTATGACACCGTCCATGATAACGCTGGACATGTCAAGAGGTTTCATATGTATGCTATTAGCCAAAGGGGAGCACTCGACTCCATAAACTGTTTTAACTCCAAGCAGTTTTAACTGCAACTTAAAGTTTGATGTGAACTTCTTAATTATTATTGACATTCAAAAACATACTGACATGACAGTAAAACACTACAGCAGAATTGACGTAATATTTGCACATGTGTGCAGGCGTTACAGATTGAGAAGTGACAGACAACAACAAGCGGTAACTCTAGCAGGCAGTGGCTGAGAGGTGTCTTGCACAGTACATAGTCGAATACTGGCAGCCACGCCCCTGTCTGCCCCAGGCTTCATGAGTAGCTTACCTTCACCTAGTATGAATGAGGAGTGAATAAATAATATATACACATTGTAAACACTTTGACCATCTGCAAAACTGCAGAAAAATCCAATCCATTATTATTATTCATCTTGAATAAAACATTTTTGTTCCGTTTTAAGAAAAGAGAATACATGTTGGGACACTCCAGAACTAATCCAAGCAATGCCACAAAAAGCATGTCTGTAACCAAAGCTACATTTCTTTTTGGGTCATCCATCCATTAATACTTATAATTCCTTTCTATAGCCAGATTGTGTCCAAAGTTAGTGTAAAATGAGCAACTGTTTCTTTAAGGGCTTCTGGCTACCAATTTCCTCCAAAAGTTGTTCCAAGGTGAAATGCATCGATCAATCAGCCAGAAATCGACTGATTTTCAGTGTAATCTGTCAGGACGAGTGCAGGTCAAGCAACGCCACATAAATAGAGTTCTTCGTCTCCTCGAAGCAAAAATTTCTTTTAGCCGTTTCAATCAACTTTTGCTTCAGACATAATGACACTAACATCAACACATTCCCAGCTCAAAAGACAAAACTGTTGATCAAGTTACTAATTAAAACTTGGCTCCAATTTTGCTAGATAGAGCTAAGAAAAAGGAAGAAGTAGTAGTAATGACTTTTCCAGTACTTTAGGAAACTCCCTGTGATATGAAGCGGATTTCATTCTTTAGGCCAAATAGTAGTGTATTGCCATAGGTGTCATAGACCAGTGTTTTTCAACCAGTGTGTAAAAAAAGTTGTGTGCCGTGGGAGATGGTCAGGTGTGCCATGGGAAATTACCCATTTTCACTGATCTAAAAACAATTTCCATCTCCAGGATATCAGCTCTTTTTTCATCCATACAGGCCCTGATAAAACACTGAGTAGTTAGGAATATGAAAGATCATAAAATACTTTTTTCTTTGTGTTTATGTGATTTTATTAGACATTTTGGTGTCTAAGAATGGTGGTACAGAGATTCAGCCGCAGCTTTGTCTCTGTTTTCGGAAAAGTCCCGCCCCTTTAACTGTCTTCACAAATAATTCTTGGAGGCTTAATCACATGTCATCAGTCTGACCAATCAGAGGTGGTTAAAGTCCTCACTTCCTGGTTCCGATTTAGCTCGTAAAGTCTCTCAGTTCTGACAAAAATAACAACTAAAGCTCGTATTTAGCGGTGCAGGTTTCCACAGAATCCGGTGTCAGACCGTGGAACAAGTGAACAAGAGAGTGTCTGCAATCGGGGACAGTTTCGCACTACATCTCCCATGATGCATCGGGTTAGAGTGACAGCGTCTCAGCATACGACTCTTCCCTGTAAAACGTCTTGAAACCACAACAAACACACAAACAGTTTTTAAATCTTCTTGATGAAATCAAGTGTCACTGGACCTTTACTCTTCCAGGGGAGTGATTGGACAAGCTGCTGTTCTCTGCTTCGCTGTCTCAGGCAAACTCACTAAATAAGCTGGACAGTTTTTTTTTTTAATAAAAACATTTTTTTAATAAAATTCAGTGGGAGAGAAAAAAGCAGGTGCTCTTCTTGCTTCATTCTAAAATAAAACATTTCAAAACTAACTGACATCATAAACCTGAAAACCTTAGTCTTAAAGTCCAACTAAAGAGTTATCAGTTGGGATTTACAGGAAAAAATGCATTCCAATAAAATGGTGTGTGGGTGAGGAGCTTTTTTTGAAGTAGGGTGAGAGGTTTCACTGAAGTGCAGCAGCTCTGAAGATGCCTGTTTGCCATTTTCTACTGACAGGTGGATTATATAGAAACATAAACGCCACAGGCTGTGGAAAGCCAATGGCTAAACAGATCTTTACATCAATAATGGCAATGCACTGAAAGTCATCTCAAGGAGAAAGCACCAAACATTAATAGCAGGGAGTGAAGAGGAAGAGGGATTTGCCATCCTTTCATCTACAGCAAAGCTGAGCTGCAATGGTTGGCACACAGCAGAGCAGACAAACGAGCAGAGACACGATGAGCGAGGCAGCCAAAACCAGCGTGATAAACATTTCTGCCCTGTCAGTGTGTCTGTACATGTATGCAGCAGCCTGCTGCTGCTTTTTTTTTTCAGCTTTTCTCCATGTTTGTTCCTGGAAGAGCTGGCATTCTACGGCAGATGTAATGCGGGCGCTCAAGGAACGGAGGGTGACGTCCAATTCTGTGTTGCAGTAGCGGCAAACTAATCAGACAAATGCACAATGAATAATTCATCACTGCTTACTGCTTACAGACGTGGTGTGGTTCCAACATGGCGGCATCAGTATCATACTGAATAGACTTTATTTGGTTGGATTTATTTACTATATAAAATAACTGGAAAGATCGCGGGTGAGGTCACTCATAGTAAATGCCTTGCTTCTGGTTCCAACCACACAAAGTCAATTCAGTCGCCATTTTTCCGCAATATGTCAGTCGCGGGACCAGACATCCTCAGTAAGCCATGATTGGTTTGTGTCAGTCTGAGTCTACATTTCTATGGCAACCACTCTCAATCAGGAGTGACCATGTTAGAAGGCCACACCCCTTCCACTGAAAGCGGGATAGGGAGAATCAAACGCTTTGAAGGTTTTACACAAGGCCTCCTACTTTTATTGAGGCATCTGATTGGTCAGTTTATAACTTAAATAACTTGTACTACAACAACAAAAATCACAAAAAAACTAGGATTAGCAAGAACATTAATAAAAGGTAGTAGAGCAAGAATGGTTATTCTGACGAATAGAATAAGTGATGGCTGTTTATTTCTCAAAAGAAGTCTATGGAATTAGACCAGTGTTTTCAACCTTTTTGTGCCAAGGTAGACTTTTCCTTGACAAAAATCACTAGGCACATCATCAACCAAAAACGTAAAAAAGAGAAACTAAGTGGTCTGTATTAATGATGAACCTGTCCCTGCAGGATTTTGCGGGCCTTTTTGTTATAGTTGTAATACTTGTATTAGGTTTTTTTTTCTAAATCAAAAATGTAGCTTTAACAAAAAAATTTCATCCATTTGGGGGAAACAGTTAGTTATATTTAAACTTAAATTTAAAAAATGCTTGAATTGTAGAATTGAATTTGTCTTTCAATACAGACATTTTTAAAAACCAGCTGTTCTAGTTAGAAAGATAACTTTGACCAAATCGTTGACCTTGCGGAGGTTTCCAGAGAAAGCCGCTCTTTTTGGGCTGGTTTCAGAAAAGACATAAGATAAATATCTAATGCATTCATATTCATGTAATAAATATGAATTTACGAATCCATTAACAGATTTTCCTTTAAATTAAGGGTGTTTTCAGTCAGGACACTTTTAGTTTGCTTAAAGAGAACAAGAGTTCATTTCCCCCGATAAACCTGGAACACATTCTGTGAATGCACCCAAGAGGACCCTGGTTCAGGACAAGGAACCACTCTCAGACCCATCTTTCCATGCCTGAGCTTTGGTTTGCTATGAGTTTTCTCAATCTGAATATGCCACGTGCTCAGAGCGAAATAACTGGACCAAAACAGCCACCGTAGCCCGTCGTAAATGTAATGTAAAAATAATAGGAAAGAAACAACAGATAAGCAGCGGGCAAATGCAGTGTTGTTTTGAGTATCGTTTCATCAAACAGAAAAAAAGTTCCAACTCCTTACTTGTTAGAACATTTTTTTAACACGACAGAAAATGCTTCTTACATGCTTTTCTGTATTTGGTTATGCTGCACGCGCCTGGTGCTGCTGTGATGTCACCCTAAAAGCTACCTTGTAGTTCCTTAGAGAATTCTCTAAAACAATGCCATAACACCACAACGATGAGACAAACTCATTGAAATATGGTTAGATGAATGCAGGCTCATTAAAACAACTTCTAATGTGATTCACATTGCTTCTCACTGTTTTCCCAACAATCTATATGTCATAAACACTTATCAGCATTCCTTCTTAGTCATCTTTTTACCTCAGCTTAAAAAAAGTGAGTAAGTGTTGTACCTGACGTAAATAAAGTTCAAATAAAGTTCAAAATTGGTCAGCGAAATAAACTTCGAATTGTTGAACTATCCTGACAAGGATTACAAAGACTTCCATAAATTTCTGCCTCAACTTGCTTTCCCTGGCCAATGACTAAAGAGGTCTTTAGTCATATGGCGTTGTTTACAAGCTTTGGTTCAAAACAAGAAAGTCCGCCTGCCTGCAGTCAAAGACTAAATGCAAGGTTCAGGACTCGATACGGACCAAATTATTTTTTGAGTGTGAACACACCCTTGGTCTGTTTTTTACAGGCATAAAACATTTTTCTATTCATTTTTCAAAAATCAAAATTGAATGGATTCAGTAAAATGGATGGTATTGATAACAACTGATTTTCTTTTTATTGGGTAATTATGAGAACTAGGTTGCTTCTCTGACTCTGAACTGGATTCTTTGTCCTGATACTTTGTTAGATTATTGAGTGTTTTTCCCCCCGTTTTTTTGGTGTGGAAATATTTGAGTTTTTCAGGTATCAAATAAAAAATGAAGGTGAAAAACTGGCTTAACTGGCCACCAAAGTGTGAAAGAAATATCAGTTGAGACTCAACCTATGAAGCAGAGTCATGGGAATTTCCCCTTCAAATATGCCATACAGCGTTCTCTGTGATGCAAGACAACGAGTTAACATTGGTGTCCATTCCTTAAATAACTGATGAAGAGAAGCAGCACAAAGAGGCCCACACTAATCTGTGCGGATTTGGAATCCCAGGCATGTGTGTGTTTCAGTTCTAGCAGACATCACTGACATTCCTCCGAACTGAAACCCTAAGTACAATAAAGAGTAGCTAATCTTTGTTCCTCTGTGACTTCTACATTTGTGTGGTAAGGCTTGATCACGCGGACACGACTCTGCTGAGGAGATGGAGAGCCTCACCTCTCAGAGGGAGGAGTATGAACTGAGCGTATGCCTGCTCGAGCCTTCATGACATTGCAGAATTGAGGAGAAATTAGTGCAAATCAGGAGAGCAAGTTTGAAACTCCTGAAAAGAAGAATTTCTATTTAGTAAACTCAGAAACTCGAGGTCAGATCAGCACAAATCAATTGTGTCACGCTAATGCAGTTAAGACTAAAGCAGCTGATTTTCAGAAAATTGTGCTTTGTAAGATGTAAGGAATGATTGCTAAAGCATCTGACATCTGTAAGACCAAACATGCAATCAGAATCTAAATCCAAGATGGGAATATTTAGCATTTTTTTCTAGTTGATCTCCACACCTGGATTAAGTAGAATAAATTGAATGGGTGTGTTTTTTTTTTAATTATCTTTTTGCCTGCAACGACAAACTCTAGCAGCAGCACTGACCGAGCAAAATGCCAAGAAGAGGCATTTTAGGGTAAAAGAGGAAGAGGTTAGAGCAACAACACCTTGACTTGGGGAAAGGCAGGGGTTGTTAGTTCTCTCCAGCAATACAGACTGAACAACAAGAAAGTCGCAAAGAAGCAAACAGGGCATGCACAACTAACAACTGACTCACAAGAGGCAGGCTCTTTGCAGCACCCTTTCAATACCTCTTTTTTCCTTCTGTGTCTGGGATAAATCCCATTTAAATGTAGGTGACAGAGCCACTGCTTAATCTTTCTCCAACTCCTCCTTTTTTCTGACTCTCCCTGTTTGCTGCAGTGAAGTCTAATACAAAAGACTGGCTGTAACAACTGCAGAAAAAAACCTTCCAAAAAATAAAAAATACACAAATTAGACAGCAGGCAAACGCACAGATGCTAAAGTTGAGGTGAGAGTGTTTTCAAATGCACAACATGATTTATTTATAAGTCCATGATGCACACACATTGCTAAAATGCTAGTTAGCTAAATATGCCCTTGAGGCATTGCTTCAAAGCCTGTAAAGCTCCCAAAGCACATTAGAAACAACATTAAGATGTCAGCATGGAAGCTTTGTGTGATGATGGCTCTGGTGTTTTCAACACCCACTAATAGCCTCCCACACCCAAACAAACAAAAAAGACAACAAGAACCATAAAAAATTGGTGAGTTAATTTGGTGTGTTTATGTAAAATGTACATATCTGGGTAAATCATCTGATATTTAAAAATAAGATTTACTTTTACTAGAACTGGAATCCATCATGGACGATCCTCTTCTTCATCATCATCATCATCCTCTTCGGAGAAGCTCATTCAGTCAGAGACTTTGACACCTCGCTGCAGGAAGTAGCGCTTTCTCCGATCTTTCTTCTTGTCAGCTAAATAATCACCATCATTAATTTTTCAAGCATATTTTTAGGGGTATTTATTATCCATTTGCTTTTTAATAGAGCTATAGTAACAAAGTAATTTCCCCTTTATTTCCTTAGTTTTTGTTTTCAATTGTCTCCAACATAGAAACATTTCAAAGCATTAATTGGGGCAGTCGTGGTGCAGAGGTAGAGCGGTCGACCTTTGTTCAGGGGATCACAGGATTGGTTTCCACCCTGTCTGTCTTTGTGTCCTCCTTGAGCAAGACAATGAACTTTGCATTGCTCTTGGTGGTTATAGGTTGGCGCCAGTGTTGGGCATAAGAGCACATCTGCAAGTGTGTGACTGCATGTGTGTGTTTGGGTGAATGGAATTGTGACTGTAAAGCACTTTGGGCCTTCTATGAAGGTAGTAAAGTGGTATATAAGTATATACCATTTACTGAAGGAAACAAATATGGGCTTGACTGAGAAAATGATTATTAAACCTTCTCAGGTGAGAGATGATCTCCTTGAGATATAGCCTTCCCCTTTGAACCAGCCTTAGAACTTTACGCCTGTGAAGATCTGAAAGTGTCACTTCGGTGTGCCAGATCACAAGTTTTGAAAAATCTGTGTCACACATTTTGCACTCACACAAAGAAGCTTATTTCCGTGTCTTTTGTTTGGACTTAAGCCGACTGAGGTGTATTAGGTATCTCGCCTCTTGTGACCTTGCTGCATTATCCTTAATGACCCACAGGACCATCCACTGCTGCTGATGATCAACATGACACAGAATGACAACACACTATGTATGATAATATATGTTTGTATTCTAAGTACGTGCTCATCATTAATTCACACTTTTTTCCATGTGTCAACAGTACTGTGTTGCTGCTGTATCAGTAGGCAGACAAACAGCTGAACATCCACAATATACTGGGTTAAAAGATTTCTGCAAAAAAACAACAACAGGGTTTTGTCACGAAAGGCAGCCAGAAAAAGTGCATTTGTCATCTCCAGCTGCAGGATTGCAGAAATGGTGGTTGTTTTTGGAGGATTGTTCGCTTTTGATTAGGAGCAGAGATGAAGTTCTGACTGAAGGGGGAAGACCCCAGGCTAGGTTGGGGGGCGGCAAACCACCTGACACGTTAACCACAGCTCAAACTCCACATCCCCACGGCTGACAGTATCTACAGAATGGGTGGGGGTTTGTCTGGTGGAAAAGCGCGCTTTACCCTTACTGATGAGTAAACCCACACGTGCACATCCCACCCCCCACCCCAACAGTGGTGGCTTAACGTACCTCGGCACGCAGCTGGGTGAAGAGCGGTCGACCTCCCAGGTGGCGTAAAGGTTCATGTGGACCGGCCGGTTGGAGGAGATACTGACCGGCTTGGAGGGCTGCATGTGCGGCGAAGGGACGCCCCCAGTCCGTGGGAGCCCTCCTCGCTCCGACATCCTGAAGACTGACTGGGAGCTTTCAGACGGAGAACAACCGTAAGGGGGAGGTGGCCACCCGCACAAGTGTTTTCTTAGCCGTCCCTCGCTCGGTTGGGGTCGGTTTTCCTCCTTCCCTTTTTTGTTTTTGTTCAAGACTCACGACGTACGTGTAAACGCGTCCACACCGAAAGAAAGTTGGTCCGTTCCGAGCTAATCACGCACAGACGGTGAAAACATCGCTGTCTTCAGGGTTTGTCCCCGAAAGCAGACACCAAAGATCTGTGCCAGTCCCCGCGCGAGACCGTCTCGGCTGCTGTCTTTGCAGGAAGCGGAAATTTGTGTTGGTGAAGCAGTTCTGAGAGCAGAGACCGAATGAGCCACGCCCTCGAGCACAAGACACACGGAGCAGCCAGCCAATAGGAAGCCTGCATTTTCTTTTGTGTATTTTGAAGTAATTACAGCTGAGAAACAGTGGCGGGAGGACTCGGCTGTCCTCGGGGAGAGTCGGCTTTCCCCGGTGGCGCCGAAAACATAGCCTCTGACGTAATTGTTTTCTCCGTTTATGAAGAACCACATTTTTTTATTTATTTTGGTTAGTTTATGTGGGGTTTTCTAGTGGTGCTCAATATCCCCTATAAAAATATTAATTTATCAATTTTTGTGCCTAACATATGTGTTGTTGGTGACTCAAAATTGTCATGTCTGTGGGAATGTGAGAGTGTGCGATTGTTTTTGTGTGGCCCTCTGATGGAATGGGAAACTCTCCAGGGTTTACCCAGACTTTACGGATGGTTGGATGAATGGCATGGATGGATGTGTGGATCGAAAGAATGATAGCAAATTGGTTCAAGAGTGGGCACAAAACAGATGTAATGGGAAAGGATGGAATAGATGAATAACTAGATTGATTGATTAATGAATGAATAGATGGATAGAATCATTAATGAATGGAATGGAATGGATAGGAAGGTGACATTATATCCGTAACAGATGTAATGTGATGGTATAGGATGAATGAACGAACGAACGAACGAATGAATGCAACCACTGGGGGGCACAATCCAGTGCTCTCCTGTGCCGGTTCCAAGTCCAGATAAATGCAGAGGGTTGTGTCAGAGCAACAGCAAACTAAAAATGTGCAATACTTTGGTCCAGCACAGACATGCTGCAAACTGTACTGAGGAGGTGACGACTAAGAAGGTACAGTGATACATGTTTATGACATATAGATTGTCAGGAAAACAGTGTGAGAAGTAATGTGTGTCATGTTAAAAGTTGTTGCAATAAGCCTGGATTCAGCCGACCAAAGTTTTGTTTCTGATTAGAAACAAACCGAGACCACCTCAAATAATGGGTCCAAGAGGGGTTCCTGTTCCCATACCAGGGTCCTATTGGATTTCTTCAAATTTGAAAATTTGTTCCGGATTTTTGGGGGAAACAAACTCCTGTTCACTTGGACCAAATGTGTCCAATCTAAATATACCATTACTGAGGACTGTCCGGTCTCTGTATGACCGGAGCAGGAGCTTGGTTCACATAGCCAGCATTAAGTCGGACAAGTTCGGGGGGTGACTATCAGGTATTCAAATTAAAGACTAGCTTTAGATTGAATACTACTGGAATTAATTTGCTCTTTTAAAAATACTATATGTGAATTTGTCACACTATCCTATTTCAGTGGAAGGGTTGTGGCTTTCTAACATGAGTCACACTGAAGGCATCAAAATTATGAATTAACACGTGGAATTATATACATAACAAAAAAGTGTGAAACAACTGCAAATATGTCATATTCTAGGTTCTTCAAATTAGCCACCTTTTGCTTTGATTACTGATTTACCTTTTGATTTGATTACTGCTTTGCACACTCTTGGCATTCTTTTAAAGAGCTTCAAGACGTAGTCATCTGAAATGGTCTTCCAACAGTCTTGAAGGAGTTCCCAGAGATGCTAAGCACTTGTTGGCCCTTTTGCCTTCACTCTGCGGTCCAGCTCACTCCAAACCATCTCGATTGGGTTCAGGTTCGGTGACTGTGGAGGCCCCATCACTCTCCTTCTTGGTCAAATAGCCCTTACACATCCTGGAGGTGTGTTTGGGGTCATTGTCCTGTTGAAAAATAAATGATGGTCCAACAAAACGCAAACCGGATGGAATAGCCTGCTGCTGCAAGATGTAGTGGTAGCCATGCTGGTGCAGTAGGCCTTCAATTTTTAATTAATCCCCAATAGTGTCACCAGCAAAGCACCCCCACACCATCGCACTTCCTCCTCCATGCTTCACGGTGGGAACCAGGCATGTAGAGTCCATCCGTTCACCTTTTCTGCGTCGCACAAAGACACGTTTGTTGGAACCAAAAAATCTCCAATTTGGACTCATCAGACCAAAGCACAGATTTCCACTGGTCCAATGTCCATTCTTTGTGTTCTTTAGCCCAAACAAGTTTCTTCTGCTAGTTGCCTTTCTTTAGCAGTGGTTTCCTAGCAGATATTCTACCATGAAGGCCTGATTCACACAGTCTCCTTTTAACAGCCGTTGTAAAGATGTGTCTGCTGCTAGAATTCTGTGTACAATTGACCTGCTCTCTACTCTGAGCTGCTGTTAACCTGCCATTTCTGAGGCTGGTGACTCGGATGAACTTATCCTCTGCAGCAGAGGTGGCTCTTGGTCTTCTTTTCCTGGGGCGGTCCCCATGTGAGCCAGTTTCTTTGTAGCGCTTGATGGTTTTTGTGACTGCACTTGGGGACACTTTCAAAGTTTTTGATTTTTTTCCCACAACTTTTTATTTAAAGAATTTGTCATGACAACACAGCAACTTCAATAATACTAGTTACATTTGCCTTATAAAAAACACAAAAAGCAAGAAGGAAAGAAAAGAAAAAAACTGTATTGTCTGACATTTTACTCAAAACAAGTATCTGCACTCAAACAAATGTTAAAATAATAATTACATAAAACAAAACTTAACAATGAGCATTGCTTCTCTTACATGATATCGCCACAGCACTCCTTAACAAAAGCTTTTAACCTGAGGTTGCAAAATTCCATGCAGTTGAAATAAAAAATTTGAAAAATCATCTGTTAGGTCTAATTTTTGAATATAATTGATAAAGGGTCCCCAAATTTCCTCAAATAGGTATTGTTTACCTTTATGAATATACATTATTCTTTCCAAGGGAAGGCAATACATTTATTATATTTATGTAGTTGCACTGGTGTAGTATATAAATGCATTAACCATTTAAATTGTAGTATTCTCAGTCGACTGTTAAAAGACATAGAATGAATCTTACAACATGCCCTTGTCGAATCATTTTCATTAATATTTAGTGATAAGTCATCATTCCATGATTTTAATTTATCAATTGAATTCTCTGATGTATTAGATATCAATAAGTTATAGAGGTCCGAAATTTGGCCTTTTCTTAATTTGTTTTTTATCATCTGGGTTTCCAACTGTGAAAGAGGAATTTTTTAAAGATTCTTTTGGTTTTCATTCACAAAACTTAAATATTTAATATTTAAATATTTAAAGTAGTGTTTTTTTATCCAGGTTGTACATAGATTTTAGTTCCTCAAAGCACATAAAGGTATCTGACTGAGATGGGTACAAATCTCTAATTGTTCTAAGTCCTTTGGATGCCCACGTTTTAAATGTTGTATCCATTCTTCCTGGCAAAAAGAGCTGGTTACCCCAGATTGGACTAAATTGTGATAAAGGATTTACTTCTTTTAAAGAAATTTTGACCTCGTACCAGACCTTTATGATGTGTTTCTTGAAAGGATTTTTGATTTGTCTTTGTAACTTTCTTATTTTATCAGAGTATAAGAATGACGGTAAATGTATTTTTAAATTGTGGGATTCGATTTCTATCCAATGTGGATTATTCTCGTTAGAGAAGTAAAACATAATGGAGCGCATATGTGTAGCCCAAAAGTAATACTTAAAATTCAGGCATTTTAGCCCCCCTCCATCAAATGGTAAGTATAGCAGTAATTTTCTTTAACCAAGTGAATAATTCTAGGGAGGATCCATGAGGATATTTTTGAACAAGTATAGCAGTTTTGGCAACTGCAACTCTTCATTTTTAAAATGTTTATTCTTCCCATTATAGTTATGGGCAGCTTCATCCATCTGTCTATTGAATGTATGATTTTTTCTTTTAGGTAATCATAGTTAAGTTGGACAAGCTGTTCCAGCTTTGGTACAATTACCACTCCTAATAATTCAAAATGTTCTACCACTTTTGCATTATCCTGAAATATTTCCAAATATTTGAGTCACTTCCAGCACTGCTGGGATTGATGAAGTAAGGTTACTTAAAAATAAAATAACATCGTCTGCAAACAAAGAAATTTTGTGTTCAGTGGGTCCTATTGTGATTCCAGTTATCTGTGCATGTGCGTGAATCGCTGCTGCAAATGGTTCTATTGCTAAAGTAAAAAGCAAAGGAGAGAGGGGACATCCTTGCCGACATCCTCTCTTAATTTTAATTGGCTTAGAGAAATTTCTATTTGTGAACATTTCGGCTGTCAGGTCTTTATACAATATCTTGATCCATTTTATAAAGTTGGATCCATATCCAAATCTTTCCAAGATGCTGAAAAGATAGGGCCACTCTACCCTATCGAATGCTTTTTCTGCATCTAATGACACTTTTGTCAGTATCCCTGTTTTCTTTCTTATGATGAATGATATTTAAAACTCTTTTCACATTATGAGATCCTAGTCGTCCAGCAACAAAGCCATTCTGATCTTCATTTATTATATGTGGCAGAACATTTTGAAGCTGCCTTGCTAACAATTTGCAAATAATTTTAAGATTAGAATTTAGTAAACTAATAAGCCTCATATTCTCGCATTTGTTAGGTGGTTTACCTGGTTTTGGCAGTAATGTAATTAAGATAAGATATTCCTTTATTAGTACCACGATGGGGAAATTTTCTTGTTGATTAGGGCTTGATTCATGGAGAGTGGATGACATTTTTTTTTTCAAATGAGGCAGTAAACATTTCCAGTATGGGTGTAACCAATTTATCCTTAAATTTTTTATGTATTTCAATCAGAATACCATCTGTACCTGGCCTTTTTCCTGATTTCATATTTCCAATAGTTTGTGCGACTTCTACGTTATTAAACTTTAAATTTAAATGTATCTTATTTTCATTTGAGATAACGGGAATATTCAGCCTGTTTAGGAAACTATTAATATCAGTAGGATTGCAGTTCCCTTGAGCGTCATATAGTTTCTGGTAATACTCTCTAAAGGCGTCGTTGATATTTTTTGGATTGACTAAGTTTTGTTCATTTTTTGTGATAAATGTGATAGAAGTTTTAGTTTTCAGTTGTTTTATTTGCCATGCCAATAATTTTCAACCCTTGTCACATTGTTCAGAAAATGTTTGTTTTAACCTTAGAAGACTCGATGCAGCCCTTTTACTGGACTCTTTGCCATATTCTGCTCCTAGGAGTAATAACTCTTCTTTTGCTTCCGGATCTCCATTTTCATAGATTTTTTGTTGCATGTTTTTTATTTTGTTCTCTAGTTGTGCAAGATTTTGTTTGTCTTTCTTATTTTTATAGCTTTTGTAACTAATTATTTTTTCTCTAAGAAATGCCTTAAAGGCATCCCATCTAATACAGGCTGAAGTTTGATCTGTGTTGAAGTAGAAAAAGTCATCTATTTGTTCCTATGTATTTAACAAACTCTCCCTCCTGCAGGCATTGTGTTGGAATCCCCATCTAGGAGGGTCGCTGGATATTTTTTCAGCCCTGTATAATAAGCAACATGGAGCATGATCCAAAATTACAATATTGTCACATGCACACTTTTGGATTTTGGACATCAATTCAGATGAAATTAGGAAATAATCTATTCGTGTGAACCAGTTTCTTTGTAGCGCTAGATGGTTTTTGTGACTGCACTTGTGGACACTTTCAAAGTTTTCCCAAATTTTCGGATTGACTGACCTTCATTTCTTAAAGTAATGATGGTCACTCGTTTTTCTGTACTTAGTTGCTTTTTTCTTGCCATAAAACACATTCTAACAGTCTATTCAGTAGGACTATCAGCTAACTTCTGCACAACACAACTGATGGTCCCAACCCCATTTATAAGGCAAATTGGTAGCAACCTTCCCAGCTTTCAATGTTTTCAGCAGTGCAGCAAACTGACAAAAATATGCACTTTAAATTCTTCTAAAGTTAACCAGCAAGTTAGTCTTTTTCTCTGACATTTTTTTTCTCTGACATTTAGTTAAATTTAATGTACTTTTTGTAAATTTTTCATGCATTTATTTGCCATTTTGTGTAGTGTATATCAGCTAAACATTACTGGCACATCTTAGCTGTTAATGACATGTGATAAACCTTCAGTTCACAATCAACTGAATCACATGCACAGACCCCATCAGTGAAATTACAGTTTGTAACAGCACATCATGGACCAAACAGATGTGTATAGAGTATTGAATCCAGGGCAGGGTCTCAATATTAGATCATGCTTTTCGCAGAAATTGCAACATCAAATCAAATCAGATCAGATCAAATTCAAATCAATTTTGATTGCTTGGGTTTAAAGAAAATAAAAAGCTTTTCTGAATGTCTTTAATGCAAGTATTCTAATTTTATTATTGAAAATAATCTTTTAAATCACTTGTTGTTGGTTTAAATACTTTTAAAAAATTGGTTTTCAGTGTTTTAACAACATTCTTGTTACATTCTTTTGATATTGGAGGACGTGTTTAAAAAAATTAAATTTAAAATTAAATTTCTGCGTATTTCTTTCTTCAAATTGTTGTAAATCAAGAGTTCTGATACGTCCAATTGTAGAAGACTAGATCCACGTACGTCTCCCTTTGCTCATCTGAGCTGACATCTGGCTCAAAATTGTATGGCTGGATAGCTCCCATATCGCTCACCATTTTTGTTGCACTGCTAATGGGAGGTTGGGGTAGTGAGGGGCTGTAAGCTAGAGGGAGAGAGTGTAAACAAAGGGATGATGGGAAACAGGGTGCGGTGTGCTCTGCACCAATTTGACCTATAACTCAGAGGTGAATTTTTGCAGAAACCATGTCCAAGAAAATAACAGGTTTATTGATTTTGTCTAAAAGCGGCATAAGGACAATTAAAAAAAAACACTGGGAATGATTTTTTAACAGTTCAAAAGACGATCAGAGCGGGACTTTATTTTGGTATTGAAAGCTTTACAATGCATTTATATTAAAATGCATTGAATTGGAACTCAAATCAAGATGTGAACTAAAAAAAATCAATTCAGTAGTTTGGTAGTGAACCCTCTGTGTTACATGATATTCTCTTCTAGGTCCAGATCATCCACTCTTTTAAATTTGTTAATTTTATTCCTGGTAGTCATAAAAACACTGGAAGAAGACGCAAAACTGGTTGGTTCCACTGCTTGAACTACATGTTTTTTTTTCCCATTGCATTTGCATTTCAGCTGTAGCCACAGGTAGCCAGAAACACCAGAAATGAATAAAGCTTCCACAAATGTTTTTTTCCCCACTTCTGTTAACCTTGTGACCACAATCTGGAAGTCATTACCGATGCTCCACCCAATCTGACTCCAAATCTGCTTCTCCCAGTTTGTGGCTGCCTGCTGTTGCAGCTTGGAATAGGTGAAGTGTTTCCAGTGTTTCCCTCAGTTAGGGAACCGGGGCTCTGATTAAAGGGCTTATAATCTGACTATGAAAAAGATGGTGACCTAATGACAATTGCACAGACGCCACATGTGACTGCCTGCCATCAATCCAGCAGATTATCACAGCTATGATAAGGGCTCACAGCAACATCACACATTCAATATGGAGTTCATTTTCTTTAATTAATCCTCGTTATTTTTCACGGCAATAAACAAAATATGCAAGTTTGATATTACCTTAGATTAGCTACAGTAACATGTTTATTAACAGATTATTACTTTTGATGACACTTAATGACACAAAGGGAAAGAGATAAAATATAATTGTCCATTTTGGGGCACTTAATGGATATCTGTCAATATATCTGTTTTTAATCGTATTTATATACGACTTTTCTCACCCATTTCAAGTGCTCACAACTGATAACCAGATTAGAATGAAAATTAATGGCAGGATAATCCCTGGTTCCTTTATAAACAACGCCCTGATATCTGCAAAGTCATCAAATGGCACTACAAGTTATTTTGACTGAATTATTTCCTACAGACCAAACCACTTTACATGTTTAGTTCTTGGTTTATGGAAACAAACGGGAGCGAATGAACATTTTTAGATACCCGTATACAGTGTCAGCATAAAAACCACAAACACTGGTCTTATCTCTGCAGCTGTCATGTTGAGCTGCTGCAGTCCTGGTAGAAAAGGTAATGCAGTTTCTTTCTTTGCACATTAAAAGGTGAGGATGCAAACTTTTCCCTCTGCAAATGAATATGTACCAGTGACCAATGTAGCATGAAGCTGCTGCAGCAGCTACGTAGGTCACTGTCCTTCCCAGACTGCGGCGCTCTTGAATGTTATCGACAGGCAGCATTGAGGGGGTCAACTCCAGGAGCTTTTCCAGAGTTTTAGCAAAGACATTTGAAAAATATCAGGCAGACAGCTGCAGTCTGTGTCATCTGTCAGTGTGCTGTATGCGGATCACCCCACTCAGATTTGGAATATTACCTAGTAGTATGTGAATGTCAACAAAGTAAATGTGCATGAGGTCAATTAAAAAACATGGAGGCAAAGGAGCAAAAATGAGTTTATCAATTTTATTTACAAAAAAATGAAAATAAAACATGGTGGAACATAGCCAAGTTTAACAGAGGAAATACAGTTAGCACTCATGACACATACAGTACATGAGATGCAGAGACAACGTTGTTGAAACATAAAAAAAAGGAAAAGGACCTGAAGTTACTGGTCTAGGATATGATTGGTTTTGAAGTCTAGATCCTCTCAAAGTGAATTTGGGGCAGTTCTCTTCCTCTTCCTGCTGCAGCCATACTTCTTGCATTTTATTTTGGTTTTTCTCTAGAACTTGAACTCTTTGTATTTCTTGGCACCTCCTCGTGTGTCCTGTGGCTGGGCCTTCCTCTTTTTTTGCTGTTTGGGAACAAAAAAGGTGGAAGTGAAAGTGAATTCATTTTCAGATTCCAACTCCAGGGAAAGCCTCTCTGTTTTATTTAATGCAGGATTGCATGTTTGCACCAAAATGGTCCAAATATGTAAGCTAATGATCTTTACTAATGTTTTTATGAAGAGCCACTGCAGCATACAATATACATCAAATCATCCAAATTTGAATTAGAGGATTATTAAGTTGAACAAGACTCCAATAATTTCTGTCCAAAAAACACTCTCCTTATGGAGAATCAAAAGCTGAATGTTTATTACTCTACATTTCCATCTGAAATTACCAGATCCGTACCTTCTGTTTTGCAGCGTGCTCAGCCACCATGTCGCTGAAGTCCTCCTTCTCCACCTGGGCCTGCTGTTCTCTAACATGCTCCTCATACTTCTGCGTCATGGCCATTGGGTCAAGCTCCAACTCCTCAGGAGCCAGGGCCACCTCCACGCCCTGCGACTCCTGTCCTCCACCTGTCTTTCGGCTTACCATGGCCTGCAAGCAGCAGAAAAGGGGAAGAATAAACATTATTATGATGGAGTTTGTTAGAAACTATCACTACCTAAAATCACAGTATTTAAATTCCCACTCTGATCCATAACAAGTGTTCCCTGTGGTCTTTCAATTATGAGTATGCAGTTTTTAGCAAAAATAAATAAGCCTGTGTTGTTTGCTAGGACATAATTAAAGTAGAGTGGCAGGAGTTCATTAATAATTCGCCACCGAGTTGTGGGCGGGACCATTGGTGCAAACAACCCCGTCCCTGCTTCCCCTTCCTGTTGCTGGGAGCTCGGAGCAGGGGGCTTTTGGCCCACCCAGTGTATCATCTATTACACAAATATGCTCTTTTTCAAACAGCCTTTTTTCGTCAAAAATAAAGTAATACTCAGAAATGCAATTTTAATCTCATTTGTTCTTATATATGTCCTACATCATTAGAGGAATGCCACAGGAACATTGTGAAAACACAGTCACAAACACATGCGGTCTTACCGTGGACATGTCGTAGATGTGAGTGGAGGCCATCATGGCTGCACCGACAGGCCCAGTTCTTCTCTCTGGGAGAACCGTGAAAAGCTGAGGAGTCTCATTCCTAGAAAATCAAAAACATTTGAAAGTGTTTATACTCACAGTGACATATTTCAATAGCTGCCTTTCCATTACACATATGCAAAGAAATGACAGAAATGTAGAAAAAACACAATTTCACAATTACATCGTTTCCATTAAATCCTAATTATGCGAATAAACACAAACCAAGTCACGTGATAAGTCATTCAAAAACATGGCGATGGATGTGAGCAATACTTTAATGTATCTTCAAATTTCTGCCAAGGCGCTAGCACTCATCATCTTCGCCCCAGTCGCTGCAGAATGTGACACCTGCTTATGATGTCACGTGCAACTGGAATTTTATGCCCGTACTGCAGTCACGTCACTTAACCTGAATTTATTTCACACGACTAGAGTATGTGATTAAGGAGCAAAAATGTCTTTTTAAAACTGAAGATGATGAAAACTTTAACTGAAGACAAAGGAAATATCTAACTTCAAACACACACCGAGAGATAGAGAAAGGGAGGGAGGGGACAAGATAAATAATAAAGCAAAACTGGAAAGATTTTATTTACATATTTTGCACTAGACTAGAGAATGCAATTCGCCACTTTTTTCGCAGTATGGCAAACGACGAACAACATCATAGCACAGATGAAACAGCATGGCTACCAGTGAGAGTGGGAAGTTTGTTCCCAAGAAAGGAATAAAATCATCTGTTTGGAACTGGTATGGGTTTACTGCCACAGACATAGAGGAAGAGACCCCACGCTGCAACATTTGCCTAAAACCCATTGCAGTCAAAGGCAGCAAACCTATTCCAACACCTGAAACAGAGACATCCAAAAATGCCAGTCTCTCCGAGGCGAACAAAACTGCAGTGACCAAAAAAAACATAGTAAAAAAACAGCCAACTGTAGCCGAATCCTTTGCACAAGGCACAGGCGTTTGTACTGATTGCTTTCCTTAAGTTGGGGGGGGGGGGGGATCGGAAATCAAATAAAAAATAATTTAAAAAAAAAATTCAGAGATTTTATTTTGAGGCCATTTTGCCCCCCCTACTATAAGGAGCCAAAATGAAGTTTCATCTCTGCAAATAAATGTATTCCTGCATTTTTCAACAATGAAATTATCAAAATGGATAATTCTATGTTCTTAAATGAGCCAGCAATCTAAGATCTAAGGAAATCTAGTCATTTGCTTAAAGTGATAGATACGAGGAAACAAAAGGCTAATTGAGATCAAATGTAAAATTAATTAAAAACATTTGCAAAAATGTACAACATTTAAATTGATTAAAAAGGAAGACTTCTCCAAGCCAATACAATAAAAAAAAACTATACATATTCATATTCACGATACATTCATGCAACTCTGACCATTCCTGTAAAACTGCTCTCTGGGCACCGGCCCCACCTAATCCATGAAAACAAGTGGGTCCTCACATTATGATGTGTTAAAGTGAGGAACAGCCCCTTCCAGGATGAGTCTGCGGTGCAGATCGGCTAAACATTTTCCTTGTAAATGCACAATATGCACATCCATCTTTGCAATAGTTAGAACGTGGCTTGTTTTCGGGGCGAGACGCAGCCACACTGCCATGGCCGTTGACATATTTAGAAGAGGATTCCCTTGTGTAACGGAGTGGCTCCCAACCTCCTTAGACTGGTTTACCATGGGAAACTGATTTGACATCATGTACCCCCCACAAATGTATTAATAGTCCTTAACAAGAGCTCTAACAAAACTATTTGAATTCTGACAAAGAATATTAACAGAAGCAGTTTGAAGATAATACCGTATTTATCATATTTTTCGAACCTAAACCTAGATTATTGTTGAACTGCTGGGGACTCTGCTTTTGCACAAAACCAGCACTGAGCAGGCTTTAAGAGCTAATATAGTAACTGGAAGTGGCCTTCAACACTGAAAGAATTGAAGGCAGCAGCAGCATGTTTGTGACAGCAGAAACCCCACATACCCATCCATGGCCTCCTCGATCTTCTTCTTCCTCAGCTCAATCAGCTCTGGAGTCTCCATGCCGGCTGGTACAGACGAGAAGCCTCCAGGAGTGATGAGTCCACTGCAATACATAACAAGACGTCAGTTCAGTTGAAGGCTTTCTTTATAGCAAGGTTTCATCCTATGTGTGAATCAACAGCCCAAAATGAAAACTAAACACAGTCTTCAGTGATAAACTTGGCCTGTAAACAATGTTTTTAGGTTATGTTATTATTCGTTAAATTAGGACAGTGACTAAATGTTTTTTAACTGGTCCTCTTGTTGAGAACAGAGGATTTGAACATCAAAAGGCGCTAAAAAAGCATTCAGATGTTTATTTTTTACTTGGCCTCACTCACAACAAAGAAAAATACATGAATAAGCTTTTTTATTTTGAGCCCTTCTGCCACCGATCCTCAAACAAATGGATTGAAAAGGAGAAAATCTCTAAGTTTAGCTGAACATTGTAGTTTTCTTATCAAGGACCTGTCTGCTGGTGTGAAGAATCCAGTTTCATCTGGCTTCTCTTCATCGCTCTCCTCCTCCTCTTCTTCCTCTGAAGATTCCTCATCTGAAGGCTCCAACTCTCCCCATGGGGTATGGTCTACCTCTTCTTCCTCAGCCTTAGCCTGGACACAAACATTAGTCCAGTAAACAAGGGCTGTAACAAGTGTTATTTGGAAATTCACAAACTATTCCAGAAAAATCAAGTACAAATATTTTTTTAATGTTCAAGATCGCTGATTTGCAATCTTTCCAAATATAGTAGAGTGTGGTAAAAAAACACTTTACACTGTAAAGGGCAGAATAACAGAGGATTTTCAGTTCATAAACTAAACAAACCGAATGCGCTACTGTAACTGGAAGTAAATAAATCTTCAAAGTAAAGTGTTGGTGAAAGGTATCATTTTCAAAGTTAAGTTATCAAGTGTTTTTTGTAGATGAAAAGAAAAAAAAAGAGAATGAAGTTCAGTTTACTGAATATGCAGAGATTCATTTATTTTATTTTTTAATTAATTTCACATTTTATCTAAAAACAGATTTTGTTTTGAATTTAGTTGCCAATTTAAATAAAACACAATGAATATTTAAGAATATTACAAAAATCTGGTGACCAATTATGTTACATCATATGCTAGCATTATGGAGAAGCCGTACATGAACGCATCTGCAAAACGCGTTGGAGTTTTATTGTATTTCTACTAAAGATGAAAAACAGTCCGTTTACGAAACATGTCTGTTGGAAACATGGTTTTCAGTTAAGATTAAAGGACTAAGGATTAAATTTTTTGAGGTCCTGCCGCGTCTTAATTTATTATCTTGTCGTTTATCTACTGGAACTGTAGTCAGCTGAAGTTTGAGGATGGACAAACTGTGGAGAACATTTTCAGGATTTATTGTTAAATGATTCAAAGCAACAATGTTTTGTTTACTGCTGAAGTTAACTAGGAAGCTGACAGAAAAACTTTTGAGTGTGACATTGTTAAAAGTGACAAATAACATTTCTTTCTTTAGAAATCTGTCTATTTATTTGTCATGTTTTTTTATTCTGATCTGTTGCTCTAAATAAAATGTATAAATAATGCTGATTAAATACATATTTTAGTTTTCAAACATGTATCCACCATTCAGAAACAATATAGTGAATACTAAGAATTGTGGTTTGACCTGTGAATCAGATCACCATCTGAATAACAACCCAACGCCCCATAAATAGTCAACCAACAGGATGAAAACAAAGAAAAATCAATGTGTTTTACAACTAGAAAAGTTGCATTTCCTGCGGAAATATGTTTGATTGTGTAATTGCTTGATAGTTGCTTGATTGCAAAACTTTTAGTTGTAGAAGCTGATGATTATTGAAAGGAAAAAGGTTGAATAATTTGCTGAAGTTGTTAATATAAAGTTTGCAGACGTTTTTGGAGCTATAAGTTTAAACCTGCAAAGAGCCTTACAATTAAAATGCAACAAATTGGTTTAATTGCAGAAAAGACATACATGGCAGAAAAACGTCCAGAAGAGAGCATTATTGTCCATAAATTGCAGGACACAAATCTAAAAACTCCAAAAGTTACTAAAGGAAGAATTGCAAAGATGTATCTAAACAGTTGTTCAGAGATATAAATTTATCTTAAGAAATTAGGTAAAATTTAGCTAAATGCCAGATTAGTTTAAAAACCTCAGTAGATGCCAAATTAGTCAAGGCAACTAGCAGATTGCAAAAAAAATTAGCTAAATTTGCTTGAAAAACCTTAGTAGATGCCAATTTATCCAAAACACATGGCATATTGCAAAATATTACCTAAACACCTAATAAGCTTTAAAAACTTCAGTAGATGTCAAATTAGCCATGAGCTAGAATCGTGTAAACATAGTTCTTTAATAACAAATTAGCAGAAAAAATGGAAAAATATAAAATTAACTCAAACAGATAGCATAGTGCTAAAATATCAGCTATATGCTAAATTAATTTTAAAAAATCCCAGTAGATTCTTTTGTAGCCAAAACAGTGAGCTTATTGCTTAAACATTAGTTAAATGCTAAAATATCCTCGAAAAAGCTCAATATATGTGAATTTAGCGAAATGTGCTAGCACAATCCTATAAGTACATTTGAGTGCCAAATTAACTTAAAAACTTGGCCAAAACAGCTAGCACAATGCCAGAACTTCAGTTAAATGCTAAATTAACTGGAAAAACATAAGTACCGTATTTTCCGGACTATAAATCGCTCCGGACTATAAGTCGCACCAGCCCAAAAATGCATTATAAAGTAGAAAAAAACACAGATAATTCGCACTGGACTATAAGTCGCATTTTGACGGGAAATTTATTTGACAAAATCTGAGACCAAGAACTAATAACTTGCACAACCTCATATGACACAATCATAGCAGAATGTTTATCTCATTATTTCACAGTAATTCTTTCTCATATATATTTGTTCCTTTCTTGAAGCATCATTGGTCAACTAATACTGTTTTCATCCTGTATTTGTAGAAACAGTTGTCATTTTTATTGCATTTCTGAATACACGAAATCATTGGAAAATAGAATATTATGTTGTTAGCCTTCAAGATCTTACTGTAAAAAAAAGGTTTGCTGATTCTCTGAGTCACTTAACATACTCTTAACACTTAACATACCTCATACATCAAATTGACCCAGGAACATCATCTCTGTTCCTCACAAATGAACATAACAGGAGGGTTAACAATGTATTTATTTCAATTTATTTTTAATATAAGTCTTTGCGGAGTATAAGTCGCAGCCCTTGCCAAACTATGAAAAAAAGGGCAACTTATAGTCCGGAAAATACAGTATATGTCAAATTGGCCAGAAAAGCCATCATATAGCTGAAATATTATAATAAAAAGCGATGATGTCACCCACTCTAGGTCTGCGAACATTCGGTATTATATACTAATGTTAAAATCCGATGAGGGGTCAAGACTCGTCTAATTTTAAAAAGCTGTAGTTCAAAAACTATTAGAAGTATTCAAAAGAAAAGTAATACCTGTATTAGGCCTGCACAATATACCGCAAATTTATCGTTATCGCGACATTAAGCTGTCCAATATGCATACCGCAAAAGATGGCGAAAGTATCAATAAATGGTTACCTTTAAATGTGCTAAAACAATCTCATGGCAGCTTGAAATATTGAACAAATGAAATAAATCCCTTTATGCATTTAACTAATCGGAAGGACCCATTTACGTTTTTGATCAATCAGATGAGCCCTTTTATGTTTGATGTTTGCCTCCTACGTCGACGAGGGTCATTTTGAGTACAATTTTTAAACTGTTGCAGTGAAATGGGAATGATGCTTTTGGTTGTTTTGCTGTTTGTTTATATACCGCGAATTTTATCGTTATCGCAATATTAATCACCAATATCGCATATCGCAAGTTTTCCTCATATCGTGCAGCCCTAACCTGTATAAAGTTCAAATGGCGTCTGTAGGTCAAAAATTGTAGGAAATACATTTCAAAAACAGTGAAGTAGAAGCAGACTCCCCATTGACTTCCATTATATTTGAAATTTAAACTACTTCAATTGTTTTAAAAACTATAAAATATTTGAAAAATTATTTAAAGACAGCTAAAAGGTCTACAAAAAGAACAGATACAAATTTGATTTTTTTTAAAGGCATTAAGTATATAGAAGTTAAGATTGCAGAAATTTTTTTACCCCATGTTTTTCTATGGCGAAAGTTGCAGCAACTGTTGAATTGAACATCAGTTTATGTTTACTAATGATCAAGTAATGCTTTATCTGAGTGGGCTTTTTTAGACAATTTACATGTAAGAATAAAATATATTTGAATCATTTAATGCTTCTTTTTTTTTCTTTAAACCTCTGTTCTATCAATCATTTCTTTAAAAATGTCCTAAATAAAACAAAACCACACAGCTTTGTTAAAGTTCTTACCTGGAAGTCTGCAGAGTTGGTTCCAAACACATCACCATAGAGGGGCTTTCCCATTTCGTCTACGGGCGGCTTCCCCCAACCACCCGCATGATAACCAAAGGTACAGTTCTGACAGGCACAGAAAAAGAAGCAGCCCAGATTCAAACTACAAAGCAGTAATATTGTCCAATAAAATAAAACTTCAAATAGTTAAATATGCAGAGGTTTTTTTATTTAAATCTGCAGAAAGCGTTCTACCTCTGGGATGGGCGAGTTGAGTCCTGGGATTTTGAGATTCGGGTAGGATGGAGGGGGCCCGTACCTCTGCATGGCGATCAACCAGGGAGGAGGCACTTTGTGAGCATTCTGGCAAGGAAGAGGAAATTTCAGATCCAGGAACAGAATTGAACTCTTGACCTTTCAAAGGTATTCAGCTTTGCTGAATGGACTTTTTTTGCCACTGATTTAGTATAAAAAATGCCTCTTAACATTTACTCAAAAAAGTATATAGGGTATTTTCTGCTCTAGTTGAAGAGTTCTTTCCATAATCTTTGGTTTGACACAAAATTATGTTCAATGGTCCTCCTTTGTTTGCACAGTAAAAGAGAATGAAGGCAAAATATTAGAAACACTTTCTAAAAGCAGGATGTGGGACACATGTACACAACTGTATGGGTACTCCTTGACTTCAAACATTTCACCAGCCACAAACAGTACACCAGCCACAAACAGTACACCAACATGATTGGAACTGCAGTGCATGGTCAGTATAAATAAATACTTTTTTGTCCCCCTGTATGTTGGTGAGTAATGCATTTCCAATGTCCTGGGTGTCCTCCATAGGCTGACAGGACAGTCTGAATGAGATCACCTCTGCCTGCAGCTACAATGGACGTAATTAGCTTTCAGGAAACAATTTGACAAATTTTCAAAGGCAAGAAAATCATCCAGTAGTCAGTATTTACAACCACAATGACAGTAAAAAAGCAAAATACTAAAAAGAAAAAAGTTAATCATTTTGCTAAATGAGATCCCAATCAGTTACAAAAATCTCTTAAATAAAAATAACTGGGCTTTAGGGCATGCAGCCAGATGAGGTTTGTTTTCATTTCCAGTACGGAGGCTCCATGAGTGACATCTTCAATTTGAAAAACAACATTTCCAGGAAAATAGATGATTGTTTTTTTCCCAGAAACTCAGTGTGGGAGGCATAACAACAAGCAGCTGTTAGAAAACAGAGCTGTTAATGTTGCTCTGTGACACATAAGAGTTTTGAATGTCTGTGGGCTCCATATGTACTACTACATACTGTTCAAAAATGTTTGAAGTAAATCTATTTGTTTCTGGACTTGTCATCAATAAAAATCTTTACAGGATCCACAGATTGCACTCACTTATGTCACTGAACTGGATGTATTCACTGACCTGAGATCTTATTTTGATCTGCGCTATATATTTCAAGCTTATTATTCCTAAAGATACTATAGTACAAGTCTACATATTATTAATGGATTACGACATTTTATTGTTGATTCGCTATTTTTTCTAGTTGATTTTGAGTTGAGTTTGTCCTATTTTTGCATTAATGTGTAATTAACTACAGACATGCTCTGTTGCAGTGATAAATGATTTAAAAAAAGTTGATCAAAATAAAAATCAGGGACAATCTGGATCTATTTCATAAATTTGTTCATTTACCAAATCTGTTGCAAAAACAAATCTGATTAGGAAATCCCTGGCAAAAAGTTTTTTTTTTTAAGTTCAAGATCAGAAAAGTATCCTGTTCAGGAACTGGTGTCCACTTTATGGTCTAGAAAATACTGGACAGATTCCTCTTTCTGCTCTGGTTTCATGCCGACAAGTTGAACCAACATCATGGATTCCTGTGCTGCATGTCTGCAGACAATTTTCAGATTTTCTAATGCTGCTTCAACAACAAATATTTAGTTATCTGACTGAGTGTCACTGGAGCTTACAGGTCCTACTGGCATTCCCAGAGCAATCCGCAGCTCATCAGACAGGTCTCCTGGCTTCTTCTCCTTCAGACGAGTTTCAAACTCCTTGCCCTGCAGAAGAGCAACACAACAGACACAGAGTAAACAAACCAAAAGCAAGCACTCCTCCAGATTAAACACATGAATGAAAGTGAGAGGAATCCTGCACCTCATAGTAAAGGTCACCATGGATGGTGAGTTTAGGTTTGATCTGCCACTTGAAGAAAGCATCGTGCAGCTTCTGGTAGTCGATGTCAATCTTTCCCATTTTAGGACGAACCTTCTCCCTCATTTTGGTCTTCATTGTTTTAGCATCCTCCTGGAAACAGATTATCGCAAAGTATTATAACTTATATACATTTAAAAAAAGCACAAGAATTTCTTCCCAAAGATGTTAACATTTACATCTGTACCTTCTCCTGCAGAGCCTCCCTCATCTCTTGGATTCCTGTCCTCCGGATGAATTCTGGCAGCTCAAACGGAGGCTTCTCAATCCCTCTCTTGCCCTGCAGATACTTCCTCTTGAAGCACCAGTGGCGAGGCACAGGAACTGTGTTCCTGGTGGCCTTTAGGTGAACCAGCAGCTTGGGCTCCTGTGCAGTCACATCGTGCATCTCCACAACATCTGGACGAGCCACCAGCTGGAAAATGTCAAGAAAAGAAAGATTATTGTCAAGAACAACACTTATGTGGGACAACAGAGCCACATTGGTCTGTACCTGTTTGAGTTCAGCTACAGTGAGCCGGTTCATCCGCCGCAGCTTCTTTTTGGACAGTTTAGGAACATCTTGTTTGGCTTCCTGTACACCCAAAACATTTTGTGTTGATCTTGAAATGTTTTTCATCTCCGAGTTGAGTTTCCAAAGGAAATGATGCATACCTCATCGCTATCATCGCTGTCCTTCCTCTCCAGCTCAAACCCCTTCTTCCGCATCATACCCACTGGTTCCAGCTTTTCAGTTTTCTCTGGCTCTTTATCCTTCTCTTTTTTCACATCATCAGTTAACTTTAAAACAAATAAAAAATAAAGATGCAAAGCAAAGCACCAACATAGCTTCTGTCTGTGTACAACATGCTTAAGCTACCTTAAATGCCTCAAAAATCTTTTTGAAGAAGATATAGTTGGGGTCGTAAATCTCCAGGTCCTCTGTGATGTACTCAATCTCCACCTCTGTCTCCTTCTCCTTGTCCTTGTCCTTTTGCTTGGTGCTGCTCTCCTTTATTTGCTGCTCAGCCTGTTCCTTCTTCTCTTGCGCTCGCTTCTTCTTGCTCTTCTTTTTTCTGTTCCTGCGCTTGCAATTTTTCTAAAAAAAATAAATATATATATATTTTATTTAAAACCCTCTGTCAAACACAATTCTAAATATACTTTAAACACTATACAAAAAAGAAGAAAATTGGCATCCAAAGTTGTTGAATTTGATCTCCCTTACATCTTTTTTGGACATCTGGCCATCTTCGTCGTCTTCAGACATTACTGCTGCAGAAGAATTTGTTGCATCCATATCTTCAACATCATCTAAAAGAAAGCAAAGGGAAGTAAAAACAGTGATTCTTTCTCCAAACGTTCTTCCTAGTTGCAGCCAAGCTTCAACCATCTTGATTAAAGTTTTAACTATGCTTTTTTGTTTTGGTTTTATAATCAGTAATAAAAATCACACTTTAGGCAGATCAGATTCTGTTGAAAAAAATAAAAGCAAAAAAATCTGACTTTAAATTAAATAACAACCAAAAAGCACATATCCATGCTATACCCTAAAATAAAAATGTTTTAGAGGCCATACCTCACGACAGTGACATAGAATGTAAAGAATCTTGAGATATTTTATTTTGTAAGTCTAACCTGCTGGATCGACAAGTTGCTCCTGCCTGATCTCCTTCAGCTGAAGGATCTTCTCCAGAGCCTGTGGGATCTTGGGCCCGCCAACGCTAATCTCTTCATTCTGCCAGATCTGCAGGAAGAAAGGAATTGCAGTTTAACACTTGCAGGTTGTCGCATTTTAATCAAACAAGTTCAAAGAGTTTAAGAAAAACTTCAAAAGAATCCAACTTTGTTTAAATCACACCAGAATTAGTGTTAACTTATGTCTAAAACAAAAATTAGAAAAGTGCAGGAAAAACGTACGTCTCTGTTATCTTCTCCTGGAGGGGGTGGCACCTTTTGTTTATGAGATGGCAACAAAGTGACACCAGGAGGTAAAGGCCCGTGAGGATCCAAAACTGAAACTTTGGTTTTGTGAAAAAAAAAAAAAAAATTTGTGATTGATAATGTAAAACTATACAATCAATGCTGGTTTAACGTCAGCTTGCAACACTGTAGGAAGCAGAGACGTCTTCCCTTGACAAACATTTTGTGACAGTGATCTTGAATGGAATCACTTGTAAAAGGTTTTAGGAGATTCCACAAACCTCTTACTGCAGAGACAGCTGGCTGCATCTTTGCCATTTCATGATGTCGTTCTTGTTCCAGCAGCACGGCAGCCTAAGGAAGAAATGAATGACAGATGCAAGCAATATAAAATCACAATAAGAAACACAGAAAATAAATGTCTTCCTTATTTTAATCAACAGCTGAACAAAATGTGTTGCTTGCAATTCCTTACCCGTTGCTGCTGCTCCAGAAGTTCATTTTCGTCCCCCTGTTTTAACCAAACAAAAAAAGGCCAATGTTTAGTAAATGTGACTGTTTCTGTGTTTTCTGTTAAAGGTCTCTACTAAAAAATGTTGGCTTAACCCAAATACATTGAAAAATTGCATTTATGATCGTTGTTTTTACCTAATTTACTTTGTAAAACTTACAATGTTTAAATACAGTCCAGTAATTTTGTTTTGCAGAGTACTACAATATTAGGGGTTAATGTGTCAAATGCAGCAGTTGGTCAGTTCTGCCATCCCACCTGATGCTTGGCCCTTTCTTCCTGTTGTAGGACAATGGCAGCTCTCTGCTGAACCATTTTAAGCTGATCGTCCTGTGTGAGACCAGGAGGTGGCATGTTTGGATGATCCATTGTCATGTGCATGCCAGAGGGAGGAGCTCCAGGGGGCATCATGTTCATTGCTGGGATCATTCCCATCCCTGGGGGCATAGGTGGCATGGGCATCGGGGGCATGGGAGGAATGCTCGGCACCTGAAAAAAAGAAATGAAAATATTGTGAAAAGAGCAATAGATAGGAGGCTGACTGATATGAAAATTCATCTTTTTTATTTTGGGCCATTTATTTGATCTGTTTTCCACCTGACACATTAAAAATTAGCTAAACATCATATGTCTACAGTCTGATTTATAAATTCAGAAGTTGAACAATGCAGATATGTTAAAAACAGTCAAAACTAAGTCCACTCAATAGCCTGCATTAGCCAACCAATTATTCTTTGTTAGTCTACTAATGAAATGATTTCCCTTAGTTGTTTGTTGTCATTTTACCTTGTGATTTTTGCAATTGAACTATTATCCCTATACAGCATACTAAAACATTTTACAAAATTAAACATACAATAGTATGTTAAATAAATCGAGATAGACGCAAATGGTTATGGGGTGGGGGGTCGGAGGGGAGACATATTCTTTTTCCCAGGGGGGCCTGGCAAAAAAATAATTGAGAAGCACTGGTGTAAAACCTCAAAACCATTTTATTATTATCCGTTTGATAACAGTTTTTAAAATTAACAAGAAAAAAATGAATTAAGAATGGGAATTTGTATTTGTGTGGGTGTGATGTTGATTTCGAGGATGAGCTTACCTGCATCATGTAGCCCTTCAGTCTGTCAATGAGTTCCTCTCTAGAGCCTAAATTAAGAGAAGCACGACCATTATATTTTATTTTAATAATAATTAATCGGTTTGGAGTTATTTATTAACGTAATCAGGAGTACCATATGCCATAAAATACCAAATATTGATCACATTATTACCACATCGTAAGCAGTTAACAACAATGGAACTGTCGATCATCATCATGTGGCAAAAACTTAGCTAGTTGTCAGAAATCATCAAAGCAATCAATTGTTACGTTTTGGTATTCCAACTGTAAAATATTATACAAAAACGGCTTTTAAAATATGCATATGAAATACTAAACGGAGTCAAACCATTCAGCGGGCCTGTTGTTGAAGCGCTTTATGACGGAGGTTCAACGACTATGTGCTCCAAGCTAATGCTAGCCGTTAGCTAGCTTCAAAACAACGCGCTTTGATATTTGCACTATATGGGAGCTTTCCTTACCCATTGTTGGAGCTCCTAGCTCCGCCAGCTTCCCCTGAAGCTCTGGGACGCTCCATGTGTTTAATGCTGCGATTACACTACCTAAATCATTCGGGTCCGTGCCCGGCGGTCCGTCAGATGCCATGTTGTGCAGTCGATCAACGGCGGTGGTAAAAAGAGATAAACTCGCGAGAGACAGAAACGAGAACAAGAAAAAGCAAGGCATTATGGGAGAAACGCAATGGTCTTAGGGATATGAAGTTGTTAATTTTCCTTTAATTTCCCTACGGACGTCTCTGGGTGTCAGTGTTGGCCCGTTAACTGGTTGAAATATGATTTTTGAAAAGTTTTTTGTAAACAAATTGATATTTTTCTGTAAATAATGTAAAAATGTTGTCACATTGCTACTACTACTGCTACTACAATGAATGACAACAACTACTAATATACTACTACCACTACTAAAGACATTGAAGTATACTGTATTCGCATTTTCTCTGTACTTTAGAACAAAATCAAATCCATGACAGGGCAGGGCTAAATAAATACATGATGCTGAATAATTTGTTAAATTGATTTTGGGTTGTTAAGATTTGAAATTAACAGAAGTTACAAGTATAAAGGTAAATATGTGCCACAACTTTTTGTAATGTGAGCTAGTTTTCTCTATATAGAGCAACTGTGTCAAACTCATTTTCACCGAGGGCCACATGAGCATAGTGGTTGTCCTCAAAGGTAAGTAAATATAATGAAAAATAAACGTAATTATTCCTTAATGTTAAATAAGTTATTTATTTATTATAACTTGTTAAAGTGACACTTACAGTTGCACAGAAAACATGTCTGCTTGTTACTCTCGCATAAATCCTTTTAAATTTTATTCTGTCAGGTTAGGTTACATTGAAAGTTTTTAAGTCCTAATGTATAGTTGCCCAATCCGATATTTCTAGTCCAATTTCCCCTAGATATGAATAAAAACACACCAAGTATTGTATTTGGCTCGCGGGCCTTGAGTTTGACACATGGGATTTAGAAGTTGTGTGATTGCAGATGTACGGAGCCCGTGTCCTGACATTAAGATATAAAAATATATCTTGTTCCCACAGATTATTATCTCGTTCGCACGAAATACTATTCCGTTCCCACAAGATACTATTGCGTTCCCTCAAAATACTATTCCGTTCCCTCGAATTGATTAAGTTGTGCGAACGCAATAATTATGTCGTTCGAACGCAATAATTAATCCGTTCGAACGCAATAATTATTCACGTTATAAGTCATTCACGCGGATATGTTCTCTGTACGCCGACAAAAGCCGCTTTCAGCGGTAACGTCCGTGTCTCTGTGACCCACATTCGTTCAAAATAGGAACATTAAAAAACAAAAATGATCACTTTACTACTGTCTCAATGAATATAAGAAAAATATCAAAAGATTTATGATAACTAGGCTGCTTTGTCATACGATAGCTCCTGCTAGGCTACTACTAGCTCCGCCGCAGAGCTCTTTGATGTATGCCGGCATTTGGGCAACTGGCTGGTCGGTTGACAGACAGCTGATATTGTAGTTTAGGGTCGAATAGGAATAATAATATTCAGGACTTGTGTTTTATTAACTTTAGCAGTCAGTTGCTTTACATTCGAAGGAAATTAGGGTACATGCTAACTGACTACTAGCCGATCATTTATCCTGTTATTAATTTACATCAGATTCACAGCAGATACCTTGACATTTCTGTCTGTGTGTGTCTCATTACATTGCATTGAAGACACGGAGGATGTTTAGAGAACAGATTTATTTATTTTAAAAAGCACAGAAGCATCCATCGTATTCACGTTCACATCTGGTACGCCCTCCTCCGTCATCTTGCTGCAAAAGCCGCTTCCTGCCGCTACTTCCGTGTCTCTGTGAGCATTCAATAGGGGTAAAAATAAAAGCAAGAATGGTCGATCTGTTATTGTCTCGATGAAAATCTGAAAAATATCATATTAGGCTGGCTGCTTCGCCTAATGCACTTACCTTTAGCTCGTAGCATAACAACAATAGCAGTACGTCACGTTTCCCAGGATGCTCAGCGCCCAATCATTGGTCTTGTTGTTAAACCTTGGTCACAGGGACACGGTGATTGGCCAATGATTGGCTACTTAGTTAGCATGTAGCCTAATCATTCGAACATAATTATTGCGTTCGCACGAGTTAATCATTTCGAGGGAACGGAATAGTATTTTGAGGGAACGCAATAGTATCTTGTGGGAACGCAATAGTATCTTGTGGGAACGGAATAGTATTTCGTGCGAACGAGATAATCTGTGGGAACAAGATATTAATCTGTGGGAACAAGATATATTTTTATATCTTAATGTCAGGACACGGGCTCCGTATATCTGTGACCACAAATTTATGATATTAATCTGATCCTTGTTAAAATGCATTGTTACAACACTAATATATGAATGCATTTGAGCATAAATCTTGACTGTAAATAAAAATGTAGACAGGGCTTTGTGGAAAAAATATTTGCACCTCCTTTCTTGTTTTCCTCATCTCTACTAATTTCAATTCATTCATCTTCATCCTGACTTACAATCTTCCCCCTGAACAATCTTCCCTGCATTGTTCTTTTTTCAATTACTTTTTCAAATATAGTTTAGTTTATTTTATTTTTCCACAATGTGTCAAAAGTAACAAATCCCCTCACAATACAGAACGTGGAAAAAATAGACATCCCCCAGCAGATGCTTATTATTAGGGGTCCAGCAATATAAATTCATTTTGCTGCATGTGTCACGGGGAGCGGATGAGGGAGTACCCAGGTGCAGAGAAGGAGAGGAGGCAGGAGGTTGCAGGGGAACGGGGGCTTTAATAAACAAAACTAAAGACACAAAACCAAAACCACTGCATACAGCAGGCTAGAAACTTGAAACACTAAACACTCGAAAGACTCGAAACAGGGAGAGAAGACTTACATACTATGGACCAGCACAGGAGGAAGGGAATGACAAGACTTAAATACATACAGACAAACGAGACACAGGTGGAAACACTCAGGAAGGATGGGGACCAAAGCAAAACTCAAAACTACAACAAACCAGGAAACACTACAAAGTAAAACAGGAAGTTAACTCAAAACATCACAGGACCAAAAACAACTTGAACACAAAAGCAGAAAAACCTAAAACCATGACAGCATGTTGCACTTTTACCATTGCATTAGGTTTTATCTTAAAATGTCAATCACAATAGTTTTCATAAAACTTTCAAGGAATCATTGATTGTTTTTCTTGTCCCATTGCAAACAAACAAACCTCTAGCTTCCATCAAAATAAGCCTACTTGACTGTAAATGAATTTTACCCCCCAGACACCAAATCAAATATGCATGATATGTACTGTATATGTATATGCTATTACAAAGATAAAATGTTCAATAAATAACAAAAACAAAAACCAGCTGTATTACAATTAAGCTTTTAGCGACTAGAATATAAAAATATTTATTTTTCTTTTTAAAACAAATTTGAAAAGATACTATGGGGCCAAATTACGATCATCTTAAAATAAATGAAAAACCAGATTGTTAATTTGAAAAGAAAGTTTAAAACAGTTTAAAACTCGAAAGTATACATTGTTAACTCGAAGGAATAATTGAAAATTTGAAAATAAAATTTTACATTTGAAAAAATAATATTAAATAATATTAAAACAGATAATGCCAGCGATGTCCAGCCGCATGTTTTGATGTGAGAACAGCAGTTCTCGCAAACTCAATTCTTTTCTGCTGCCACCCAACCTCAAGGGCTGGGAGCGCCAGTGAAATTGGGTGGGGGATCCCCGCTTTGCTGGCCAGGTGTACCCTGCTTTTGACCAAGAGTAGCCGGGACAAGCTCCAGCAGCACTGTGACCCCAAAAGGGATACATGGGGGTAAGAAAATGGATGAAACAAAAAACAAAACAAGAAAACTAACTATGAGCTAAGGTAGGCTAACTGGTGGCCGACCGTAGCAATAGTTAAAAAGGAAAAACAAAAAGAAAGAACATTAAAAAAAAATGAAGAAAGTTGGATAATCTGATCGAACTGACATTTATTTATTTACTCTGATATTTTTTACTTCAGCAACAGTTGGCTGCCAGTTAGACTTCTTTAGCTCAGAGTCAGCTTAGTTTTTTTAGTTTCATTATCCTCTTTATATTAGCCAATTTTGACTGACATACACCTCTTTTTTCACCAAACAAGTAGAGCGGCATGTCGGCTGCCGCTTTCTGGGCTGTTTTCCAGCACTTCTGGGTCTGACACTATCCGCTGGTGCATTGTTTACACAATCAACAACATCTGACAAAATGCTGCCGGAGATCGCTGTATTACAATCTGTTTTATTAAATTTTCAACAGAACTGAAGTAAGAAGATAATTTCCCTATGGTGGGATAATTGACATTCTTAAAAGTTCTATTTTTATTTTAGTTTAATAATTAAACCTCAACATCCATGCGCAAATTTTATCAGTCTATGTTTTGGGACTCAATGTATGCCCGTGACACAATTCCCGCGTGAGAAAAAACAAAATGGGCAGTCGCTTTGCTATAGCAGACAACTGTTAGCTAAAGGCGGCCTTAGCCAATACAGTATATTCAATTAAGGCAGGGGTGTCAAACATACAGCCCTGCGGGCTCCCCTGCCAGATGGTTTAATCCTGCCCACTCAGGAAGAGTAAAAATTATAATGATGTTTCAAAAGAAAGGCGGCACATTTCTAGTCCATTTCTGTGGCGAGTTATGTTTTTGTTTCTGTTAATGAATGTGTAATAATATGTGATTAGGCAACTATGTTGGAATTTTTTTCAACTGAGTAAAAAACTAAACAAAAACAAAACAAAGCTACAGATAACAGGCTGACCATAGGTTATTTTGCTTTTATGTTACTGGTCCGGCCCACTTGTATGACAGATTTTTAGGGCTACCAAACGAACATACATTTACAGTATTTTTTTCTCATAAATTTACGATTTAAGATCCCACAGTTTAACTTGTATGACCTGTATGAAATCACAACTTTAAATCATGTAATTTAACTTTTCTTTTTTGTGGCCCTAAAACTTTGTCGTACACTTGAGATCAGATGGGTGGCCCCCGAACAAAAATGAGTTTGACTCCCCTGCATTAAGGCATTTTTTCCACCTGTTTGTGACACGACAAAACGCCAGCAACGCCACAACAAAATGTATCATAAATTGCCAGAAAAAAGGGATAAAGAATGCCATTTTCTCCCAAGACAGGTGCAAAAAACTGTGTTTCAGAGCGTACAAACCGTGCATCCAAGACGCTGTTTTTTGGCCGTTTTTGATGGCCAAAACTGCATTCTTTACACTGCTTTTTAGGGCAGTTTATGATTCTTTACACTTGTTATACTGATGGAAGACAGACTGCACTCAGTGTAGTTAAACACGTATTTGCAGTGATCAGATTAGAGGATGTTCGATTGGTTGTTCTGCATGTCAATCAAGTGATGTATTTCACTGCAAGGGTAAAAATTACAATAATTATTCATGAATTTGTATTGAATTTCAGCTGAACATTTTTGTCTTTCATCTTTAACAGATCCCTAATTGATCTAATGAGTTTTACAAAATTGTTACCAGTTAAAAATAAATTGACTAACTTGAAAATAGCCAGGTTAGTATAAATAAGTCAGTTAACATTTGCTATTCTGGCTGTCTACTCCAAACTTTTTAAATAGAAATTGTGCTTTAAAGTTAAAGCTTTTAGTTTGAAGCATAAAGGCTCTTGCGTTTATCAAAGATAGAAATTTGTAAAATAAAGAAAAAGTTGAAGAAAAAAGTGGACAGTAAGAATTTTTCAACCCAGACTTCCAAAATATCAGTCTACAGTCTTGTGCCTACATTCCTTTATTGACTGGTGCAGAGTTAAGGCCCTCCTCCGGTTCTGTTACCAGGGTGGTGGTGCGCATGCGCCAAGCCAGTGGCTCAGCGGTAGCAGGGTGTTTCTAAATCAGTGAGCAGCAGCGAACGGCATAAAAGCACGCAAAGGACAACAGGAGCTTTAGACGCCAACTGACTGTCAATCATTGCATTACGAAACAAAAGGCAAGTATGCAGTTAATTTGATTTAAAAGTACAGTTTGTGTTTTAGGTATAAAAAAATAGGGTCTAAATCCGAAAATACCCGACACCACTGTTCGGACTTAGTTTGCGTACTTTTTGATTCTGAAACTTACGCAGACTTTCGCTTCCAAACTTTTGTAGTTTCCGTGTTGTCCTTAGACGTATTTACATCTTTTTGTGTCTTTGGAGATTTCTGGTTAAAGCGTAACCCTCGTCCAGTTGTTGGCTCGGATCATCTTGAGGAAATTTTAGTGTTACATTGGCACATTGAGGGAGCCACACCTTCTATGGACTGGCTGTTATCTGTGTGAAACACAAGTCCGATTAACGTTTGGCGTGCGGAATGAATTGGGAGATAATCGACGGAAAGCAAAGTTTGTGCGTACAATCTGTTATCCCGTTTGCATCGTTACTTCAAGAAATGTAGTTTAAAAAAAGTGTCAAAGCATTTAATAGATTTTTTTTCATTATTTTGCAGATGATGAGGATTCGGTGAAGGAAAATTGTTGATTTGTGTAAAAGTTGTTTCTGATTTGTAAACATTCAATAAAAGCGACATTAGTTTTTACTTTATTTTATAGAATACCATTATAACACTGAGAACTCAACTCAGTTTCAGATCATCTTTCAAGGCAAATGGATTCATCCCATTTTGTTTTTACATAAATCCTGATTCATTGTGTATTTTTTTAACACAGAGAAGCATTTTCTGTGCTAACGTTTCTTAACAGATGCCTGCCTCCTTAAACTTTGTTGAAGGAAAATTCATAAACCTCCCTTTTACAAGTTTCTATAAATCAGCAATTTTATTTGATTGAATCTTTATTCTCTGTAAAATGTTTGCGATTGGTTTAAACTTAAACTTTGTGATGAAGATTTTCCCTTTAACGTCAAAGTGGATGCTATCAAATGGATGCTAACTTTAGTCCACCTTTATAGGTCTAATTGATAAAGCAAAATAAAATGACACAATCGTAAAACTGGTATTTTCTAAATATAATGTAAACGTGAATCCACTGTGTCTGCAAATTTATTTGCGTGTATGAAACATTCAAGTCATTTTAGGCAGAGCGAGCAGCTTCTGGTACGTTGGAACAACCTTCTAGATAAATCTGGATTTTGAGGAAAACTTGGAATTTTCTGTAAATAGCAGCTTTGTTTCTTTGAAGTTGAAGGCTCCTCTTCAGTTTCCTCACCAGTGTTGCCATATTGGGTTTTCTGCCCAATTGGGCGGTTTTGGTTCTAAATTTGCGGGCAAAAATGGCTTTGGGCGGTTTTATGGTCGGTTCTGCGTCCCCCCCCCCTCCCTCATGAATATAGAATAGTGGACTACGTTAGGCTGTGTGGCTGTTGGAGTTCTACAAACTGAAGCTCCGTGAATGCACCAGGCAGAGACGCTTAATGGAGCGGGCTCTGTCACATAACCTGTTGTTGGGGGTGTGCCGCCCCGCGCCGCCTCTTAGAAATTGTGTTCTTTAAAGCTTGACACTACGGCCACGTGTGGGAGCAGCTACCAGCTAAAGTCCTCGTCTGATTGCTACAGGTTTATTATTATTATTTTTTTAAACTTTATTTTCAGAAATTTTATGATACAAACTTAAACACATGAACCTTCACAGTAACCCTCCCACCCCAACACATAATAATAATAATAATGATGATGATGATGATGATGATGATAATGAATAAATTTAAAAGAAAATAAATAAAAATTAAAAATGGAAAGAAAAGTGTACATTCATGACAGAAGTTTTCAAATGTTTTTCTCTATTTCTCCTATCTGTAGAAACACAAGTACACATGCAAACACTTATAGACACATCAAACACTCATGGACACATCCAGATACACACCCTTATGTACGCATACATTTACATCTTCATATTTAGGTTATTTTGCTAAAACAGCAAAGAGGCTTCATTTTAGACGCACATTTTTAACATAATTTGTACCGTAAAGGGTGTCCAAATTTCCAGAAACTTTTCACAGCTGCGGTATTTCAGTTTTTCCAGTTGCAACACGGAGAGCATTTCTCTAATCCAGCCATTAAATGAAGGTTTATTTGATTTCCACTGCAGGAGGATAGTCCTACGGACTACTGTTGTTGCAAAGGCAACTGCCCTCCCTCTGAATTTAGAGATATTGACCTCAGGGAGCAAAACCCCCAAAACAGAAGTGAGTGGGGACGGTGGAACCTTCGTCTCACAAATCAGTGAGAGGGCCTCAAAAATATTTGTCCAGAAACTTCTTAGTGAGATACAGTTCCAGAACATATGTCCTAGAGAGGCTGGACTTTGTTTGCACCTTAGACATGAAGGACTGGCTAGATCCTAGAAAGTTTTTCATTCGAATAGTGAAGGCGGTGTAACACTCTAAATTGAATAAGACAGTGTCTAATAAAAAAATGGAACAGGTGTGAATCCGTTCCAAGCAGAGTTGCCAGGAGTTTTCTGAAAATGTATACTCAAGATCTTTTTCCCATGCCAGCATTGGTCCATGAAAGTGGTTTAATACCCTGGATCTTGTTGTAAATTTTAGATATGTTGCCCTTTGTATGAGGGTTTAAAGCAAGTAAATCGTCAATGGTGTCAATGTGGCAAGCTTCTGAGTGATCAAAATATTTATTAACAAAACTTCTGAGTTGGAGGAATCTGAAAAAAGTGGGATCTGGGAATATTTTATTTTTCATGTAATGATTCAAAGGACATTAGATTTCTTTTGGAAAAAGGTCCTTCAAAAATACCAGCTCATTTTTGTGCCACATCTGGAATGAACAATAGATATGAGATGGTGGGAAAAGGGGGTTATTAACTATGGGAGAAAAACAGGAAAGACAAGTAAAGCCAAAGTGCTTTCTAAACTGAAACCATATTTTTAGGGAATATTTTAAAACTGGATTAAGAATCTGGGGATGTGAAATTATAGGGATTGGAGAACTCGCAATTGAAACCAGACCAACTGCTGACACGCTATTCACCTCCATTTTAGCCCTACTACCCAAAATCCAATATGGTATCTTACTAATGTTTGCTGCCCAGTAGAAGATATAAAATTAGGTAAGCCTAGACCTCCGGCTGGTCTTGGTATTTCGAGAATGATGTTTTTCAGTCTTTGAACTTTTCTGCACCATATGAAAGATGAGATCATATTATCTATTTCTCTAAACATTGTCTTCGGTAAAAAGAAAGGGATCATTTGGAAAAAATATAAAAAACGGGGGAGGACAGACATTTTAATTATATTAACTCTCCCGGCTAAAGAGATTGGTAATAAAAACCATCTTGTCAGATTTTCCTTTATTTCTTCTGACAAAATCTTTAAGTTGAAATGGTAGAGATCTTTATAATTGTGTGTGTTTTAACACCAAGATAAGTAAATTTTTCAACTCTTTTAAAAGGAAAGGGGGTATAATCTATTGCTACTGCCGATTCGTTGATTGGAAAGAGATTACTTTTGGAAACGTTTATTGTGTAACCCGATATTTTACTATACAAGTTTAGTATGTTAAAGAATACTGGGATGGACTGCGTGGGATTGGTTAAATATACTAAAAGATCATTTGGGTACAAGGAGACTTTATGAATTTCATTATGTCTGAGGACTCCACTGATCCTGTCATCCATTCGTAGGGCAATGGCCAGAGGTTCTGTGACCAAATTTAAAAGAAATGGGAAAAAACAGCAGCCCTGTCTTGTTCCACGATACAGCTGGAAATGGTCAGACGATGTAGCATTAGTACATACTGAAGCCATGGGTGTAGAATAAATTGTTTTTATCCAGGAAATTACATTATGACCAAATCCAAACTTCTCTAGAGTGGCGAATAAAAATTCCCATTCTACTCCATCAAATGCTTTATCCACATCTGGAGAGATGACAACTTCTGGCTGGTGCACGGAATGGGAAGTGTGCAGCACATTTAGCAGGCGGCGCATGTTATAGAATGATTGCCTACCGGGTATAAAGCCTGATTGATCTGGATTTATTATCTTAGGGATTACCGATTCAAAGCGACGAGCTAATACTTTAGTAAAAATTTTATAATCGCAGCACAGTAGACTGATGGGCCGATATGAGCTACACTCGAATGGATCTTTTCCTTATTTGGGAAGAACGGTGATCCTTGCCTGGTTCATAGTTTGCGGAAATGTTTTAACCGTGTGGATTTCCTCAAAAAGTTTACATAAAAAAGGGGACAATTTAGAGGAAAATGTTTTGTAAAACTCTGCTGGTAGCCCATCTGGGCCTGGTGTCTTATCCTTTGGAAATGGATTGTATTGCTTGTGCAATCTCTTCACTTGAAAATTTAGAGTCCAATCTGTCCTCAGGGCTAATCTGTGGGATTATAAGAGGGTCAAAAAAAGCCTGGATCTCGGAGGGGCTAGCAGAAACTTGGGAAGTATAAAGGCTCGAGTAGAATTTTTAAAACTAGTTATTTGTGGTCATGAGCTGATTGAACCTTTGTCCCTGTCCCGTACAGATCTCACTTATAGTGCGGCTTGCAGACGATCGTCTAAATCGGGCATCGTCAAATGGCAGTCCGAGTCCGCAATGAGTGACGAGTCTGCCCGGACCCGTTAAAATCTTTGATATTAATAACAATATAAATCATTTGTTGATGCGCAGATAATCTAGTAATTATGACAGGAGCGTCATCAATAGCCAAGCCAATCAAATCGATTGTTTACCTTTCAGCAACAGCGAGTGTGAGAGAGAGATAGAAAGGAGATGAGAGAAAATGGCTTGCTCATTAATGAGAAAAGTAGATGCTGAAAACCGAACTTTTAAAGATGAATGGACGGACAAATACATGTTTATTCTGCCTGCAGCCAGTTCTAAACCTTTGTGTCTCATATGCTGTGAAAATGTGGCGTTAATCAAAAGTGGCAACGTTAAGGGTCACTATGAGACCAAACACGGGTCGTTTGAGGAAATGTACCCGCAGAAGTCCGCAGTGAGGGCAAGTAAAATCATTGAATTGAAAGCACAGTATGACAGGTCTACTGGTGTCATCACGCATGCATTTACCGGGCAGCGAAGTGCAAATGAGTGTTCGTTAAAGATCGCGTGGATTTTGGCGCAACACAAGAAAGCATTCAGCGATGTGACAGTTGTAAAGGAGTGCTTAAATGCGGCTGCAGAAACTTTACTTGACGGTAAACTAAAAGATGACATGTGTGAAAAAATAAAAAATCCCATTGTCAGCTACAACAACAACTAGAAAAACTGAACTATTAGCAGAGGATGTACTGGCACAGCTTAATGCAGCTGTTCAGAACGCAGTATGCATATCCTTAGCCATTGATGAGTCCACAGATGTAACGGATAATGCCCAGCTTTTGGTGTATGTGAGATAGGGTTGGGCGATGTCCCCTAAATTGGCCGTTGATGATGTTTGCTGTCAACCATCGGGATGGACGATGATATCATCAGGGGGGGGCTATTTTCAAATTTTTCATTCTTATAATTGCTCTTCGTTATTTTACTTTATTACTTTATTTATTTTATTTCCCAACTAATGACTCATCCGCGATGATCCAGTATAAACTGAGGGAAGTGACATTAACAAAAAAGTAACAAACGAAATAGAAAAGAAGTGTAGTCCGCTCCCGCACTTAATCAGTCAAGTGGACTAGCGGAGCGCGGATTTACAGCTTTGTGTTTGATGGGAATGGGGGGGGGGGGTGCTTTGTTACATGAGCGGTATATGTTGGAGATTTAAGACTGCGATCCGTCCCGCAGCTCTAGGGGTACGAGCTACCAAATTCAGAACCGGGTCTAAAAGTGTGTGTGTCTGAGCACAGCTCGGATCGTCAGCACACACAGCGGTTTGAGCTTCAAAGCAGAAATGTCGCTCAGTCCTTAGATACCGTTCAAACAATCACGTGGATTTGTGTTTCCAGTCGTGTCCCGACTAAATAAAAGGCTGATGTTATTCCCACATGTTTAAGTCCAGCCAGGATGCAGATTGCAGCGCCACCCAAAGCTAATGTTGTTAGCCTGTGTTAGCATACTGCTAATCCTGGCTTCTTTCCGGTGTGGGTACCGGATGTTCTCGGGTTGCCGTATGTTCTCGGGTCCTTCGGGGGTCCTTCCAATGAGTTATATCACTAGAGGAGACATCACGTGGTTCCTCATGGGAGGGGAGCACCGCCATCTTGGTGAAGTCAAGTTACAACTGCAGTGCAAATTCTTTAACTGTGGAATTATAAAAAAAAATTCTGGGATGCGTTCTGCTTCTGGTATTCTTCCAAAATTGCAATGCCATTTCATTTACACTCAAAATGTTCTATTCGGTGTGGTATCATATAGACCAGAAAATACAGTTCTTAATATCCTGATATTGCAAGGAAAGTTTTATATGCACAAAAATAAAATTTTGAAGACCAAACCACTTTTTATAACATTTAATAAAGAGCTCTGTTTTGTTCAGAAATACAAACTTCACGAGTACCCCTAATTATTATTAGACTATTTAGATTTTTTCTATGTTCCTTTATTTTATTTTACTTATGTTTTTATTTATTTGTGTGTTATGTTCATTGTTTTTTTTTCCCCCTCTATTCTTTATTTTCTATGTTAATATGTTATGTTTGGCAATGGTGACTGATCTTCGAGGCAATATTGATTACATTGTTTTTGTTTGTTGTTAACGTTAATGTCATTGTTAATGTATGATACCGCAATTGTCAATAAAGTTTTTAAAAAAACTTAGCGACGTTAACTCATTGGTCGTGGCAACTTACAGCCAATCGAATAGTGTGACGTCATCATTGGTCGAAGGACCCCGAAGGACCCCGAGAACATCCGGCAACCTGAGAACATCCGGTACCCACACCGGCTCCGTTCAGAAAAAGCACTGACCACAGGGATTAAAATTCAAATGATGCGCGAACAGGTGTTTCATAATAACCGTAACATTATTAAAAGCACGTTTAGAAGATCGTCTCGTATATTACCGAGCTGACATGTCAATGTATATAGCTGCTCTGCGCTGTTAAACATTGTTTTGTATTGAATTGTTACATACAATAAAGTTTGAAAAAAAAATAGCCACACGGCGGAACTTATATCCTATTCCGGTTTGTCAAACCCTACTGCGCATGTGCGAATGATTTATTCCGACCGAAAGTGTGATCTATGTGAACGTTTGTTGTATTCTGAAAACATTTTTCTGGGCCCATGTACACGGTTGGATGCTAATCCGACCATTGATCCCATCAAGATATTTTGCACGTGTAACCGCGGCTTAGGGTGTCGACTCGCAACGTGGCAGGGGCGTGGCATCACGATGCTGTCTCTCCATCGGGATGTCACTCACCCATCACGATCGGCACAACCCTAATGTGAGATTTCCTCACAAAGACAAGAAAGAGATGAGGACATGTTAGGTTCAACACCACTTGAGACACACACAAGAGGAGAGGATCTATAAGAGGGGATAAAGGAGATGCTCACAAAAAGAGTAATCTGAAGCAAGTAGTGTCAGTCACCACAGATGGTCCACCTGCCATGGTTGGGAGAGAGAAGGGGGCTGAAGCGCGGATAAAACAAGACAACCCTGATCTCATAGCCTACCACTGTATCATACATCAGACTGTTCTCTGTGCCATTCTGTCCGAAGAATTTGCTGAAGTAATGAATACCATGATGAAACTTATAAACTTCCTTAGGGCATCCACATCCTATCAGCATCGACTGCTGAGAGAATTTTTGAAGGAAATGGATGATGCAGATGCGAATGACCTACTACTCCACAACAACGTGAGATGGCTGAGTAAAGGCAATGCACTGGAACGCTTCTGGTCCATCCGAAAGGAATTAGCTGCTTTCTTACAGCAGCTCAAGAGTCAAAAAGCAACAAAGTTTGCAAACTTTTTGCAAGATAAACACAAGATGGATGTGGTGGCTTTTTTGGTGGACATCACAGGACACCTTAATGAGCTCAATTTAAAGCTGCAGGGTCAGAAAAATTCTATCTGTGATTTGATTAAAACTGTCCGCTCATTCCAGATTAAGCTGGACATTTTCAAAGAACATCTCCAAGCAGATTGTGAGCATTTCCCACAAATGCGTGAACAAATTCAGGGTGAGAGAGACATTTCCCCTTATGTCAGCTTCATAGACAAGCTGATTGGAAACTTCTGTCAACGATTTGACTGCTTCAACCTTGGGCACCAGCTCCTCCTGCTAATTGAGAATCCATTCCTTTCTAGAGAAATCAGAGGATTTTCAAAGGAGGTGACACGGGCCTTCAAGTGGGCACATCCTGGATCTTTACAGTTAGAGCTCACTGATTTGCAAGCAGATGTTGCTCTAAGAAGGCATTTTGAAACAACTGACTCTGCTACTTTCTGGTTACAGATTGTGCCAGAAACGATGTTCCCTGGTCTAACCAAAGTAGCCCTACACACCTTAACCATGTTTGGATCTACTTACAGCTGTGAGACAGCTTTCTCATCAATGAACATTATTAAAACAAAGTACCATTCTAGGCTCTCCAATGAGCATCTCCACATGAGCATGAGACTTGCACTAACCCCATTTAAGCCAAGATTCAAACTGCTGGCAGGACAGTTACATGCCCATTTCTCTCACTAGGAAAGAAAGATTGAAAGGGAGTAAGGAAAAGTTGAAAAGAGAGATGAAAAAGGGAGCTGCTCAAAGTTCTGCACTTTTTTTATTCAGTAAATTCTGCCCTGTTCTATTTTACTTGAAAAGTTTCCTGTGTTGTTTTATTTAAAATATAGTTCATGTTTTAAAACGGTGGCAGCTCAAATGTCTTTTGTTTATTTTTTTTCTTGAATATTAAAAGCACTTTTATTTTATTCAAAAGATTCTGAATGTTTTACATTACTTGAAATAGGCCCTAAGTTCAGGCTGCTCAAAGCTGTGTTTGCACTTTTTATTTATTTCATTCAGAATAATTTCAGTGTCTGTTACTTGACATGTAGTAAAGACAACTACAGTATTGTTTTCCATTCAAGTGCCATACAAGTTCAGACTTTTCGGTATGTTAAAAGCATAATACTTTGAAAACACTTGAAATGTAACAATAAATTATATAGAAATGTATGTGCGTTATTGATTTTATTAACATGAGGGTACATTATGTTAAGTGACAACATAAGATCCGGATCTTTTGATGGGAGAAAATTTTAGTAACTGGACCTTTTTGAATTTTAATTGAATACCCCTGGTCTAAGTTGATGGGATAGCAGTTGACCAACCTTCTGACTGTGCTCATAATATGTTTGTTTTGTTTTAAGTAGTAACCTCTCAGTTTGTTCAACAGAAATATTATTAAACTCTGACTGTAGTAGTAGTCTATATTTATACAAACGGGGGCTTGGGGAATTGGCATACTTCTGGTTTATTACTTTAATTTGTTGGGACAAGTCTGCAAGGCGGCGACCATGCTCTTTTTTTTATTTTTATTTTTTTCTCATGAGCCGCAAAAGAGATACCGTAATTTGTCCCCTGAGATAGCTTTAAGTGCCTCCCAGATAGTAGTAACCGACATTCCAGGTGTGGTATTAATCTGAAGAAAAAATCAATTTGGTCTGATATGTATCTTTGGAAGGGTTTATTAGACAATAACATTGGATCCAAACGACCATGTGCGTCGAACTGCTATGTTTTCTGGGAAGGTTACGTCAAACTGAACAAGGGACTGGTCAGAGATCACTATACTATGATATTGACAATTGGTTATTAAAGAAAGGAACTTTTGATCAATTAGAAAGAAGTCTATTCTAGAATATGACTGGTGGACAGGCGAAAAGAATGAATATTGTCGGGTAGTTTTATTGGTTTGTCTCCAGGGATCAAATAGTTTGTAGAAATCCATAAAAGATATGATTGAGTTTGCAGATCTGGATAATTTAGATGGGAACCTTGGACTGGATCTGTCAACATCTGGCTTCAAAACAAAATTAAAATCTCCACCCAGTATTAAATGGTGTGTGGTTGTCACAGGGAGGTTAGTGAAAAAAATTATAGAAAACTGTGGACCATCCCAGTTTGGGCCATAAACGTAAGCTAGGATCACCTCCATCCCAAACAATTTCCCCTCAACTATGACATATCTACCTTTGGTGTCAGATACAGTTTTTGTCTGTGTAAATGGCATACCTTTTCTGATTAGAATGGCTGTACCTCTAGAGCGATTTTCAGAGTTAGAATGGTAGGTTTGACCTATCCAGTCTTGTTTCAAGTTTGAATGTTCGTTTAAGTGTAAATGGGTTTCCTGCAGAAATATGATACCTGGTTTGAAAGTTTTCAGGTGAGAAAAAAACTCTACTGCGTTTTATAGGATGCTGTAAACCCTTTACATTCCAGCTAATAAAACGAGTTGGATCTGGGGAAACCCAGTTTAGGTCTTCTCATAAAGCAATAAAAAAGGAGATAGATGTGTCTCTGTCATGGAGTACAAAGTAAGAAAAAAAAGGAAAAACCAAAGCAATAAAAGTGTAAATAAAAAGACAATAGGGTGTGGCGATGTCCCCTAAATTGGCAATTGACGATGTTCGCAGTCAACCATCGGGATGGACGATGGTATCGTCGGGGTGGGTGTGTAATTTATCGTTATTATATAATTATTATTCGTTATTTTACTTTATTACTTTATTTATTTTATTTCCCAATTAATGAATCGTCCGCGATGATCCAGTATAAACTGAGGGAAGTGACTTTAACAAAACAAAAACAAACAAAATAGAAAAGAAAGAACTCTGCTTCTGCACTTTATTAGTCAGTCAGGTGGACCGGTGGAGCGAGCGACCGCGTCTGAGCTGAGCAGACGGACTCATAACTTTGAGTTTGAGGGGAAGATGCTTTGTTACGTGTGGGAGACTAAGGACTGTGATCCGTCCCGCAGCTCTACGTGAACGAGCTACCGAGCTCAAACCGGGTGTCCCGGTAAAAGTGTGTGTCCCGGGCGGAGCTCGGTCGGACCGTCTGGTCATACAGCGGCTTTGGAGCGGAGGGTGGCAGAACTGTCGCTCAGTCCTTAGAAACCATTCAAACAATCACCTAGATTTTTGTGTTGTTTTGTCGTGTCCCGACAAAATAAAGCCTGATGTTGTTCCCACATATTTACGTGCAGTCAAGATGCAGCCTATCCCGCATGGATTTATGTTCACCCAAGCTAATGTTGTTAACCCGTGTTAGAATACTGCTAATAAGTTAACACGGGATACTTTCCGGCTCCGTTCTTCAACAGAAAAAGAGCTGACCACACGGATTAAAATTAAAATGATGAGCGAACAGGCGCTTCAGAATAACCGTAACATTAATAAAAGCACATTTAGGAGATAATCTTGTATATTACAAGCTGGGCGGAACTAATGTTCTTTTCCGGTATACTACTGCGCGCGTAGTTGGGGCGACAGTGGCTCAGGTGGTTGAGCGGGTCGTCCAATGACCGAAGGGTTGGCGGTTCGATCCCCGCTCTGCCAGCCAAAATGTCGTTGTGTCCTTGGGAAAGACACTTCACCCTCCTTGCCTCCAGTGTGTGTGGCTCCACTGGTGTGTGAATGTGTATGAACGATCCCGGTTAGGGCTGCACGATATGAGGAAAACTTGCGGTATGCGATATTAGTGATCAATATTGCGATAACGATAAATTTGCGGTAAATAAACAAATAGAAAAATAAACAAGAACATCATTCCCATTTCATTGCAACAGTTTAAAAATTATACTCCAAATGACCCTCATCGACATGGGGGACAAACATCTAACATAATAGGCCTCCATCTGATTGGTCAACAATGGGAAGGCATCCATCTGATTGGTCAAAGCATAAAGGGATTTATTTGATTCGTTAAATGCTTCAAGTTGCTAGAAGATTGTTTTAACACATTTTGGGTTTGCGATTTATTGCGATATTCGCCGTCTTTTGCGATATGCATAATGCAGAGCTGGATATTGCGATAACGATAAATTTGCGGTATATTGTGCAGGCCTAATCCCGGTGATGGTCAGAGGGGCCGTAGGCGCGAACTGGCAGCCACGCCTCTGTCAGTCTGCCCCAGGGCAGCTGTGGCTACAACCGTAGCTTACCGTCACCAAGTACGAATGAGGAGTGAATGAATAATGGACACAATGTAAGCGCAGATAAATCCAATCCATTATTATTATTATTATTATTATTATTATTATGTGCCAATGATTTATTCCGACCGAAAGTGTGACCCATGTGAACGTTTTTTGATAAACTGAAAACGTTGTTCTGGGCCCATCTACACGGTTGGATTCAAATCCGACCATTGATCCGATCAAGTTATTTTGCACATGTAACCGCGGCTTATGGTGTCGACTCGCAGCGTGGCGGGGGCCTGGCATCACGATGGTGTCTCCCCATCGTGATGTCAGTCACCCGTCACCCATCACCCATCGTCCATCGGCACAACCCTAAAAGACAATAATGTAAAATCCCCAAATGAGTGCCAATCTCCCCAGAACAAACAGAACAAAGTAGTGGAGATCACATCCACATTCCCACTACACGCAATGTTTGCACTAAAGTGCTCAGGGTGTACTAGCTCATCTGCTAAGCGGAGCAGAACAAAGAAATTCCACCCAAATAAATAAAAATTTAAGTGAATAGAAATAAGGCACGCATAAAAATACAACCAAAGCCTGGGAAAAAAATGTTGGAACCTATTTTCCTGATTAAGCATCTAAACCAATATAAATATACATGTGTGAATATAAATACAGACATGAACACAATTCCCTATTCAAACTCCCATGACACAGAACGTAGTGTAAAGCTATAGGGAACAGGTTTATTATTTTGAAGAGTTCTGCATGGTAATCATGTTTCCATGTTTGAGTTAATAAAATCATCCCAGAGAGAGTCTCTGCTTCAACTCCCTCAGTTAAAGCTGCGTCTTGATCTGACGCCCGTGTTTCCATCTCTCTGACAGAGATTGAAGACAAAGCCCCTCTCTACCTGCTTTTCCTCTCTACCTGTTCATATCCCCTGCAGCTGTTAGTTGTTTTCCCCCGCGCTCCTACAGTGTGTTCTACACAAGGAGCACAAAATATGGTCATCATAGCAGCAGGTTAACACGCTAGTCGGGGCGCTCCGGATAAAAGAGCGGCACGCAGGTTATAGCGAGGATATAGTGGGTTAAGAAAATGAATGGAAAGCCGGTCCGCTGAAGAAATATTCAATACTGTAATCATTTTATTATTAGTCTGAACTATCTTTTATTTTGAGAAATCTTTTATTTTGAAAAATCACCGGATCGTGCGCTAAATCAGTCCAGTAGGAGAAAAAAATCAACAAAAGCTTTGTATTCTTGTTTCTCCTGAATGTTTTATTCCTTTGCCTTGATCTTATTTTTTTAGATTCTAAATTGTGTTATTTAAGTGAAACTGCTTTTCTTTGTGTTTTGATTATACAATTATACACACACATATGTGTGTGTGGGGTGGGCGTGCCTCCCCATTGTGCGTTTTTTTTGCTGGGTCTGGTGGGTTTCAGATGACTTTTGGGCTGGAAAACTGTGACTCTATCTGGCAACACTGTTCCTCACTGACTCTTTTCTCCCCAAAGAAACTTTCCAAATATGTTTTATTGTTTGATTTTTGTTCATTTTTAAGTGTTGAGGTACTGTCTGAGCAGCTGCTTAAAGTCACATGACGCGTCAAGACAGACTCATGTGGTGAACAGAATCCGGTAGTTTTCCAAAATAAGACTTCCTTTAGTATCAGAAAATAAACAGAACAGAAATAATTGGAGTTGGTGTATGCATTTTTTTTTCTATCTGTGGCCCACTGACCGGGTTGGGGACCACTGCTTTAGAGGACAACACTATGAAAGTGTAGGCTCAGACATGAGCAGAGAGGTCAAAATGGCTCATTTTAACTGAATCCATTCCCCCTCCTGCGGTTGTTTAGGTTCCAGTGGGTCATTCTTTTCTGCACTCCCCAATGTCATATCTTTTTACAGTTTTGGCTTGTTGACAGAATCTTTCTAGCTGAGTCAACTTCATCTTGCATGCACTAATTTTCTGCATGACTGGAGAAATTTCTCCTTGTTTGGTTTTCCCACCAATTTCCATAGATCACTTTACAATCCATGTGGAGGTGTGCATGGGCTTTTGATAAGGACTCATCGAAGCTTAAACTTGAAAGAACAACCTTGATGACATGTTCTTGTGGCATTTTTCTCATGATGGAGGATCTATATAAAGAAAATTAAGCTTAAACATTTATAGGAATAAAAAAGCATTATTCAAATGGTTTTGATATCAGGAGCAGGCGAAAAAAAATCCAGTTTGAAAAGCATAGAAAATACTCTTACCAACAACTCAGGTGAATTTCTAATGAACTCCTGCCGCTGTGCAGAAACTATGTTCCTAAAAATGACACAGGTATTTTATGTTTAACTAAAAAGGCATGATCATAATTGGGGCTACTGGGAACGCTCTGAGAATATCTCATAATATGGTCGAAATGGGACTTAAATCTTTAACCTGAAATTTTGACATGCTTTCTAAAATGTTTTTTTAATTTTATTTTATTGAGTATCTGGCAGTGAAAGCTTTGGACATCAGAAATTGCATCCTCACTGGTAAAACCTGTAAAAATCCTTTTTTCTTATTTCTTCATACTTTCTCAGTCAGACCCTTGTGACTGCTGTGGCTTCAACCCTGCAAAAACGGCATGCACAGTTTTCAGGGCTCTTCTCTTTTACTACTTTTGCAGTTTGAATTCTAACAGGAAATGAAGCGTTTCCTTTTTCAGTCAGCCGTGGCTGAGCGTCATTGTCAATTTAACAAGCTTTATAAATGCTGTGCTGCCACCCAAGCTCATGACATGATGACCTTGGGGGTTCACATCTAAATGAGTGTTTTTCAAATATATTTTTGTACTATTTAAGTTTTTAATTTGAAAAATAAAAAGTTTACTTCAGGTCAAATAACTTAAATGTTCCTCTGCTAACAAGTCGACAGAAAAGTTATATTTGGTCCATATGTAGGTCATTTTGTGTTTTAAAAACATAAAAGGTCTGCATGTTTGTCCTACTCTTGTATATTGCTGTCATTCTAGGGCTATTGTTTTTTAAGATACCACTGGTTAGACTTCCACACACAGATTTTTATTTTAGAGCATTTGCTCCTGAAACACTTTACTCTTTACTGTGGACTCCAGCTGCTGCATTGCTTCCCTTGCCTATATGAGTTTGTTGTGTTCTGCATGTCTATTCTCATGAGTTTCTGCCTCTGCACTGAGCAGGAGCATCTGTGTTTGTTTCTCATGTGACATGAAATTTTCATTGCAGTCAGACAGTATAGTTCAACCTGATAACGCACAACCGAGATTAAATGAATGCATGATGGGGCTTTAGTAGAAAATGTCCTCGTCTGTTGCCGTATGCAGTGAAGCCTTCAGCCTTTGTTTGCCAACTGCTTTTCCTCATTGACTCTTATGAAAGTGACTTAAAAGTCAAGCTCAGAGAGAACTTGTCTGGCTCCACTTATAACCCAAAGTTACAAGTAGGCTCCACGGTGGGGTAGTGAGAAGGCCCTGGTTTAAGTCCCAGCTGGAAGCCATCTGTGGGGTTTGCATGGTCTCCCTGTGCATGTGTGGCTTCCTGTCACGGTCCAAAACATGCATATCAGGTCTATTGATGGCCTAGATGTGTGAACCGTAATTTCTGGATTATAAGCCGCTACTTTTGTCACACAGTTTCTACCCTGCGGCTTATTCAATGATGCGGCCAATTTATTTATGTATTTGTTACTTTTTACATTTTTTTTAAATGCATTTTTTCTAATGCCCGCTAGGGGCGCCCGAGCAGAAAGGGTAATAGTGAGAAAAGGGGGAATACGGTATAAGTGTCGAGGAAGACGCAAGTTTAATGTAAATTCCTGCTTTGTGAATGAATAGCATGAACAGACCCTCATCATGGAAAATCAAAATCAGAATCCTTTTATTGTCATATGTACAGCTTTTACACTGACATACAAAATGTGTTCCAGTACAACTCGAACAAACAGTTCAGAGTTGACTGAGGCTGCAGCTTCTCGGGATGCGCACCTTGCTGAAGATATGCAGGAAGAAATGCATATGATGCAGCTTTCAAGTTAAAAGCAATCGTTTAAAGCAGTGTGAAAAAATCCACCATCAACCAAACTGGTTTGGAAAAGCCGGTCTGCTGATGGAGAGGACAGTGCAAGCTCAGGAGTGAATTGCCTCAGGATGAGAGTGACACTGACAGTGACAACGAAGGAGACACGGAGAGAGTGTGTGGCGAAGACTATGTGATGCTATTCCAATCCGACTGGAGAGAAAAAGCGAAAACCAAAACCGTACATAAGTGAGCCGAACCGATATTGCTGTAGCGAAACGGTTTGGAACAACTGCGTGTACTGTTACACCCCTGGTTGGTAGTGATTCAGGAACTGGTGGAACCAGCTGTGAAATATTCCTTAGCAGCCGGCAAGGAAGCCCACGAGCCAGCATGCTCTTCATCTCCGCTCCTAACTCAGCCAACTGCTGGGTCAACAAACTTCATGTAGAGAACTAGGCCTGCACAATAAAAAGCAAATTTATCGTTATTGCGATATCAAGTTGTGTGATGCACATATTGCAATAGACGACAAAAATTACAAAAAATGGTTTCCTTAAATGTGCTAAAACAATCTTATGGCAGCTTGAAGTATTTAACAAATCAAATAAATCTATTTATGCATTTGACCAATCAGATGGACTCCTTCACGTTGTTGACCAATCCGATTTTAGTTCAGATCCACCTCATATGTAGACCTATCCAATATGGCGTATAACTATGCATATATACTATGCATATGCAACAAGCTAGTGTAGTGACTCTAGCCTATATAACTAATTGGCGTCAACAGTATCATTGGTTTATTTTTTCACTTATACATTTTACAGTATGTGAATTGTATCAGGTTATTATGAATATCTTCAAATCATGCATTGATTTTTAATGCATTTCCATACAACTGTCTAAATTTGTAAACTGTGTAAATTCAAAATTGAATCGAATCGAGTGGATCGAAAGTATCTGGGGGGGACTAATCGACCCAGGCTCTTGTAAATCAAAAATAATTGATTCTGGAAACTATTTGGAATACCCAGCACTACTGAAAATGTTTTCATTTGACGCTGGAAAGTTAACCACATGCTCAGAATGCGAAGTCACTGACCCTGTGAAGTCTTTTACGGAAAATGAAACCTGACTTCAGGATAAATCCATAACCAGTGCGAACTCTGCACCCATTTGGATTGGAAAAACAAGGTTCACAGAAACCTAACAGCTGTGAGTTTCTAGTCAAACGAAGTTGGATGCATTCATCCCAAAGGTCTGCTGATTAATTTTATCCATCTTGGACTAATGGTCAAAGATTCTCCCACCTGCCCACCCATTAGTCTGCTGCTTCTATCTCCTCTTCTTTAACTGTAGACCACTGTGTACCGGTTATCATTTCATTTATTCATTCATCTTCTAAACCAGGGGTGTCAAACATACGGCCTGCATACCGCATCCTACTTCTTGAAGCTCTTTAAGAGAATGCCAAGAGTGTGCAAAGCAGTAATCAAAGCAAGAGGTGGCTACTATGAAGAACCCACAATATGACATATTTTCAGTTGTTTCACACTTTTTTGTTATGTATATAATTCCATATTAGTCTCAACTGCCTTCACTGTGAAGGCATCAATATTTTCATAGTCATGAAAATAAAGAAAACTCTTTGAATGAGAAGGTGTGTCCAAACTTTTGGTCTGTACTGTAAGTCTGTCAAGGATTACGATTGCAGATACATCTCTGAGGAGACTTGGACGGCCAAATGAAGGTGTATAGTTCCAGTGTTAAGTCCTTGGTTTTGATGCTGTTGCAGCTCTCCTCATAAATCCAATGATCCAGAAAATATTCACATTCCGAAAGTAAAAGAGAAAAATCTTAAATTCCTTTAATTCATATTGAAAAATGAACAATAATCCATAGTGAACTTAAGTAAATAACTGAATTATAAAGAAAATATGCAAATTAATAAGAAGAACTTGGCGAAGTCAAATAACTGTTGGACACCATTCCAAAATTGAGCCTGACACGAATCTGCTGTGACAACCAGAAAACAGTGAAAAAACCCTGGCGCTCCCTACTGGCATTAAACAAAATACTTAACAAACAGTGCAAAGTGGTCTTCTCTGGCATTAAGGCTTCTATAGAAGGTATCCAGTCATTTATGGTCACTATTGATGAAAGCACCAACATCACAGATACTGCACAACTGTGCATATTTGTTAAAGGTCTTGAAGAGACCGTCACAGGGGAACTTCTTGAATTGGTTCCTATGATGGACACAACAGCTGATGACAGTCGGCTCTCTAGTTACTGCGCTGGACAATGTTGGAGTCCACTGGTCATGTGATGTCAGTCTGGTCACTGATGGCGCTTCATGAAAGGTCAGGAAGAAGGTAGTTGTTGCCACAAAATTCATGCAGCCACTCAGGAAAAGATTCTTGGACATTTTTTTGTGTTTTGCACACTTGAATTACAGGGAAATGGGTTGCTGCACAGGATCTGCATCCAAAAATTGATGGTCGGGTGAAGTTTAAAGGTTAAATATAAATTCTTATGTTCACGAATGTTTGCAAGTTTAATTTAGTTAAATTTTTTATTGATATGCACATTTACACTCATAGTTATCTTATTTAACAATAATTTTGTCAAAAAAGAAAAGCATGTCAAATGCTTTTGTCTGATCCCCTGGCAGTCATGCTCTTAGGATTTGTGGAATGTCTATTGCATTTTCTAAATCGACGTTATTAATCTGTTCTTTAAATCTAAGTCATTTCTAAACAAGTTTTAATACTTAATGAAACCACACCCTCAAACCTGCTGGAGCAGAAAAAAACTCCCAGAAACACATGGGTTGTTCTTAATGGCTGCTACTCTCAGTAGGCAATGGAAACTTTTGCACCACACTAAGTCTTGAATCAGGAGGAGTTTAGATGTTGGACAACAGAGGAAGTGGAAGAGGGTAAAAGGGGGGATTGTTAAACATAAGCGTGTGCTCAGCAGAGTTAAAGCAATAGGAAAGGTTTAGGTGAAAACGGCAAAAACTGATGATCTGAGGTGAACTCTCTTTGTGGCTCTGGTTCTATCAAAAGATTTGGTAATATGTGACGGTTTACACTTGGGCCTCCACAGCTTTGCCTAATTAAAGAGTTGGAAAGCTTTTGCTTGTTCCTGCAGACGTGCTGCCTTCATTGGGCATTTTTATTCATTCTAAAATGCAAAATCTGTCAATAATGTGTGCAACCCATCCACTGCACGCAATTGAGAATTGTCACGAGAGAAACCCGCTGAAACAATATTTTTGAACATTTAGCCACACTGTTTGTTGCACAGGAGAAACTGACATTCAACCTAAGAATGCATGCATGTGCCTGAAAAGAACACAGGACGACCACATGGCCATAGGCACGCACCGGCTGCCGCGGCCACATAAGCAGCCCACCATCACCAAGCATGAATGAGGAGTGAATGAATAATGGGTGCATTGTAAATGCTTTGAACAGCTGGAAAAGCACTGAAAAATCCAAGCCATTTGTATTATTGCACAGTTACATTTGACTGGGATGCGAACATAGTCGAAGAACTCATCTTGGATTCGTATTTCTGCAGATTTGTTTATTTTTTTTAAATCTTTTTCTTTCAGGATTTTCCAGCTACTGGACTAAGGAAACCTAACAACCTTTAATTTGGGGATCTGGAAAATAATCTTCATTTATCTTTATCTACCTTTTTTTTTTTTTATTTGAGGACGACGCCTTTCTTTGCAGGGAAACATCCATAATTTGATCAAGTTTTTAAGGAATTAGTTTTTAAAGCTCTTGTTGCGCAAGATCACAGAAATGGAGCCAAGCATCTATGCCTCTGGGATGGCTGCCAAGCTGAGGAGCCGGTGGGATCGCGAAGATGGTCTGGGACAGAACCACAATGCGGTCAAATTCCTGGGACAGGATTATGAGTCCCTGAAAGCCCAGTGTCTACGGAGTGGGAAGCTTTTTGAGGACAACCTGTTCCCATGTGCTGCATCATCTCTGGGATTTAATGAGCTTGGTCCAAGATCATCCAAGACCTACGGCGTCCGTTGGATGAGACCCACGGTGAGAAAAGCGCAGTGAACTTGAAAGACCCATACATTTAGAATATTCTATGAGAGCAGCTCTTCTCACTGTTATTTAAACCTAATTCAAGCCGCAGAAAAAAAACTTTGATCCCGTTAGTCTTAACAAATCCTTTGGATTTCTCTTGTTTAAAGACCCACTCTAATGAAAATGGGGTTTTGGGTTACTTTAAGCCAGGGGTGTCCAAGTTTTTTTTTGGTGAGGGCCAAATACAGAAAAATGAGCAAAGCTCCGGGCCGCACACAAGAGGTGACATATTGACACATGATTACTGTGTATTTCTAACTCACCGATAATGTGAAGAACATTGCTCTCAGTGGGAGCAGTGATGCTGATCTGTGCCACATAAAACAAGCGCACGTCAAAATGAAACATTCACTCAGACAATGAAACCTCATTCCAACCAGGCAGTTCAGAACAGGTTTGAAGCCAGAAGATCTTTACATACATAGCTGTTAGTGTGGTTGACTGGCAGAGTGCATGATTTTATAGATTATAAAGAGTCGAACTCCTGTTTTCTCAGAAAAGTAGACCAATGAAAGGGCTTATGGGTGACCACCCCACTTAAAGAAATATTCATTTTCCCACCCTATTTGAAATCTTTTACATTCACTTGCTATCTTGCGTTTCTTCGGTGCTGCCTTTTCTGGTGACTCGTGGTAAATATTCTTCTTTGCTTAATTTTGTTTAGTGGAGAAACACCTGTTGAACCTTTCCTGCGCGGGACTTCTCTTTGCTTTTCTCTCTTTCCGACAGTGGTCAGAAGCGCAGGGGAGATTTCCTCCAGGGCCGAAGGCGATTCTTCTTAGGGGTTCACTTTCCCGTTCGGAACTTTCAGCCACAGAGTGGATTAAGAACAACTCCAAACAGTTATTCTGGGGGGGAACACCTTCTATTTATTAAAATGCTCCGTCCTCCGAACACACAATATATCACCCCCCACACCTCCGCTCCGTGCTCACACACCCATCTCCACCTGCACGCGCTCCTCGGAGGAGGCGCGTGCCAGCCCAATGTAGCCGCTATTAAATATTCATAAGGGGAAAAAACCTGCCGAACCGCCCAAATGTACTTACCCGCCAAAGCCATTTCTACCCGCGAATTTAGAACCAAAACCGCCTAATCTGGTAACACTGGCTCCTCCCCCTCTCTCTCGTGGCACGCGCCGCGCTCAGCACACACACACACTCCGCAACAAACCTTTCTGTGACCGACTCCATCTAGTATTGAAACTGAGAAGTGCAACAGAGTTGAGCTCAAGCGCCATTCAATTATATTTTCAAAATTTGCTGCAGGCCAATAAAAACGGACCCGCGGGATCGCAGTTTGCCCGCGGTGCGTAGTTTGGACACCCCTGCTTTAAGCCCTTTAGAGTAGACTGTATCCATATTTATATTAATATATTACCTTTGGCACACTATATAAAACATTTTTTAATTACATATTAGTTATTTCTGCAAGCTCATTTTCCTACCCAGAAGTAAGACGACTCGATCTCTGAGGCACCTGCTCTCGCTCCTTTTGAGTGGCAGCCATTTCATGATGTAAGCCTAAAGCCATCTTTGGGAGTGTGTCTGCGTTTTGCCAACAAAAACAAACAACATCCAAACTTTTGCAAAGATGGATGTGCATTTTAAATGAAAGGGTTTAGGCGATCACCACTAGCTCCGCTGAAAAAGTGGGCGTGTTAGCCTGGGGTCGGAGCTGGCAGTACAGACTCTTCCCAGAAGGGGCTGTTCCTCACTTTCATACATTGCAATGATTTCCTTGTCTGAGCTGGTATCTGGCTCAAAACTGGCTTAAAGGCTTCAATTTTGCTCACCATTTTTTGTCCCTTTTTTTTTTGCTAGAGCAGTTAAACCAGCAGACGATGGGGTAGAAACAGTAAGACAGACAGAGCAAGACTCAGTGGAACAACAAGTCGTGGCTTTTCTGAACAAAAAGGACATTGCTGTCAACAGAAATGACATTGAAGCTTTCCATCCTCTCCCAAAGAAAATGAAAAATAACCCCTCAGTGATAATGTGATTTTTGAATAGACAACATAGAAATGCTCTATTTAAAGCAAGGAATAAAACTAAAAGGAACAAACGTCTACCTGAATGAACATCTTGCCAATAACAATTCTGGCATCACACTGAGAGAACGATTTCTCAGAAAAGAAAAAAATAATATAATTGACATGGACAACAAACTGCAAAGTTTTCATTAAATTAAACGGCCCACCTGAAAAAAATACACAACAATGGATGTATACATTGACCCAGATATCAATTTCTTTAGCTTTGTGAATAACGACTAGTTATTTTACAGAGGAAGAATACAATAGAAACACAAATCCAATTCCCAAACTCTCAATCCTACATTCTCAAAGCAGAAGCTTATATGCAAATCACCAAGCTACTGAAGAATACTCGTACCAATTCAACAAACCTTTCAAAATAATTGCAATATCAGAAACCTGGCTAAAAAGGCAGAAAATGGCTTACACTTCCAGCTTGAGAGCTATGATTTTCATACATTCAGGACAAATAAGCAAGGCGTGGCTCTTTACATACCCAACAGTTTTAAACACAAAGTTGTGGAAACAATGTCTGGCTGTATTAATGGAATATATATCTGTAGAGATCAATATGGAGAAACGGAGTAACGTCATAGTCAGTTGCGTGTATCATAATGCATCAAACACTGACACTTGAAGTGCTATCGAAAGCATGTTTGCTAATATCTCCAAAAAGGTCATATTTCTTTGTGGCAATTTTAACATAGATTTGTTGAACCAAAACAATAGACAGAAGATTTTATGCATACAATGTACAGTTTAAGGCTATATCCATTAATCAACAAAACCGAGCAGAATAACAACAAATATTGTGACCTTGACAGACCATATATTCACAAACTGCCTAGAAAACAGAATAAAAAGTGGATTGCTAATGACTGACGTCAATGACCACCTTCCGGTATTTGTAAACTATGAATGTGTTTATGGAGAAACGCATGCAACAGAAACAATTTATTCTTGAACAATTCTTAAAAAAATAGAACTGTTGAAGCTGAGCAGAGATACAAAAATATAAAACAAACTAACCAGTATCATGAGAACATGCAAAAAAAAAGACCATTACACATAAATATTAGAAAAAAATAAATACTAAAGAAATTTGGAAAGTATTGAACAGTGTCATTAGAAAATACAGAGAAAACAAATGATCCAGACTCTTTAGTTGATAGAAATGAGAAATGCAACAATATTCCTTATATGACTAAGGAGTTCAATAAATATTTTGTAAAAATAGGGCCACACTTAGCCGAAAAATAAATTGTACTAATAAATCAGAAATGGAAACTCGAACACTGCATAGAGAGAAATCGAAACTTAATCTATTTGAAACCCATGGAAGCAAAAGAAATTCTAAAAATCGTCAAAGAATTCAAACACAAAACATCTAGAGACTGTAACGGAATTAATATAATGGTGAAAAAAAAGGTAATTGATTCCATTGTTGACCAGCTAACCCACATTTGCGATTTATCCTTTCAAACAGGAACATTTCAACAAAAAATGAAAATTGCCAAAGTAATTCCACTACACAAATCAGGGGATAAACATCAACTAACAAATTACAGACCAGATTCTTTGCTCTGCCAATTCTCAAAAATACTTAAAAAAAAAGTATTCCTCACAAGGCAGGAACATTTTGTTGAAAAACATAAACTAATGTCCGACGACCAATATGGTTTCAGAAAAAATAGATCAACATCCATGGCGATTACGCAACTAACTGAAGAAATTATAAATGGGACAGATAACAAAGAGTTCACAGTAGGAGTTTTCATAAATCTGGAAAAGACTTTGGACACTAATGATCATAACATTTTAGTAAAGAAACTGGAAAGGTATGGAATATGAGGACTGGCATTAAATTGGTTAAACAGTTACATTAAAACCGCCAACAGTTTGTTCAACTGGAAGATTTTAAATCATTCCTGCTAAATTTAAGCTGTGGAGTACCACAAGGGTCAATGTTAGGCCCAACGCTGTTCATCCTATACATTAATGACATACACATGGTGTCAAATACACTCAAATACTTTTTATAGGCCGACGACACAAGTACAGAATGTTGCGCAAAGCATCTGACTGGTCACGTGATGTGGACTGAACAGCTGGGCGTGCTGCGTCATTTATTTAATGGCGACGCATGCACTTCATTCAGGAAAAAGCACCGGCGAGACACAAGCTTTGTCAGTCCGTGCGTAAAGCTTGTTGCTTACCTGTGTGCAATTGAGTGGTCCATATTCATCTGTTGAAGAGGCAGCCGGTAAGAAGAGACTTTATCCGAGCGCTAAAATTGCGCGATCACTTGTTTCCTTGTTTGTTTGGTGTGTTGTAGGACCGGAGTGTGCGCTTCGCAAATGTTTGTGTGTACTTCAGGTACCAGTGGGAATTTTCACCATTATTGAATTAGATGTTTATTTCGTTGGTGTGCTTTGTAACTTTTGTAAATTTACACTGGGAAGTTCTTTATGAATGTGAATTTTTGCTAAATAATGAGATTTTATTTTTCCCTCTCAGGGAAAATGTTGAACCTTTCCTGCGATTACGTTTCTGACGGTGGTCGAAAAACGCAACGGAGATCCGGGGTTTGATTTGGGCTTCACTTCCCCGTTCTGAGCCTCCAGAGCGGGTTAATAAAAGAACAAATCTCTGTTCTTTTGGAGAAGACCTATTTTTATTACTTTTCGGGCAAACTGAACAACACACAGTTAACCTGCGCTCGCACACACTCCTGCGCTGCGTGCTCTGATAGAGTTGACAAAACCGCTGAGGCGACCATCATGTAGACGTAGTTTCACTGCAGGAGCTGAAGCAGAGACTCTCTGGGATGATCTCATGAACTCAAACATGGAAACATTGTTGTCATGTAGAACTATTCAAAATAAATAAACCTGATCTCTTAACATTCTCCGTGTGCATTGTGCATCCATTCATAGCAAGTGAGAAAAATACAGACACCGCTCCATGTGACTATCAGGCTAAAAAGATAACCTGGTAGCTCCTCCCACACGCGGCATGGTGCGTTCATGGAACTCCAGTTCATAGAAGCTTAGTGGAACTCCAACAGCCACCCAGCCTAACTTAGACCACTACTATATTTTCACGAGAAAATGAAACCGCCAAACCGATCACAAAATCACTCGAATTATGCACAAATACAAATTTAGAACCAAAACTGCTCAATTTCTGACAACACTGTGGTTGTGTTGTGGTGCACACTCCCCCTAGTGTTGAGGGGTGGGCATTGCGCCGTCACGTTCGCTGAAGCATCTTCGATCGATGTAGTTAGGGTGCTGCTGCTTATGTCTGAGTAACTAGTAGCCAATCACAAAAGTGTCTCTGCCTTGTCTGGCAGACAGACTCATTCTGTCGAAAAAGCTCATCATGAAATAAATAATTCTGAAAAACAGCAATGTGAAATAAAAACAAAGATACTTTGGAAAATATTGATTTTCAAATCCGAGTTTCTGAAAAAAAACATTATTGGTTGATTATGTATTTGAAGGAGGTCATATTTTTTTTTTTAATTATGAACAGTTTAGGACTCCATAAATTTCTACTGAACTCCTGCCCCTTTGCAGAAACTAGAAAACACAGGTTTTTATTTTATTTTTTTATTTTGGCTAAAGAATACCATAATCAAAGTTAAAAGACCACTGAGAACGCTGAATGGATCGAAAAAGGATTGGGGTGGGACTTCAATATGAACTTTTCTCAAACTAGATGTAAAAATTGTTCTTGGGTTGAGATTTGGTCGCCCATCCAAATGAAGTTTTTTACATTTAATTTTAGATCTAAAATAAATAAGGCTCACAACATTCAAGCCCCCTTACATTTGATACAACTCTTTTAATTTATGTACAGTGATTAAAGCCTTTGGCATCAGATGTTTGGACACAGCCAAGTGTGTAACTTTGGGCTGTTACTTACTAGAGTAAATAGGAACTGACATGTTTGCATAACAAACCACCACCTGGCCTGGCTTCAGTTACAGTAAAAACCGCTTCAAACAGGAAGTTAGAAGGGTTGTCTTATACTCAGAATTAGACCTTATAATAAATAGATTTTGTGGTTAATAGCTTATGGAACTTACTTACGAGCAAATGTATTTGTGCAAAGCTTTCCCAACTGTTTGAATGTAGTTTAGGTTTTGAGTTGACCAAGGTGGCTGATTTGCCTCTAATTATCTAAAGCAGTGTTTTTCAACCAGTGTGGAGATGGCCAAGTGTGCCGTGAGAAATTGCCCTCATTAACTGATCTAAAAGCAATTACCATCTCCAGGAAATCAGCTCTTTGTTCATCCAAACAGGCCCTGATAAAACACTGAGAAGTTAAGAATATGAAATATCATAAAATTATTTTTTCTTTCTGTTTATATGATTCTATTAAAGACATTTTGATAAGAATAACGGGATACCCTGATTTAGCTACAGCTATAACTGTGTAAGGAAAAGTCCCGCCCCTTTAACTGTCTCCACCAATCATTCTTGAAGGCTGAATCACATGCCATCAGTCTGACCAATCAGAAGTGGTTAAAGTATTCACTTCCTTGTTTCGATTTAGCGCAAAAAAGTCTCTCTGTTCTAACAAAAATACCAGCTAAAGCTCGTCTTTAGCGGTGTAGCTTTCCACAGAATCTGGTATCAGACTGGAACAAGTGAACAAAACAACGAAGCTCAAAGACGCTGGTCTTTCTGCGGTCAGCGGATTATCGGCACTACATCTCCCATGATGCAGTAAAGTGACTGTCTTAGCGCACAATGAGTCTCTCCTCTTAACGTCTTCAAACAACGAACCCACATCAAACAGTTTTTGAATCTTTTTACTTAATTTTTAATACATCTTTTAGAAAAAAACAGCTGCAGCTTCCAGCTTTTTCTGCAACAATTATCACAAAAATGCACGTGAGATTGCAGAGCGGCTGTAGATCAATACAGACTGAGCTTTTTCTTTTTTTTTTTTTTATTTATCTATTTTTTTGGATGCTGGTGTGCCGCAGGATTTTTGTCAAGGTTAAAGTGTGCCGTGGCTCAAAAAAAGGTTGAAAAACACTGATCTAAAGTATAAGAAAAAACTACTTACTGTGATGTGAGCAGCTTTTTTGGATGTGTCTAATGTGTCTATGTCTAATTATCCTAAGTTTGATTAGTTACTGTATGAATGTATAACTGATGATTATATTGCTTTTGTGTACTACTTCTATTTGATTGCTTGAAATAAACCATTTCAAATCAAATCAAATCAAATGTGGATTTATTTACTGTGGTAAACAGCAAAAGCTTTTGTGTTCGATGTTTCCCATTTTGTGCATCATTGTAAGTTTTTGCTTTGATTTGAGTGAAAGTAGGCCTAAGTAAAGTTATAAGACAGCTTTCTCTCAGTTTGGATTAAACCGCTGCAGAGTAGGTGTCGGCCTACGAAGTAAATGAAGACATCCTGTGATTTTCGATGAGTAAGCAGATAAATACAGTATTGCAGTTTCTTGCAGGACCACCCTTAAACTTTTTTTAATATTCCTAAAACAATATTTTCCTATAGAGCTGACTTACATTTGTTGCTAAGCAACTAGACTTGGTAATGATTTAGTTGTACTCAATGTTTCAGGATCAGTAATGTACAATCCACTTTTCTTACATGTTTCGCATCATCCAGACGAGAGGATGATTTCAGTCTCCCTCGTCTAGTCTTCATGGTTTTTATTCTCATTTGCTTCTTTTTCTTCGTTATATATCTTTCTCCCTTCCTCATCCTCGCCTTATTCCATTATAAATGCACTTCTTTGCAGCTGAATATGTCACCAGACAACAGAGTGCGACTGTCTTATTCATGGCCGCTTGGAAGAAAGCACGCTCTAATTAATGTTGGTCCTTCACTTCCCATGACAGTCTGGTAATGCCAGCAGGCGAGTCGTGATTTTTATAGCTCTTGGAGTTGGGATCATCTGCGTGACAACAGCATCTTAGTATCCCTAGTAGTTTTCATGTGAGCATGTAGACCACCTAATGTGCACATGGATGCATATGTGACAGGCTGCACGTTCTAATGCTTTCTGAGGTACAACTCACCAAAAGATTCCATGCTTCATGATTTATTGAAAAACCTATAATATTTACAGGCCATTTTCACATTTCCGTCACAAAATCTATGCTGTGTGTGAGGATGAGAATGAAAGCTTTGGTGTGTTTGTGTCTGAAGGTTCAACTGTGTTTGTGTGTGGATGTGATCTTTTGTGTCATTATGGGGGATGGATGGATTTCTTTATGTTGTGTATCTCACCAGGCCCAAATCGATACATCACACTCTAGTATGTTGAGCTTATCTGTGCACTAGGGTTGTGCTGATGGACGATACCATCGTCCATCGTGATGGGTGACTGACCTCACGAGTGCTTTTTCTGTTGAAGAATGGAGCTGGGAGAAGCCACTAAGAGAGGCTAACACGGGCTACCAACATGTTAGCCCATGTTTGATGAACATAAAATCCATGCGGGAAATGCTGCAATCGCCATCTTGGCTGCACGTAAATATGTGGGAATAACATCAGCCTTTATTTTGTCGGGACACGACTGGAAACACAAATCCACAAGATTATTTGAATGGTTTCTAAGGACTGAGCGACATTTCTGCTCCGAACAGCTCACACACCGCCCCAAAGCCGCTGTGTGTGCTGACGGTCCGAGCTCTGTTCGGACACACACTTTGGCCGCCTTTACACTGCAGGTCTTGATGCTCATATCCGATTTTCTGACTATATCTGATTTGTTTGACGACCCGCTTACATCATCTTGTAAAAGTGACCCGTATCTGATTTTTGTATTTACACTATACAATGCTGAAACTATCAAACGTAGACGTTCTGAGGACTACGTAGCAGTATTTCCGCCTTCCACGGACCTCTTTCGGACTTTTGTGATTGCGGTTGTCATGGAGGCAGGCGGCGACGGAAGGAGGCGTTGCCTTGGGCGCTCCAGAGGGGATGCACGGGGGAGTAAAAAAAAGGGGGGGGGGGGCGCTGCTCGGCCGTCTTGTGTGCTCTCTCTGAGTTTTGAATTTTGAATGCGGAAGTGTTTGCAGACGTTGTGCTGTCCGAACAGTTTGATCCAAGTGTTGAACCTTTCCTGCGCGATGACTTCTCTTTTCCGACCATGGTCAGAAACGCACGGGAGATTTCCTCGGGGTTCACTTTTCCGTTCTTAACCTTCAGCCTCCAGAGTGGGTTAAGTCAGAAAGACTGCAAAACTTTTGGGCGAGACACCTTATTTTTAATTTACGGTTCTTCGAGAGTCCCCCGCTCTGTGCTCACACCCCCCTCTCTCCTTACACACACAATCACGCAAGCACACGCGCGCGCCCACACACACACGGTCCCCATCATACACGCCCCCCAAAGAAATAAACAGCTTCTAGCCTGTTCCAGAGCAACGGTGTCCCGCTTGATTAGTTACCGTTTGCGTCCCGACCGGGACCGGACCGGACATAACAGCGGTTTTCAACTACGGTCTGAAGCCTGAGGCTGAAATGTAACACGTCGACAGCAAAATCAGCGCACAAAAAGCACCGTAATAAGTCATGTGATCTCAGTTAGTGGTGTCCTGAATTGACATCACTGACGTACGACTGGCATTTACTGGGGTATATCCGATTTGTCTGCTTACATGGCACATGCAAATGCACGTATCCGATTCGTTTCCGATTTATTTCCACATACGAGAGAGGCCTGTATCCGATCTGAGAAAAACAGAATCCATGCGCTTTTGTCCTGCTTACACATTCACCGATCATATCCGATCTGTGCCACGTGAGCCAAAAAAATCGGAATTGGGTCACTTGAACCTTGCAGTGTAAAGGCGGCCTTTTAGACCCGGTTCTGAGTTCGGTAGCTCGTTCCTCTAGAACTGCAGGACGGATCGCAGTCCTAAGTCTCCCACACATATCGCACATGTAACAAAGCCCCCCCCCTTCCCCTCAAACACAAAGCTGTAAGTCCGCGCTCCACCGGTCCACTTGACTAATTAGGTGCGGGAGCGGACTACTTCTTTTCTATTTTGTTTGTTACTTTTTTTGTTAAGATCACTTCCCTCAGTTTATACTGGATCATCGCGGATGAGTCATTGGTTGGGAAATAAAACAAAGTTATAAAGTAAAATAACGAATAATAATTACATAAGAGCGAAAAATTAAAAATAGCCCCCCCACCGACGATATCATCGTCCATCCCGATGGTTTACTGCAAACATCGTCAACTGCCAATTTAAGGGGCATCGCCCAACCCTGCTGTGCACCCACAACACTAGCATTTCTTTGTATGAAAATTCTGTCCATCATATGACCCCCCCTTTCTTTTTAAGCTACATTCACACCACCCACAGCTACATTCACACCATGCACATTCATGCAGCCTCCTCAGATGAAAAGTCTTTGTAAATGTGTGTATAGAGTTCAAGTATGATAAGCAACTCTGATTAAAGTAGATCTTGTTATTGCATATAAAAACTATGCCTTGAGGAATATTGGAAGTGTTTTACTCCCTTTGGGACAGCAGAGGCCTACACTGCATGTTTGAAAAATATTATCCTAGAACTAGAGTTAATTTCTTTTTCTTGTTTTTTTTCATAGGAGCTCTGCAAGCGGCCCGAGTTCATTGTGGATGGAGCTACTCGCACAGACATCTGTCAGGGAGCTCTGGGTAAGCCCCAAAGGGAGAGCCTGTGTTTTCTAGTGATTATTTCCATTATGGACGGGAAAAGAAAAGACTTTAGAATGAAACTGTTGGACTGTAAAGACCACAGGTGTTGGTCCACAGGTCTTTGTGCAGAAGCCACACAGCATTGTGTCAGGGGCAGTCAGAATCCTGGGAGAGCTTGAGGATTTAGTTATAGATAATTAAAGTTTTCTTCACTACAAAAGCTCTGGGCAGCTTAACTTTATAAAGACCCTGACCTCCGTTCAGTTTTTTAAACTGTAATCCATCCACAGAGTTTGATGTTTACTGTTTCGATTTAAAGATGCTCAAATCAGTTAGAATTAAAATTGACTGTCAAAATGAGATGAGCTAACTTTAAAGCTGCTAATTTGTTTTTAGCATGGAGAAAAAAAGAGTGTTAAAACTGCTGATTTTAAACCACATTTAAGGCAAAGTTATTTCTACATTTAAGAAAAGTTCTTTTTACTCTTTCCTTTAGAAAACCAACTTTTCAGAAAAGAAAAGCAAGCAAGCAAACAGGAAAATAAACAGAAAAATGTGTTTAGCTCCATTTAAAGCAACTTTTTTTTATACAGCACTTAACAAAAATATATTTTAAAACAAAACATAGGCCTCATATAAAAAACAATTATTTAAAAGAATACACACAATGCCCCGAACCATCACAACCCTCACTTGTGAAACACAACAAACAGATAATTAGTTCAATCCAGTTCAACGGAGGGGGTTATTATTCAAGCTTCATCCATGATAGCCGTCTTAAATTTTACCTTAACTTAATGTGGTCACCTCTACATCAACATTAAAAAATAAAGCATTAAAAAAATCAAAGCTTTGGAAAAACTTCAGTTGAGACTTAAAAAAATACTTTAAAAATGTAAAAGAGATGTTGTATGATGATTTAGTAATGGAAAACCTTAATACATATCTAGAAACCTAAATGATCTTTCATTGTTGTTTGCCAGTGATGACTCCATGAATCCTGCTCCAATGTGAAGGCATATTGGCTATGGATGAAGTGTGAATAACGTATTCTGTAAAAAAAACCTGCAGGTGCTGTGGGGATAAATAATGAACACTTGTTAACAGTTAATTTTCTGAGAAGTCTCTTCTCAGCCTTATCCATAATTAATGCCTCATTTTCTGCTTTGCAACTGTAAACACTACTTCCCTCTAATCATCACTGTAGATGTGGCAATGCTAAAAGCAACTTCTCACACCATGACATGAAACTGTTTGTGACATCAATGCTCACTAAGGACAAGAAAAACAATATTGTTGTCAATAACGGCAGCCTTTGCAACAAAAACCTGTGTCAACCATTAAGTCTACATGCTTGGTAAAGCTGCTGTGAAGCATATGATGTGACCCTCCTCTGGTATAATTATATACACCTTTATACTTTTAACAGTGGGATTCCTTTCAGAAACAGAATGGTGCTACCTTTAATTAGTGGTCTTACATCAGCTAGCTTGCTCAGATTCTAGTCGGTAAAGCTCAATTTGATTTAGCTCTTTTCTGCTGTTTTTATTGCCCAGAAGAAAACAGCCTTTTTCTTTATTTCTGTCTGATTCTCCAGGTGACTGCTGGCTGCTTGCAGCCATCGCCTCACTTACCTTAAACGACAATCTTCTGCACCGAGTGGTTCCTCATGGACAGTGCTTTAAGCAGGAGTATGCTGGCATCTTTCACTTTCAGGTAAAGACCACATGAATTTCTTCATTTAGCAATATTACGGAGGGTAACTTGACAGTTTAGAGCTAGAAAAAAACCACAACTCTACAACAGGCAAGTGTTTAGATGGATTTATAACTTTGATGTCATGCAAAATACAAAAATAATTAAGTGTCGAATATTGTGTAATCAAGTCTGGAGCCTATCCCGGCCCAAGTGGCTGGGATAGGCTCCGGCAGCCCCATGACCCCGAAAGGGAATAAACGGTAAAGAAGATGAATGAATGAAAGTAGTTGGTAAAATCCCAAATAATTTGGTAAAATAAAGTTCAGAACTTAGTCTATTCAGCATTGTGTGCTTTTTCTTTCTATAACATATGACATTTAAGTGGTAACCACAATAATTGTAGCTCTGTCCCCTTTTCACACATTGCAAGACTTTTTTTTTTATTCCAAAAAAGAGACTGGAATATTGAGCCCCAACTTTATGGTTCAAGTCCTATCACCTTGGTACTCTAACAGAGGGAATATATACCATTTTGGAAAACATCTATGATGGTAATGTTTCAGGCTAAACTTGTTTTTTTGTTTGTTTTCTATTTTCCAAGAATTTATTCAATAGTAGTAAAGAAAGAAGAATTAAGATAATATTTTATTATCATGAAGTTGTTTATTATCCTCATGAGTTAGGGCTTTTAAAAAGACATGTACAAAGACAAAGTGTTTCTCTTGTCTGCATCTTAACTGTAATTTTTACTGGTCTTGATGTGAAAGAGCAGCTGTGGTGAACTGTATACCACCTTTTGGTGGTGAATCTTGAAAAAACTAAGAATTTAGTTGCACTTTGTAAACCAGTGAAACATATTTTAAGTTTAGAGTTGGATAACAAGTGTCAAAAAAAGAGCTGTATTGTGTTGATATGGGGATTAGGTTACTAATTTTCCCAGTTATTCCCTTTTTTATTTTGTCATAAATGTGAAACAAGACTGAACCAAGTATCATCCTTCACAATTACTGTCAAAGTTTGCATTTAAATGTCCCAATTTTTAATTTGTGGTTGAAGATGGCAGACCATTTACCCATGATGAAACACTGTTTCCCAACCGTTTTACTTACTTAAATTTTTGCATTGGATCATTACTCCAAGAAAACACAATACACTTTCAAAAGCCCTGAAATGGTTCATTAAAACAGGAATTGTGCCCACCCAGCTTTGCTGACAGTCAAGAATGAAAGGTCTGCCACCTGTGTAGGATACATTCCATGAAATTCTGCTTGAAGTAACCAATGAAGGGATTTATAAACGATGAATCATTTTAAACCCTTTAATAACCTTGATAATAATAAATTAAAAACTGGTAATAAAATAAAGAAATAATCAGACCCTGTTGCAAGCATCTTGTAGGTTCTAGTTTAATGTCCAATACAAGCCCCGTTTTCACTACTACACCGATCTAGAGCTAGTAATAAAAGCAGATTGAAGAATGTAAATCTCACTGTGTGCTAAAGGGTGTGTGTTTTTTGTGAGCAAATAAGATTTTTTTCAGTGTAATAACATTTTTGATTTGACCTGTTTTTCTGTTGTTGTTTTTAACAACTTCCTCAATAATCAAGAATAACATCAAAATTAATATTTTCTTTTAGAGAGAGAAAATATAAACCTCTTATTAATGTAAATATTAACACACTTAAAGACAGCTGCTATATATTATACTTGTAAATATATTGCTGATTGCTAAATATCACTGGATTTTTGTGTCATCTTGGAAAGCAAAAATTAATATATTCCCCTTCGTAAACAAGTGAAACCAGTTTAATTCGAGGAGGAATCTGTTATGAATTTTAGTGTCTGTCTTGGTTGCAAAGTGAGTTTCAACTCGTCGTGTTAGCATTCAAACAGGTGTCCATTGTGTCAAATTAAGCTTATGCTTTGCATTCCAGCAATCTGATGTGCTGCAGTAGTCCAAGAAAACAGGGCTGAATGCCCTTAAAAGTCAAAGAACAGTTCTTTTCAAGAGGAACTATCCACACCCAGCTTTGTCAAACTCAACACTTTGCATTTAAAGGAGAGTCACCTGTGTTGTCAGTCCCACATAAATGCCTTCAAAATCTGGAAAGCTGAAGAAGTTTGGCTGTTTAACTCTATAGAGATTAAGAACATACAAGTTAAGACTAAAAAGTATGACGATGAATTTGTGCTTGTGCAATTTTGTTATTTTTTTCCTTCTTCTTTTATCCTAAAGAAGAAATCCTCTGCAATTGCTGAGTGGAACACTAATTTATTGCTTATTATTCTCAGTAGATGGACAAGAAGAATCTTCTATTTCTGCCTGACGTCTCTGTGTAAAAAGTATTGCTACTTTACCCTCAAGCTGCTATTGTTAGACATGATCTACACCTCACTGACTCATCTATAACAAGCCTTACCTGAAAAATCCACACCCCTTCAACTAATGGTAAACATTACCTCGAAAGATTTTTGTGACTTATACATCACGACAGCACTTGGATTTGTTTTCTAGAAACCAATAAAAGACACGTACCAACAGCCTCTGTCAAAAGTAAAATAAAAATACTTTTTTTGGCTTTTTTTTCTGTCACTCCTTTTTCAGACAAAGTAGCATGTGTGATATACCTGTACTTCAGTGTTTCCAGGAAGGCTCGTTTGCAAACAGCCTCAGGCTGAGCTTAGAACCTTAAGATTGCAAATACAGCCTCGGTGTTCCTGGAAAGCTGTTGCACAAAAGCAGAAGTATTAAAGGTGTTCCCCTCATCATAAACCCCTGACAAAGATGAACATCAGTGCCAAGACGAGATGCTTTTATTTCACTCCAGTGTTGTTAATGCAAAACTTGTGTATGTTCCATTGCAAACTTATGAATGACACTTGAATGAGAGGTGTGATTTACAGCATTTTCAGCAGTTATCTTGCTAAGATGAATACAGAGTTTTTATTTTACATGATTGCAACAAATCTATGCAATCTTTCTGCAATAGATGGCATATTCCACTTTTATACATCAAAAGTCCTGAGATTTCATTTTACCTGCACAGATCCAAGACACTTTGTGCCAGATGCAAGAAATCATCCCCAGAACATACCAGAGACTCCTCCAGAAATAAGGAACTGTCTTCTCTTGCTGGTTATTATGGCCCGCAGCAGCAGTCAGTGACTGCAAGGACCATATTGTTTTTGCAGTTGGAAAGATGCGCGAAAAGCCACCAAAATTTGCACACACTTACGACACCCCACCCATGACAGTGATATCACAGCGAGCGATAATGTAAAAAAAAAAAAAAGTAAAATGAATGGGCCGGAAAATGTGAATGGGCTCAAAAAAAAAAAAAGGAATGAAACCAAAACATACATGTCGTGCATATCCCATAGAAAATTTAAAATCATTATGGGATGGCCACACGACCTATGGCCATTTTGTGGCGAACTCTGAGAATTGGCGATTTTTGTGTTTATCTACATTATGGGAAAACAACACTTTTGTGCAACCAGCTCGAGTCTACAAATACCATACAAATTTTGTTGACATTGGGAAAAGAATGCCATCTTGAATAAAAAAAAAAAAGCAACTTTACTTCCAGATACAAACGAAAACTCGTCCTAGAGATTTTTGGGTAAACATTGCCACAGGTGTCCATTGTGTCAAATTAAGCTTATGCTTTGCATTCCAGCAATCTGTTGTGGTGCAGTATTCCAAGAAAACAGGGCTGAGAAAACAGTTCTTTTCAACAGGAATTTATCCACACCCAGCTTTGTCAAACTCAACGCTTTGCATTTAAAGGAGTGTCACCTGTGTTGTCAGTCCCACATAAATGCTTTCAAAAACTGGAAAGCTGAAGAAGTTTGGCTGTTTAACTCTATAGAGATTAAGAACATACAAGCTGAGACTAAAAAGTATGACGATGAATTTGTGCTTGTGAAATTTTGTTATTTTTTTCCTCACATAGTATATCCTAAAGAAGAAATCCTCTGCAATTGCTGAGCGGAACACTAATGTAAGCAAAGAACGAGGAGGTGGTGATCAGCTGTTTCCTGCCAACTCAACCTGCAGACGTGTCTGTCGCATCGAGGGCTTATGGAGCGATATTTGTGCCATTATTCTAAGCACAACACTCACAGTTTTGAGCGTAAAACTGTAACATTTTGTGTACTCAAAAGATTATTTTGCAATTGAAATCGAAAAATGCACTTAACGTTCAAAAATACATGCTAACAGAACATTTTAATCCTAAAACTTTAAAATATGTGCAATCAAAACAATCTTGGCTCTTCAAACTGAAAAAGACATGCAATCAAAACAGTTTTCACTCAAGAGAAATTCTCTCTTCTGTGCTTGAAAACAGAGCAGGCCACTGCGTTGCAAATGTGCCACTAAAGCCAGCCAATCAGACATGGACATGAAGGCTGACGCTGATTAGTCAGAAATTGTTCCAATTGCTCACAAACCTGATCAGTACTGAGCACATGTTTAAAGCATTTACTTAATCAACAGCCCATCAGTCTACGAGCTGATTGGAAGAATTAGACCAATCTACATCAACCTTCATGTCCATGTCTGTGATTTTCTGACTTTTTTTGGTACACATTCATAACATGGTGCCCTGCTCTGTGTTGTTGTTTGCACATGTTTTTGAGTTTCAAGTGTATTTTTCAGTTCCAAGTGCAAAGTAATTTTTGAGCACAAAATTTAAGTTTTCCGCTCAAAACAGTGATTGTTGTGCTTGGAATAACGGCACAAAAATCGTTCCATAAGAGCATTGCCAACAAGACCTGCCTGTCAGCCTGCCAGGTGTAGCGTATCGAACTCAGTGGGAAAAATGAGGATGCAGAAGCACAAAAAAAGAGACCTGGGTACATGCACACATCAAAGTCATGTGTTATGCAAGCATTTATACTTGGTTGATGATTACGTTTAGGTATGGTTTATGTCTGTCTGATTGAGCAAAACCATGTTGTTCGACCGACAAACTGCACATGTACACACAGTGACAGAGATGGATTTTGTTCAGCTCCTCTCCGCCAACCTAACACTGATGGAGGAATATATGCCATCTTTCTTTGGCATGTATGAATATCCAATTTGAAAGAAATGAAACTGGTGACTATGAACTAACTTTTGTCTGCTGCTGTTTGCTAAAAAATGGTGACAATATTCCTCAGTTGGCATTGAAAAGCTTCTACCATCACATCTGACCGGCTTTTATATATGCAAGCTCCTGGTGGTTTATAGGTACTGTGTTCTGATCTCTATTTTTAGTTGTTTGATTTAGTTGCTGCTCATGCTTTTCTTTGGTTCCATGATTTTTAGCCTTTCATGGATTCTTCTTCTTTCTTGCAGCTTCCATCCCCTTTCGTTACAACAATCAACAGGATCATGATTGAACTCTCTGAAACTGGAATAATTGGTGCTCGATTGTACTACAGATTCAAATTGACTGATGCTGTGCTGCAATTTCTTGTAGCAGTTAGGTTTTGGTGTGTCCTTGGAGCTCCTGCAGCACTTTAAAAATGGCTTTGACTCAATATCATGTTGCTTAACAGTTGCTATTTATTTCCCCCAGCTTCTGTTTGATGTAGTTTGTACCTCCCCCTACTGGAAACCTAGAATCAGGCAGCATCTCCTTTTGGAAAAGTCCAATATTTTTCATTAATAAAAAGAAATGTCAAATTAACATTTTTTATGTTTGTTGATGTATCTTTTATAAAGGGAAAACACACTTCTTATTTTTAGAAGGATAATCTGTCATAATGCAAAATAATAAACATGTAAAGCATTTCCCATAAAGCTAATGACGTTCCTATGAACTTGTTCAACAGTTTTATTTGCCAACTAACCGCATTTTGGGTGTGTTTGCTTCCCCAAAATTCAAAATGTTTATGCAGCTCGTTGCAGATAGAAATGTGCAGCTCAGATTTGTGAAGAACCGTCTGAGCTGCAGAACAGGCTTGTACAGGTTTAGTCAGCAACCCGCCAACCCTGCTGCTATAGAGCACATTACATTTTAATTGATCTTTCATTTAGTTGTTTAGTTCAAGAACACTGGAGTTAATATGTCCGCAATATTCAAATGGCATAACATTATAGGACTGTAAAGAGAAACAAACGTGTTTTTTGATTGATTTAATGATTTTCAATAATTCGAGTTTTTTTTAATCCACAATTAATTTCCTGTTTATTATGACTTTGATGTCGTAAAGGCATAATGGTCAAATATAAAATTTCATAACAGTAATTTAGGAGATGCATCTATGTATTTTTTATTTAGCAAGAAAAATTTGGGGGCAAAAAGGCTGCTGTGGTTTTGATCATTAAAATAAATACATAACAGACGAATTAAAGCCTCATAAAAGAATTAGGTGTTGAAAATGGTTTACAACATTCGTGATTTGCTTGATTGGTATCATCTTACGCATTTTTCTTTGTTGTGCAGTTCTGGCAGTTTGGAGAGTGGGTGGACGTGGTGATCGATGACCGGCTGCCGGCGAAGGATGGGAAGCTGCTCTTTGTCCACTCTGTAGAGGGAACAGAGTTCTGGAGCGCTTTGCTGGAAAAGGCTTATGCCAAGTAAGTTGGAAAATATGTTTTTATATTGACTTATCTATAGGGCTGTTTTTTTTCTTATGTTTTATAAAGTTGTAACAAAAACCCATCGTGAACTACTTGTGTTTCAAACGCTTCTGTGAAGTTACTTGTCTCCTCGCCTGAAAAATGTAAATTTAAAGAAAATAAGACAGAAAATAACAGTATGCTCTTTGAAAATTAAGGGTTAAAAACATTTCAGAAAATGTAAATGTTTGCAATGGTTTGAATGGTCTTTGAAAAAAAACTTATGGAGCAGAAAAACTTCCATAAATGAATGTGGGAAAACCCAGACCAAGAAACTTGTAGCTGCTCCAGTGGACGGCTGTGACATCAGCTAAGTAAACAAGTTTTCCTCTATAGCCATTTTTGATGCTTCTTCACATTGTATAGAGTTTTCTGGAATGTACCGTTCTTTTTTGCCTTCTAGAAGTTGGGTCTTTTCACTTTGACGGAAACCCCACACAACATAACTTTGCCATTATTTGTGTCTTGGCTAAGCTCCTGAAATGATTCACCTCATTTTGCGCTCCAGGCTGAATGGCTGTTACGAGGCTCTGTCAGGTGGGAGCACGTCGGAGGGCTTTGAGGACTTCACAGGCGGCGTGACAGAGATGTACGATCTGATCAAACCCCCCCCGGACCTATTCGGCATCATCAGCAGAGCTGTGGAGAGAGGATCCCTGCTCGGCTGCTCTATTGATGTCAGTACTGAGATATGTTCTTGTCTCATGAGTTTCTGTCATTCTGTCAACTCTTCTCATTCAGTCAAATGAAAATAATTGGACTGAATGAGAAGAGTTGAGAGTTCTTTTTAATGAGTTTGCAGGGTTATTTTCTGTTATATTATTCTCTTCATTGAGCTGAATTTAGCAGTGAACATTGATTCTAAGGAACTGACAAATCGGCCATTTGTTGATTTTGATCTTCATGGGTCAAGTTGCATTTTAACATAGGACCCCCTTTTTTTTAGCAGCTTCACAATTCTTCCATCCATTGAACTTTTGAGTTTTTGGAGAGTTTCTGCTTGAATTTCTTTTGCAGGATGTCTGAATAACCTACGATATTTTGCTTGAGGATGCTCCAAAGGTTCTCCATAGGGTTCTGCTGAGGGATGTTGGGGGTCCACACCATTAGTTTATCCACTTGTATGCCCATAGGAGCCAATGATTCAGAGGTATTCTTTCCAGCATGAGATGTGCATTGTCATGCATGAAGATGACTTTATGGAAAGCATGGTGGTTCTTTTGGTAGTACAGAAGAAAGTGGTCAGTCACAAACTCTACATCCTTTTTAGTAGTAATTTTCACACCATCAGGAACCGACCAGCTCCCTCCCCGTGATTCCGGTCAAAGACCTGACTGCGTCACCTCCTTGCTGAGGTCGTAGCCTTGTGGGGACATGGTGGTCATCCACCAACTACTCCATCCATTGGACCATCCAGGGTTGTACGGCACTCATCAGTGAACAAGACTGAAAATTAGTCTTCATGTACACTATATTACCAAAAGTATTCACCTACCTGCTTTGACTCTCATATAAACTGAAGTACCATCCCATTCCTAACCCATAGAGTTCAGTATGATATTGGTCCACCTTTTGCAGTTATGACAGCTTCAACCTTTCTGGGAAAGGTGTCCTCACGGTTGAGGAGTGTGTTTATAGGAATGTTTGACCTGTCTTCCTGAAGCACATTGGTAAGGTCACACACTGATGTTGGTCAAGAAGGCCTGGCTCTCGGTCTCCGCTACAACCTTTTCCATGACCTTTGAGATGGCTGGGAGGAGGCTGATGGGGCGATAGTTGCTAACCTCCTGTTTGTTGCCACATTTATGCACAGGGGGAACTGTGATAGGCTTAAGATTCCCAGTAACGTTTTAATGCTCTTCCATATGTTCCTAGTGTCCTTTTACAAAATTAATAATATTGAGAAAAAATTTTGCTTTTAGACTTTCTGAGTTGTTTGGGATTTTATTTCGAAGACTTTTAAAAATCAAATGATCAGTATTTAATTTAGGTTTCCAAAACTTTTCAAGTGTAGCATATTTTTTTTTTCATCAGCTCCCAGATATTATTGTTAAACCAGGATAGACTTTCTTTTGTGTTTGCTTCTTTTTTTGCCCCTTATTTTTGTATATTTGAGGAGTTTATTTTTAAAAGTAGGCAAATCGGTACAAGCTTGCTCCGAAGATATATCAGCAATAGTATCATTCCAGTTTCTGTTTTATTATGTTTTTAATAAGGACCAATGTTTTTTGAGAAATTAAAGAAATCCCTGATCTTTTATTGAATTTTGTTTTCTATAGCATGCTTTTGTCAGCTTTCTAGAAGCCAAAGTAAGGTTATGATCTGCTAGCTCATTAATAAGGTTATAAGTCTTTTTTTAATCCTGTCAGGTTTATTTATAAATATGAAGTCTAGAATTGTTTGAGAAAATGTTATTATTCTTGTGGGTTAACAGATCACCTGAGTCATCTAAAATGTTCTGACCATATTTTTTAAGTTTTTTTTCCATACATTTTTATCATGCCAATTTAAATTAAATTTACCCATTAAAATAATTTCCCTTTTTTTATTTTGTTTAAGAATTATATTTAAACAGTCAAAAAAATCATTTTAAGCAGCACCAGATTAACTGCAAAGACATCTGGGGTGATGGTGTAATTTTCAACCCCATAAATCCCAGATTATTTACAGGAATAGTGCTTTGTTGGCTTTGAGTGCTGTCTTTCCCATATATCAAAACCCCACCCGCTTTTCCTTCACTTATATATGTACATAAAATATCCTGGAGTATTAACGACACATGAAGAGGTATTTGACATTAACCAAACCTCTGTGAGGCACAGGTAATCAATGTTGGAGTCTATCAGTGAATGCTGAAGTTGTTGAGCTTTTGAGATGATACTTCGTGTATTTAAATGTCCACCAAGAATACCTTTTGGTTTCATTTTTGGATCCCACAACACGCATCCATGATGGTTTGGAACAGTTTCATCTGCAGTTGTTTGATGAATGAAGTGACTTGTGTGTGTGTTGGTGGGTGGGTGGGGGGGGGGGAGTCGTATTTGTTCAATTTAATTTTCATTTGAGCTTAAATCATCCAGCTTCAGAACCTGTGTATGCCTTTTGGGGTAGCAGGATTCATGGTGCTTTGATTTGAAGAACCATAAGAGGGCAGTGATGTCATTGTTGAGTCCTGGGAGTTGACCTAAAAAATAAGTCAGTGTGCCAAAGACATGAGACCGTGTTTGCACGTGGAAACACTGAACTTTGTCTTGACGAGAGTCCTTTCAGTCAGTCTGAGAAAATAATTGAGAACATTTCTTTCTCAGATATTTGAATTAGTGAATTCACAAATTATGTATTATTTTATATTAGGTCAATTTAATGTACATCTAACACAGTTTAAGATGTCCCTCTATGCTCAGCTTGCCTTAAAAAAAAAAAAGTGATGACGCAGAGCCTAAATGAACTCGTCAGCAGACATTACGTCTGACCACAGCTGTGTTTGCTGGATCAGCCGCTGTGGTTTACCTTTATCCTGTGATGATGGTCAGATATTTCAACACTTTTTCATTTTGTGACCTTTGTTTAACTTGCAGATCACCAGTTCTACTGACAGGGAGGCTGTCACATTCAAGAAGCTGGTGAAGGGACATGCTTACTCTTTAACTGGTGTGGATGAGGTGAGCTGTAGCAAAGTGACATGAAACTGAAAAGTCCAGGGGCCTCATTTATAAACGTTGCGTACGCACAAAAGATGGCGTACACCACTTTCTACGCAATAGTTGATATTTATAAAAAGCAAACTTGACGGGAAAATGTGCGGTCCTTCACGCAAGCTCTGACCCAGGCGTACGCACAAAAACGGGTGAAATGAGAAACGGCGACACAGTCGGCAGATGGAAGAAACACGTGAAAGTGCAAGTGAAAATGACAATAATGCCTCTCATAAATAACATGTAGACTTCACAAAGCAAGTCTTACAATTAACAGCCTACACGAACACCCGTTTGATCGATCAGCAGTGAAACAAACAACAAAATCAAACGAAAATTACAACAGAAATTCAAATGAACACATATTTGCAGAAAGAAAAGTGAAATATGTTCTGCAATATTAGCATGTTGTGCAATTCATCCTCATAAATAATATAGTTAACAGAACGAAATAATGTACAAAACGGATATTCTCCTCAATGTGTCCGTCTGGCGGAGCAGATATAGGTGCGGGCGTGCGGACGGACGGAAAGACGTACTAATTGTCCACTGGGGAAAGTTGTTTTCATATTAAAAAATTTCTTCATAAGCTATGGAATTATGGTATTCATGCATATGCCTTTAGTTTGTTTTATTCTTGATAAAACAATGTATGGCATATGTCTCAACCATTCAGAAAAGCATCAAGAAATTACATTTGCGCGGAACAATTTCCCATTTCCTCGTTGATTATTACCGACATCTGTAGCTTGTCAGATGCAATAAATGGATGGAAATATAATGCCCCATCACAATGCGTAATGACGCACAATGGCTGATCTTGCGCTCTTAGAAGATGCGGCAAATGGAAGAATTCGGAGTGAACACATTTAGACAGCAAGAAGGCCTACTGACAAAGCGCTAGCGTTTTTTTTTTTTTTTTGCCTCGACTTTGATTTCCGACCATTTCTTCTTTATTTCGGCCATGGTCCTAGGTTGTGAGGCTACAGCAGTTACGCCGTCTGCTACCGTTTGCCACTCACGTGCCTTTTCGGCATTAGTAATGCCCACTCTGTGCCCTCCAAACAACATTTTCTCCTCTTTTCCACCTCGCCAACGATAACTTCTACTTCACATTGAGTGAAGTTACGTTTTCTTGATTTCCTCTCTGTGTTTGCCATGATTTCGCAAACCATGAATATTAATTTGTGGGCGTTTCGCGGACTATTTATGGGCAACTATAGGCGTGTCATGAAGCCGCAAAAGCTGCGCTGCATTTAGAATTGGTTGTGATTTATTAAGGGAAAGATGCGTATGATGTGCGTGCGCACGGTTTTATAAATCCGAATATTTCTGTGCGTACGCTAGTCCTATGTTTCATCCGTACGCCACTTCTGACGCAAATCCTATGCAAAGTTTTATAAATGAGGCCCCTGGTCCTCCATATGACCAATGGGGACAAATTGCTCAATGTTTTTTTCTATTTTTTTATATTTGAGAAATAAATTTTAACATTTTTATAAACTATTACAGCACAGATTCAAAAGAGTTTTCAACATTAAATTATGAGGAATAATTGTGAGAAATGTTCTTTTTGATGCTTAATTGAAAAAAAAAGTTTACTTTAAAAAGGAATGGTAAAAAGACCGATCAGTTATAAATGTTTTTACCATTCATTTTTGTGTAGACTAAAATGAACCAAATTGGTATTTTTTTTATTAAAATTGATCTTCAAACAAGATTTTGATTAAAAAGTAAAATATTAAAATAATAATAAACATTTTGTCAAAGTGTCAGAAGTTGCTATTTTGCAAAGTTTCTAGCCATTTTCAGCAATACCTTTTGTTATGATTTATTAAATATGTTTATATAGAGATGACCACATGCGAGCAGTTATTGTTGTACTTTACTGTACAAGCACATACATGGATGAACATAAATGCATTTCACAATCACAGGTGATGTACAGAGGAAACCTGACCAGGCTGGTTCGCATGAGGAACCCTTGGGGGGAGATGGAGTGGACCGGACCCTGGAGTGATGAGTAAGAGCTTCTATTTTTCAGCTCGAAAAAGGTTAGTTTTTTTAGGCCAACCACACGAGACAGAGGGTTGTGTGTGTGTGTGTGTGTGTGTGTGTGTGTGTGTGTGTGTGTGTGTGTGTGTGTGTGTGTGTGTGTGTGCCAATACAGCTTATTGTGTGTGTGTGTGTGTGTGTGTGTGTGTGTGTGTGTGTGTGTGTGTGTATACATGTACATGTGTATATATACATGTACATGTGTATATATACATTACATGTGTGTATATACAATGTACATGTGTGTATATATATATATATATATATATATATATATATATATATATATATATATATATATATATATATATATATATATATATATATATATATATATATATATATATATATACATGTACATATGTATATATATGTACATGTACGTACATGTACATACATACATGTATATGTATGTACATGTATATACATACATACATATGTATATACATGTATATATATATATATATATATGTAATATATATATATATATATATATATATATGTGTGTGTATATATATATATATATATATATATATATATATATATATATGTATATATATATGTATATATATATATATATGTGTGTATATATATGCATGGAGGTGATGCGTAGAGGTGGGGATGGAAGGCGTGTTGCGCCTGCGGGCATCACATACATTTGCGGCTTTAATTTAGCTTTTTTTTAAATGTTTTTATATTCTGTATACATTTCCTGATGGATCTTTTCTGATTATTGAGACTGAATTAACTCCGTACTTTAGACACCAAACATTTTAAGCTCTGCCAGTCTCTTTGCTGTTGTGAAATTCACGATTTTTCTTGCAAACCTCTCAGCTCCAAGGAGTGGAGCTATGTGGATAGCTCTGTCAGGGATCGACTACAAAACCGCAGTGAAGACGGTGAATTTTGGTAAGTGACCATGGATAAATTTGTGCAAACCATACTTGCATGTGTGCTTTTTCATCTGATCCAGTTTTTTAAAACTTAATGGGGATGTTTTTTCCCGTCTTATAAGGATGGCATTCAGTGACTTTCTGCGGGAGTTCAGTCGTGTGGAAATCTGCAACCTGACAGCGGATGCCCTGGATAACACCCAGATGAAAAAATGGAGCTCCTCACTCTTTCAGGGGGAGTGGAGGAGAGGCAGCACAGCTGGAGGGTGCAGAAACTACCCAGGTATGAAACGCCCAGCAGGAACAAGCAGAGAAACAGCTGACTGGTTTACGCGTGATACTTCCGTGTCTCTGTGACCCATGACCGTTAGTTACCGCAAGCGGCTTTGCGTGTACAGAGGAAACATATCCGGGTGAATGACTTATAGCGTATGAATAATTATTGCGTTGAGCGGATTACTTGGCTAGTTATACGAGTTAATCATTTGAGGAAGCGAATAGTATTTCGTGCGAACGAGATAATAATCTGTGGGAACAAGATATTAATCTGTGGGAACAAGATATATTTTAATATCTTAATGTCAGGACACGGGCTCCGTAAATTATAGCCTGAAAAGGAGGAGTTATTTGCTTTTTACCTGCTTTTCTGCAGCAACTTTCTGGCTAAACCCTCAGTTTAAGATCAGCCTTCAGCACCCAGATGTACCTGGTAAACCAGACTGCAGCTTTTTGGTCGGCCTTATGCAAAAGACCGCCGGAAGAAGCGGCAAGAGGGCAAAGACATGGAAACTATAGGATTGCTTTGTATTGAAGTCAGTGGCTTGCAAGAAACCTTTTTTTTTTTTTACTTTCTGCTAGTGCGTAGTTATGAGCAATATTGATTTTCCATTTCCATTTTTTTTGCAGGTTCCAGATGAGGTGAGCTCTTCTATTGCAGTTCTGAAATTTGAAGATGTCTTCAAAATATTCAAACATTTAAAAAATTGTCGTTAAATTTGCATGCAGTAAAATCAAATTCCCATAAAGCTCCTTAAAGAACAAGTGTTTTAGATATTAAAAATGTTATTTTTGGGAATCATACACAACTCTAGACTCCTGTTAGTTTAAAGGGGTTCGAATGTTCACCTCAAACGAGACTTTTTCCTCACCAACGCCTCCAGCGCTCGATCCGAACTCTTCATCAACCTGCGTGAGGTCAGCTCTCGGCTGCGGCTGCCAGCTGGAGAGTACATTGTTGTTCCCTCCACCTTTGAGCCAAACAAAGAAGCTGACTTTGTGCTCAGAGTTTTCTCTGAGAAACCAGCAGATTCAGAGTAAGCGCACGTGAAAGGTGACAAACCTCTGAGAAAAATCTGTGGTCATGATTGTTGGAATGTTTTCAAATGGAGGACTGGCTTAACTTTGAATAAGTTGCACAATGTTTCAATATATTTCTAAATTAAATTGAGGAGCCAAATAAAAAAACCTTAATTAATCACTAATAGTCAATAAGAACGCTAGTTTTTGAAAAAAAAAATGTTTTTTTTAAATAATTATTATTTTAAGAACCTGTTCCAGCCTTGATTAGCGAAAAGCCAAATAAACAAATACATTATTTAAATATGACATTTTAAAAATCGAAATTTAGAAAGAGATCTATCAGAGATGGACTCTGATAGATCTCTTTCTTACCTTCTTTCTGCTTTGTGTTTTATCTTTTTTTTTATATTGGATTCTCTTTATGGATGTATCTTTCTTTAGGATATATCCATATAAACATGTGGATATATATGTATATATGTATATGTATATATATATATATATATATGTATATATATATATATATATATATATATATACTCTTTCTCTTTCTCTATCTATATATATATATATATAGCTAAGATACTGCGCAGAACCCTCAAGCTCCCAGGCCTCTGGTAGAGGACCCGAGCTTGAGTGAGAAACCACCCACGAAAGGGTGAAAGGGGCAAGTTTTTTTTTTTTTTATATATGTATATGTATATGTATGTATATGTATATGTATATGTATATATATGTATATGTATATGTATAATTCCACATGTGTTAATTCACATATCTATTCATATATAAAATGAAAGTTTTCTTAATATAAAATGAGTGCTTTTATTCTTTTTAAGCTGATCCTAATTTGTCCATGCATTAATTTTCTAAATCTGTTTCAAATGAGTTTTTCAGATAAATGATTGGTTTTCTTCTTTTGAATTTTATAGGGAGCTTGACGATGAAGTAGTAGCTGATCTTCCAAAAGAGGTAAGAAGTATATATTGCCTCCCATTACTTAGTCTTACTGTGTTGATGTTTTTGTTTTTTTAATGTTTACCACTTTTTTTTGTAAAAGATTCTCCTGGATGAGAGCCAGATTGACGCAGGTTTTAAGAGTCTCTTCAAACAGCTTGCAGGACCTGTAAGGCCTTTTCCTCCTGCAGAGAAGTGGAGCTGCTTGTGTTTGTTGTTGGACATTGTCAGGGTAACTGACCTCTGTCTGTGTCAACAGGACATGGAGATCAGTGTCACAGAGCTCCAGAACATTCTCAACAAGATCATCAGCAAACGTTAGAAATGTTAACTCATTTCAGTGGACTTCTAAACTTGCTATATTATGTGACATTGGTCTTATTGTATTTTTTTTTCTGAAAACCAGATAAGGACTTGAAAACGGATGGCTTTACACCTGAGGCTTGTCGCAGTATGATCAACCTCATGGATGTATCCTTAAAATACCGCTAAGCTTAGGTTAAAAAAAACAAAAAAGAAAATCTGAATATCTTTAAGTTCATTTTTATTTATAAAATTCTCCTGAACTTCTTTGCAAAGACGGATGGCAGTGGCAAACTGGGCTTGAAAGAATTCCATGTGCTCTGGGAAAAGATTAAAAGATATTTGGTGAGGGTGAACTAATGTCACATGAACATGGCTTTTAAAGAAACCTTGGCTGCTATTTTTCTTAGTTTTGCCTTAAAGTATGAATAGAAGCATAAACAATCAGCCGTATGTTATTTTTTCTCCCACATGTAAAGCATAATTGGTACAAGTTCAAAAGGAAATGGCTCAAGAAATGTAGACTAACAAAAGACTTTACTTTTTTCAGCTCTAAATCTGCATCACCCCCCCTTTCTTATTTTTTGTTGATTTTGATCACTATCTTTTGTGACATGTCAGACCATCTTCAGACAATTTGACTTGGACAAATCTGGGACCATGAGCTCCTATGAGATGAGAATTGCTCTTGAATCTGCAGGTATTGAACATTTTTCCTTTTGTCCCATAATATAAAGCAATTCTAGAAGAAAATACTTTTTTGTCTTTTCTCATACTTTGTCATCTTGTACTGTTCATTTGCCCCTTTAGGCTTTAAGCTGACCAACCACTTGTTCCAGCTGATCATCCTGCGGTATACAGAGGAGGACATGAGTGTTGACTTTGACAACTTTGTCACCTGTCTGGTCAGACTGGAGACCATGTTCAGTGAGTTGACTTAAATTTTTAATGACACACTTTGATGAAAATCATGTTTTTGGTATTTTTAACCCGTTCTTTCGGCAGTTTTCTGATGATGGACATATATTAAGAAAATGAAGCTCAAAACTGCATTTCTAAATTTTTCTCTTTTCAAATTGTTGTGAATCAGAAGCAGACGAATAAATGCAGTTTTAAAAAACTTGTAAGTGTGCCATAGAAGTTGCTATGGCACCAAAGCTCCTGCTCCATTCTGATGCATTCACTTGTAGAGAACTAGATCCATTAACAACTTCATTTTCCTTGTCTGAGCTGGCATCTTGCTCAAAACTGTACGGCTGGATAGTAATCGATGCAAGCTATTGCTTGCATTTTTTGTTGTACTGGTAATGTTAGGTTTGGGGCGTGAGGGACTGTAAGCTAGCAGGAGAGACAATAAACAGATGAATTATCGGAAGGGAGCGGGTTTACTATATTTTAACATTCCCACTCACAAATTGTTTTCTGCTTTTCCCTTAAAAAATTGCATAATCATGATTAAAAGACCACTGGGAGCGCTTTTTACAATATTTCAATAGAAGACTGGAGTGGGACTCTAAACATTATTTTGCATCTTTATTGTTCAATTGTAAAAAAAATAATCAAAGAAATTATCTTATTTAGCTACCAAAGTGAAAAAAATGACCATTTTCAAGGGTCTATGTCATACCTTTAAGCCTTTCAGCATATGATAATATATTACCTTTGATACACTTAAGAACAAATTTTTTAAAAATATGAGTTATTTTCTCAGCCTAACTTTTTATCTGGAAGTAAGACGACTTTATCTCTGAGGCACAACCTTTCGCTCCTTGTTGGTGCCACCCATTTCAGGACACCAGCCAAGAGCCGGCCTTGGCAGCGTGTCTGCGTTTCCCCCTACAAAAACAAACAACATTCGGACTTCTGCAAAAATGGAAGGGCATATTGCGCATGTAACCTTTCTGTACTTATGTAGTAAATGAGTGGGCTCCGGGTTCTTGTTCTTTTAATAGATTTACTTATAGGTTTAGTAATATTGTTTTGGATCGATGGCACTATATTAAAAAGTAAGCAGGAACTCTACTGTGAGTTTGAAAACAAAATAATTAATCAAGTCTCAACACAAGTTATAATTTGAACATTAGCCCTCCTTTAATGAAGGATAAACAACTAATAATGCTAAAGATTATACACTCACAGTGTAGAGCAGCAGTAACTTATAGCCTCTGTGCGGCATGCGCCTCCTGTGCACTGAAACCATAGAAGTCTTCCTCCTCAGTCAGATTGGAATAGCGTCAGATAGTCTTCGCCACACTCTCTGTGACTCCTTCGTTGTCGCTGTCAGTGTCACTCTCATCCTGAGACAAATTCACTCCTGAACTGAAACCCGTTGGTGATGGATTTTTTCACACTGCTTTTAACAATTGTTTTAACTTGAAAGCTACGTCATATGCATTTCTTCTTGCATTTTCCATGATGAGGGTCTGTTCGTGCTAATCATTCACAAAGCAGGAATTTACATTAAACTTGCGTCTTCCTCGACACATATACCCTATTCCCCCTGTCTCACTCTTACCCTTTCTGCTTGAGCGCCCCTAGCGGGCGTCAGAAAAAAATGCATTCATTTTTTTTTTAAAAACTCACTACTCGGCCACACACTCACTTTAAACCAGAATAGATTATTTCCTAACTTTTGGTAAAGATGAAGATGGAATTCCGAGATGTGAAATGGAATCAATAGATATAAGGGATCATGCACCATTATATCTGACTATTCAGTTAACCACATGTCCATAACTATTCTCTTGGAAATTAAATTCATCCCTGATCAAAGACATAAATATTAAAAAAGAAACAACAAAAGAACGATTTTCTTAAAATAAATGATAATGGTGTCATTTCCAATACTATGGGACACATTGAAAGCTGTCATAAGAGGGGAAAATGATATCTATCGCCTCCCATTGGAAGAAAATGTGTAATAGAAAGGCTGAATAATTACCAAAGAAGTTAACACAATTAGAAAACAAACATAAAAAGAACCCTTTAACGAGCATGCTGAAACAATTAAAAAAAGTTAGAAATGAAATAATCTGAGTACACTTGAGATAAAGAAAAATTTAATGTATTTGAAACAGAAATACTACGAAAGTGGATCCAAATCAACGAAGATTTTAGCATGGAAACTGAAAAAGAAGCAAAATCAAACAACCAGAAACTGGAAACATCATGATAACTTAAGTGAGATGCATGGGGTATTTTACAAAAAATGGTATTCCAAAGTACCTGGTGGGACTGAGGACGAGATTGATTATTTTCTTAACTCTATAAACCTACCAACTCTGAACAATGAACAAAATAAGAAAATGACAGCAGAGGTCAAAGAAATGGAACTTAGGAAAGCCACAAGTCGTTTCAAAACCAATAAGTCACTGGGCTCTGATGGCTTTAACGCAGAGGGGTACAAGGAATTTAAAGATGGGTGTTAAAGAAATCCCAAATACCATCAAGTTGGAAGTTTGTAGTTGTATTTTGAAGCCATTATTTCGGCCATTCCCAAAGAAGGTAGAGATAAATCCGAGTGAGGCTCATATTGACCGATCTGTGTCCTTAATATAGACTGCAGACTGTTTAGCTCAATTATGGCCAGGCGAATGGAGGAATTTGTATAGAGTCTGATTAAGAAACCGGCAGACACAAGATAATATACACAGAACTCTGCATATAATAGAGCAGATACAAACATCTAAAAACAAAGCTATGCTCGTGAGTATAGTGACAATTACAGTTAAATAGAAAACATATGTTTGCATGTTACTCTAGCATAAATCCTTTTAAATTTGTCCACTAATTAAAACCCACATAATTCCATTAATTCCATTAATGAAGGATCAAACTTAATAAAGAAAAATAACATAAAACTGGGCTAGAAAGAACATGTATTACATGTGTAATATTTAATAAAAAAAGGCTGCACACAGCCTTGCATCCAAATGATGGTTTGATGACTACAATTAGTCTGCATACACACATAAGACCTGCAAACATTGAATAATTACAACAGGAGCTACATATAAATAATATGTTATCAACTAAAGAAACATTTTATTTTAAGAAATTAAAAACTTTTATGCTCTCGCGGGCCACACGAAATGACATGGCGGGCCACATTTGGCACATGTGAATTAGACAAAACAAAGATATCAAAGGAATAAATATTCAAGGAAAGGAACACAAACTTGCGTGTTATCCAGATGATATCTTAATATATTTAGAACAACCTACAAAATCTCTACCTGAACTGATGAATCTGTGCAAAAAATTCGGAAACCTATCTGGGTATAAAATTAATATGGATAAAACTCAAATACTTTCCTACAACTACAGCCCACCAGCCATTTGGGCGGCGCAATACCCAATCAGATGGCAGACAAAATCAATAAGATATTTAGGTGCAAACATACCTAAAAACCTGACCAAATTATATGAGGAAAATTACATCCCGTTACAAAAGAAGATAGTTGAGGAGGCAAAACGTTGGAACTTGATCCCCTTTCTTACTTTATATTCACAAATTGAATCCATCAAAATGAATATTCTACCAAGACTACTTAACCTTTTCCAGACGGTACCTATAAATATCCCTCAAAACCAATTTCATGAATGGGACAAAATCATATCACAATTCATATGGGGAGGTAAAAAACCCAGAGTTCGCCTTAAAACACTACAACTACATAAAAATGAAGAAGGGTGGGGCCTGCCTTCTCTGAAGGAATATTTTCGGGCAGCTGAAATGAAGACGGTGAATAATTGGTGTGATGTGAACTATAAAGCTAAATTGAAAGACATGGAAGACAATTCCCTCTCTATTCCCATACAAGCAGTCCTGAAAAAAAACATTGACAATACTTGTAATCCATGGGTTAAGTGTACACTATCTATATGGAAAAACGTAGTTGAAGAATTAAAACTAGAAAAAGACCTCTCAATATTCAAATGGTATGCCTACGATTCTAATTTTGCTCCAAATAGATTGGATTCTCGTTTTAAATATTGTTCTGCCAAAGTGTTGCCAATATTTGGAAGTTTGATTAAGGATGGCCAGGTTACTAGTTTTGAAATGCTGAAAGATTTTTGTTTTGAAAAGCAGGACTTCTATAGATACCATAATTTCCGGGTTATAGAGCGCACCTGATTACACGCCGCACCCACTCAATTTCAGAAGGTTATACCACTATTTACATACATAAGCCGCAACACTGCATAAGCCGCATGTTGTTACTAACACGATCAGCCCGTCACTGATTATCCTGACCCTCAGTCTTTGAGAAAAGTTTTGGTCTCACTGAGGGAGCAGTCAACACTGCGTCAGGCCATATATTTGAACATACCCACATCTGCCAAACAGCATGCACCTCACTTCTGTTCACAGGTTCCTCAGTTATGTTTTTTTTTTTTTTTTTACTTATTGAAAATTGAGGTATCATACATAAAATAACAAACAGTAACCATATAATCAACATTACATCCCTCAGTTATGGTGAGGAAATTTACACCCGCGATTCCCCACTTCCCTGAGTCTTAGGGTCTTAAGGTAGGGCTAACTCCCAGGTCACCACACTGTGTTGTGCATGTTTAAAAAGGAGCAGGGAGCGGCAGCGGAAGGAGGGGAGAACAGGAGAGCAGCTCTCCTCTCCTTCCGCCTGTGTCATGGCAGCAATATAGTTGTAACAGGGCTGGTTAAAAAAACAAAAGTAAGAGAGCGTAAAAGAGAGCAGCGGTGATTTAAAAGCGCGCGCCTCAGCGTGATACGTGTGCCTCTGCGCAGCGTGTGCGCCAGAAGTTTCCTTCCATAACAGTGACACACTGTTGCTCCGCGGACGCCTCTGTGCTCTGCCCTCGCCCCGCGGGCAGCTTGTCTCTTCCTATCTTCTCCGACACCCCTCGCGAGGGGGACTCCAGGGAGGAGCGCTTCGTGCCCACTGACGTCTGGTCCCTGCGCGCGCGGCTGCCGGTGAATGGAGCAAACCGTGTTTGTGACTTAATAACTTTCAATTGGACTTAATAACTTTTGTGTTTGAGGGGCGGGGAGGATGCTTTGTTACGTGTGGGAGCCTTCAGACTGACATCTGTCCCGCAGCTCTATGTGAACAAGCAGCCGAATTCAGGAGAACCATGGTTCTATCTCACACAGCGGCTTTGGGGCGGTGTGAGTTTTTCAAAGCAAAAAGCCTGCTCAGTTATTAGAAACCGTTCAAACAATCACGTGGATTTGTGTTTCCAGTCGTGTGCTGACAAAATAAAGGCTGATGTTATTCCCACATATTTACGTGCAGCCAAGCTGCAGATTGCGGCATTTCCTGCATCGATTTATGTTCATCCAGGCTAAATGTTGTTGTTAGCGCATGTTAGCCTTCACCTAACTAACCCTTCTTCCGGCTTCGGTCTGCCACAAAAAAGCACTGATCACACAGATTAAAAATAAAATGATGAGCAAACAGGCGCTTCATAATAACCATAACAATAGTAAGAGCACATTTAAAAGATCATCTCGTATATTACGGAGCTGCTAAATAGATGGGCTTGTGTCACTCTGAGGTAAATTCGCTCCTGAGCATGCGCTGTATTGTAGTGGCGGTCATGTGCACGTTGGGTCTAATGGCACCAAAGGATTGTGGGATGCGGCTTGGCATGGGTGTTTCTTTTTGTTGAACCATGACTGAAGTGTCTAAGGCTACGTTCACACTGCAGGGCTTAATGCTCAATTCCGATTTTTTTGAAAAAATCCGAATTGTTTGCTAGACCGTTCACATTTCCAAGTAAATCTGAACTTTTGTGATCTACAGTGTGACCGTGAAACGACCCAGAGTTGACCCGCATGCGCAGAAGAGTACTCAACGTCGAATGACGTCACTCGTTGTTTGCGGAAGTAGCTTACGTTAACATGAATGTCAACAACAGTGTTGTCAACAGCGGAGCTCTTTTTTCATTAATAAATTTATTTTCACAAAGGAGCCAGCACAATAACAATCTTCCCATTTTTAAGAAGGCATTGGAGCCGGGATCGTCTGTAACCACTGTTGTGAAATGTAATGGGGGGGGGGCAGTGTGGGCGCGGATTCATGTAGTGTGTTACGGAGGAAGGACAACGGTAATAAAAGAAGGTTTCCCACATAATAAATGCTATGGACTCTTTATTAACCCATTCCGGGGAATCCTGGAGAATCTAAGGGTCAGAACAGGGAGGAGGAGGAGGATCCGCCTTGGGTCCCCCTCGCTTCTGACCACGGTTGGGAAGGGGAGAAAGAATAAAAAGTACTCGTGAGAAATGTTCAACACCACGCTCGGCCATTTAGCTGTTAATTTTTTTCAAAAACTGCCCGGTTAGGATAAGAGCCCTGGAGTTTGGCCTGAAAAGTGCTGTCACCCCAAATATTAATCCAATCCGTGACTTTGCTTCCCTTCCACTGACGGGTCTCTGCTGCATCGTCCGCCGTGGTCTCGTTCCCACCTATTTCAACGCAGAATGATGACGTTTGTTGCGTATCAATGACGTACAATTCGGATTTAGGTGGCCTGGCCGGTCAGACGGCGGTCGCAATTGAAAAGATCGGATACGTTTCGGATTCAGGACGGCAAACCCAAGTGGCCTGGGTCGCATTTGAAAAGATCGGATCTGTGTCATTCAGACTGTCATGAAAAGATCGTAATTGGGTCGCATAGGGGCAAAAAAATCGGAATTGGGTCGTTTCAGCCTGCAGTGTGAATGTAGCCTAAGACCTGAAGTGAGGTCCATGCTGTTTTGCTTCTTAGAGGTGTGTCGAGAACAAATTGGCTTGCTGCTGGAAGTTGGATCATGCATTCAGTCTCCACTCCCAGACCGAAAGAGTGCTCAAGGCGGCCGTCAAATAAATCCTTAAATTAGCCGCGTCACTGAATAAGCCGCGTAAGCGCATGTCAAAAGCCGGATATTACGGTACCTGGAAATAAGGCATTATATAGACACAAAGATTGGAGTAAAGGTTGAAACTAAAGGAGATCTGGTTGACATACGTACAAAGGCATATAAAGGTGATGTTATTAGGCAACATATTTCTGGTCTGTATGCATTTTTGACAAACAGGAACCCTCACTCAACTGAATATGTGAAGACATTATGGGAGAAGGAGGCCGGAGTGAACATAACGCCGGAGGAATGGACATCGATATGGAAACACCAATGGAAATGTACTGCTTCACAAAGATGGAGAGAATTTGGATGGAAAAGTTTGATCAGATTCTTTATCACACCTCTTCAAAACACTCATTATGACAGAAACCCTCCGTTATGTTTGTGGGACTGCCCTCTCATCATACCATACTGGACTGATGTACCAACTTTAACAATATGGTGGGAATTAACATTAGAAATATATAAAATGGAAGAACTAACGGCACATTTGAACAACAAAGAAAGCCGGTTTATGGTATGCTGGAAAAAGTGGGTCCAATATGCTAATTTACATATGCCAGATATTATTTCAAAAATACAAACAAATGGATAAACACTGGTCACTCCCAATAGTTCAGTATTCTTATAGTTTATTTAAAAAAACTTTTGTTTCAATCTTTGTATATTAAGAAATTCTAAGCAAATTCAAATTGTAATCTTTATTGTACTCTTTTGTACTGTAAAGCTGAAAACTTAAATACATAAATTAGCCGTATCATTGAATAAGCCGCAGAGTTAAAAGCGTGTGACAAAAGTAGTGGCTTATAATCCGGACATTACGGTATATAGCCCAATATTACAACAATAGTCAGCTCAATGGGCTTCATACCGGTTATTGTATAATAAACATGACATTATAAAATTCAAAAGGTAATGGCTAAACTAAACTAAACAGACTAAACTAAGCTGGGCATTCCTGCCCTTAGACCCTCCTTCTCGGTACGGGAAAAACTCCTAAAAAAACAAATGAAAAAAAAAAGAAGAAACCTCATGGATGTCCACATGAAGGAGGGATCCTCTCCCAGGACGGACAGGCGATGTACCAGAACTCCTTGAGAAGAGTTAGTTTATCTAACCCTACAACTACATGTTTAAATAGTCAAGCAGATGGGCCTCATCCAGATGGAATTGGGGAATGGGTGGGGGTGGGAGACGAGCCAGAGACAGGGTCCATGGCAGCTTTCTCAGCGGAGAAATTGTTTGTGTGTGTGTTAACCTGGGGGCAATGCTGAAAGTGCAGACTCTTCCCAGAAGGGACTGTTACTCACTTATCTACATCCCAATGTGAGAACCGACTCGTTTTCGGGGATTGGAAGGGGCTAGTACTCAGGTTTACTGTGGAATACTCATGAGTGCTAGAATGGATTAAAATAACATTTTGGCGTTGTTTTTTTGTGAGGAATTAACATTATAATACACTTCAAAGCTCAAAAAGGTTGATCTTGCATGATATAGGCCCTTTAAATGAAAAGCAAACAATCCTGCACCAATTGAGATGTTTTTTTTTCTTCTTTCTCCGCAGAAACCTTTAAAACATTGGACACAGATGCAGATGGTCAAATATCCCTCAATTTCTTTCAGGTTTGTCAGCACAATTAGAAAAACCTTAGTATTTCTCTTTTTAAAGATTGTTCATCTTTTATTGGTCCCAGATATTTCTTACATTCTTTGGCTTCCCCCTCTGCTTTCTTCAGTGGATCACCTTGACCATGTTTGCCTAGGCGACCAGACTCGCTCAGCAGTTTGCTGCACCCGGCTCCAGGCATTGGCATCTACTGTTTCAGAAGTGCCTTCTCTGAACCAGTTCTTCCTCTGTTTTCAAATGGATCAGCAGAGCCTACATTCATGATTGTAGGGCCTGCATTGGAGCCATGTGCCAATTTTAAAAAAAGAAATATCCTGTTTTTCTGAATGAAAGAAGCCGTTTCTGTCTCTCCTCTCTACCAATCCTCTTCCTGAATACTGTAGCTTACTCTTGGTGCTGGCAGACATTTTTACCTCCTTGAAACAATGGCTGGTGTTCTTCTAGTAGCATTGTTATATCTTGCTGAAAGTTGCAATTTAGAAACACAGTCTCAAGTTAAACATATGCGATTTGGATCCCAGGTCAGAGATCCAAGTGTAGTTAACATTAGAATAAATCCTTAAGTTTGACAGTAACTGATACTGAGAATCTAAAATGCAAAAAGACCATGAGTGCCATTTCACCCCGTTTTTTATAGATCGAGATCATAGATATGGGTTAGGTAAATAGTTGATAGTAATTTTCATTTGCATGTCAAAAATCATAATCATTTTGTTTATTTATCGTTTGGTAGTCTAAGAGTTCCCTATAATCTACTTTTTTTGTTTATTCTTAATTGCTTTTCATTTATTTCTACTTTTCCATCCATTACATTAAAATGCCTCTGAGTTATGTTAACTTTGTTTTTTTTAACTATTTGATGCTGCATCAACTCTAAGGAGATGAATTAGGTGACTTAAATGAATAGAAAAGAGTTGGCATATATGTGGGTGTTTAGCAGTGCTGATGGCCTTGGCGCAGTCTTCCAACTTTTGGCAAACTTTGTGACCCCCTCCATAAACATCAGAGGGTCCACTCGTGATGATTGAGCGGACCTTTATGTTTATGTAGAGTATAGTATTGCACTGTATTACAGGGAATGCGTTTACTTCTTTGTATCTCAATTTTAATGATCATGCAGGGCTTTTCTGACAAAAGCAACATTTAAAATTGAATCGCTTTTGTGTTTTTTAGAATCAGTATGTTTATGTTTAAGGGGGGTGTGAAGATTTATGCAAGATGGATGGATATGTTTTGAGCATGCAATGTGAAACCTCTCTCTGTCATCCAAATTGATTATATCTGGGAAACAAAGTGTTTACTTTAAGCCTTTAGGTATTTCATATGTTACTAAGACTCTTTAAAGTCAGTTCTACAGCTTTGTTTTGTTTGTTTTTTGGCAAATCAAGTCTATCTGAAACATTTTACATTAAAAAAGCAGCTGTTAAAACTTCACTCTGACCTGTGTTCAGGTACTGCAGTGTAATGCTTATGTAACACTGTTCAATGTTTACAGGGGTAATCGGCCTGGGTCTTTTGAACCTGCACACCTTGCAACTCTGTACTTTACAGTACACCTTTTAATGTTCAACCTCTCAGTTTGAAAATAAAGACTCTCTAATTTTTTGTTTTGCTTTTCCACCATAAATTCTTAAAGACCCACAAAATGGTGTTTTTTAACATGTAATTGCAGCATTTTTCTGATGATGGAGAGCATATATAGAGAAAATTCAGCTTAAAATTGCATTTCTTTGTATTTTTTTTTTATGAAAATATTCTGAATGAGGAGTAGATGAAAAAATGCAGTATGAAAGGCTTGTAGCTGTGACCTAGGTGCTGCAATCAGTGGGTCGCAACCATTGATAGTAAATGAAACTGGACTGACCAAGCCCTCCCCCTTATTGTGCCAAATAGGAAGTACACTCTGGTCCCAAAAACCCAAAATCCCATAGACTTATATTGAGAAATAAACAGCCATGACACTTTTTATGTATGGTAGCATTTGTGTAGCATAATTAAAAATTAAAGTCAATAACAGAAAAATGTTTTCATTTTCAAAATGAAGCTGTATTTGTGGACTCAATTTAAAAAGAAAAAGCAATCCGCCAAACTGCTTTTTCTTTTTCAACACCGCTTATTCTGTCACTTAATTAAAATAATAGGGAAAATGGTATTTGATATTTTATTTTCAAAAAGTTCTCTGGTAAATGTGTAGCAAAATTCAATTAGAAATGTCTAATTTGAAAATTAAAATGGATTAACAGAAATGTGTTTTCATTTTCACATTTTCCATATGAATTTGTGTTTCTATGGGTGTCCAGACAAAATAAAGGCTGATGTTATTCCCACACATTTACATCCAAAATGCTCATTGCGGCATTTTGGAGTTCCTCCAGCACGGATTTTAAAAATTATTAGCAAGCATGCCTTTTATAATAATCATAACCGTAAGCACATTTAGAAGATAAGTCTCCTGCAGCATCCTGCTGATTTTGCTGTTCGAGGACAACTACAGCTCCATGAACAGCTCTAGCAGATTTCGCCATGTTAAACTTTTGCCGTTTGCTGGTTGGACCAACACGCACCGAAGTCATCGCCCCACCTCCCTCCTGGAAATGCTAACTGGAATTGAATAATGCGACAATGTTCGCAGGGTGGATGTGAAAACGAAAATGCAATCCCTTCTTTGTATTATCGTTTTAATTATGACACAGAATAAGCGTTTTCTGGGTGGAAAATGAAAAAGCATTTTGAAGTATTGCTTTTTAATTTTATTTTTGAGTCATTTGTATGGAGTCCTATACTGTTCATAATTAAATAAATAAATATTTAATTAAATAAATAAATATGGCCTCATGAAAATACACAATCAACCAATAAATCTCTCATAAATATATAAAAAGATCATGAAATTGTGAAAAACCTGCACACTGATTTTAAATTAGCCATTATATTATTCAATATATTTCATTTTGCTTTAAAAACCTGTTCATTATTTTAAAACAGCATTTTAAAATATTCATTTTTAATCATGTGGAATATTATTATAATTCTGTCTTTTTTCAGAAGCTCATATTTCAAAATCAATATTTTCCAAAGTAGCTTTCTTTTTATTTCATGTTGCTGTTTTTCACAATGGCGTATTTATTTCATGAAGAGCTTTTTCAGCAGAATGGGTCAATCTGTCAATCAGTGAAAGTGGGCGGTGTCTAAACGCTCATTGGCTCATCCATGGAAATCGACTCATATTCCTCGATACCCGCTCAGCGGTGTGCCAGTCAGAGAGATATTTCAGCGATATCTGCACGGCTTTGCTGACATTAGAGATCAAATAGAGACAAACAATCTGTCTGCTGCAGAAGATGCAAACATGGACGACTCTGTTTTTGTAGTTTGAGGGTTTGTGTGGACCAAAGCACAGAGAGGAGCTCCGGTCGTCCACGTCTATAAGTCCACACTCCTCATTCTCACGCCGTTCACTCAGAGCTCACATCGTGCCTTATGTCGGCTGCAGGAGGCGAGCTGGCGGACCGATAGAGAATGAGACCAGGAGCTGCGCAAAGCGGAACAAGCCTGCTGAGGCCTCCTGAACCTTATATTTTTCTATTTTCAATGGGAAAATGATTATAATCAGGTCCTCTGATTTTATTCCCCCCCCCTTCAAAATGTTGAACCGTTCCTGCGATGACGTTTCTGACCGTGGTCCGAAAACGCAGCGGAGATCCGGGATTGATTGGGCAATTCTGCAGCCGGGGTTTACTCCAAGAATCAGGCTCTGCACTTTGGAGGAAACCTTTTTTTATTATTACTTTTTCCGGGGGATAGGGCAACAGACCCTTAATTTGCGCTCACACATACAATCTCGCGCTGCCTGGGCGCTCTGATTTACACGTAATTTAAGACGTTTGACTGCAGGAACTGTAGCAGAGACTCTCTGGGATGATTTCATGAACTCAAACATGGAAACATTGTTATCATGTGAAATATTCAAAATAAATAAACCTGATCTTTTAACACTCTATGTACATTGTGCATCCATGCATTTTTACTGAGATAAGCGCAGGCAACCGCTCCATGTGGCTATCAGGCTAAAAACATTAGCTGGTAGCCCATCCCACACGCCGCATGTTGCGTTCATGGAACTCCAGTTCATAGACGTTCTGTGGAACTCCACAACCACCCAGCCTAACTTAGACCACTACTAGATGTTAATGAGAAGATGAAAATTGCCGAACCGACCACAAAACCACCTGAATTATGCACACTCGCCCAAAGCCACTTTTATCCGCAAATTTAGAACAAAAACTGCCCAATTTTGGGTAACACTGTGGATGTGTTGAGGTGCATACTCCCCCTAGTGTTGAGGAGTGTGCATCGCGCCGTCACGTTTGCTGAAACATCTTCGATCGATGTAGTCAGGGTGCTGCTGCTCATGTCTGAGTAAAGGAATAGCCAATCACAAAAGTGTCTCCGCCTTGTCTAGTTTGATTGACAGATAGACTCATTCTGCTGAAAAAGCTCTTCATGAAATAAATACGCCATTGTGAAAAACAGCAACATGAAATAAAAAGAAAGCTACTTTGGAAAATATTGATTTTGAAATCCAAGGTTCTGAAAAAAGACGTAGAATTATAATAATATTCCACATGACTAAAATGAATATTTTAAAATGCTGTTTTAAAATAATGAACAGGTTTTTAAAGCAAAATGAAATATATTGAATAATACAATGGCTAATTTAAAATCAGTGTGCAGGTTTTTCACAATTTCATGATCTTTTTATTTATTTATAAGAGATTTTTTGGTTGATTGTGTATTTGCATGAGTTCATATTTATTTATTTAATTAAATATTTATTTATTTAATTATGAACAGTATAGGACTCCATACATTTGATGCAGTTACACTGTGAAAATGAAAACGCATTTCTGTTAATCCATTTTAATAGTCAAGATATTTCTAATTGAATTTTGCTACACATTTACTAGAAAACCTTTTGAAAATGAAATGTCAAATACCATTTTCTTTATCATTTTAATTAAGTGATAAATTGAGCAGTGTTGAAGAAAAAGAAAAAGTGGTTTGGCGGATTGCATTTTCTTTTTAAATTTGAGTCAACAAAAGCAGCTTCTTTTTGAAAATGAAAAGGCATTTCTGGTATCTACTTTTATTTTTTATTATGCTACAGAAATGCTTCCATAATTATGTTTGTCAGAATTTTTTTTTTAACATGTCCTTGCTAATCTCAAATTTTTTTAATGATATTTTTGCTTTAGCACAAGTTGTTCAAGTTATAAACTGACCAATCGGATGCCTCAATAAAAGTTGCCAGCTTCGCGTTGAAGATTTGACATTTGGTTGGAACCGGAAGCAAGGCATTTTCTATAGCTGACGTCACACGCAATTTGTCCAGTTATATTACAGTCAGTGGTCACAACCTCCCTGCTCCGCTCCATTCTGAAGCATCCACTTGTAAATGACTAGATCCATGTATGTTTTTGTTTTTCTGATCTGAGCTGGCATCGGGTTGAAAACTATGCCTGGATAGCTGCGATTATAGCTTGCCATTTTTGTTGCATGGGTAATGTTAGGTTGGTGATGTGAGTGGCTGTAAGCAATTAACCCTTGTGCTATCCTAGGCACGTTAACATTGTGAGTGCGGTCATCTAGACCCCACACGACAGTGCCCTGAACTTTTTTCTTCAATGATTTGTGATCTTCACTGGTGTCTATGGATTACATGAAATCCTCTCCACCTTTATGCACCTTTGTCATTTTTTATTTGATTTGATTTTAAATGGTTTATTTCAAGCAATCTAATAGGAATAATACACAAAATCAATACAATCATCAGTTATACATTCGTACAATAACTAATCAAACTTTGGATAATTAGACATATAGATAAATATTGCTTAAAAGGGAGTGGAAGGAAGCAAACTTATATAATCCCATCCCTGTTCCACCATAACCATTTTAGAACATGATTTATCAATATCCGGTTCCAAACTTTTATCAGACAGAATTAAGAATCTTGCAATATCAATGAAGCACATGACAAAGATGAATTACTTAAATTATTTTGTAAAAAATAACTTTTAGAAATCAACATGGCAATGAAGTATCCAAATATATGAAGATTATGTTACTTTTACATTGATATGATTAAAAAACAATACTATATCAGTAAAATAGACATATCCCTGTTTCAGGAATTTTCATAGCAAAATTTGATCAAGTATCAAAAGTTAAAGGTATGTGCAAACTTATGTTACATTAGAAAAATCATGAATCAATTTATCAATTTTTATTTTGGAGCAAATGAAGTAGTATCATGTAAAATCGATCAATTTAACCATTTTCAATAATTGATTAATCATTTTATTTTTTATTTTTTTTGTATTTCTATTTATTTTTTCATTTATTTTTTTCATTTTTTTCTGATAAAGTATGCTGTGAAGTAAAATAAGAAGGGTCCATATTTTGTCGAATGACCAAGGTTGGCATTTCTTCTTCTTCTGATTAACAGCCTTTCTTTTTGGTTTAAACAGTTTATAGTTCTCTTCGATGTTATGTCTGCAGACATTAAATAGAGGTCCATATTCTTCTTCAGCTGATAACAGCGGCGCCTAAGAGTTGAGGTCAACTTGTCTGCAGGTCAGAGCTTTGCTGTTACTTAGGTCACTTCAGACCTTTGGAGAAAATTATGAATCTAGGTGTCAAATTTCTTGAAATTATTTGGGTCTTTGATTTATTACTCTATGTTGTTTCAGATGTCCGTGATCAAAAACTTCTCAAAGTCCTTCATATTGTTCACAACCAGAACCTTGGACCGGTCCAGTGGACCGAGTGGTTTGACGTAAATCCTGCAGCCTTTAACCCAAGTGTTCTCAATCTGCTTACGCTTCCTGAGAAGCCTGGCATGTTTGGCGATTTCTGCATTCCTTCTGGTCAGATGGTCGTTCAGATAACCAGCAGAACCTTTCAGATTCTTCTTTTGATTCATCAGAGCTAGCTTGTGTTTTTGATTCACAAACCTGATGAGGATCGCTGGTTTATCCGTCTCCTTTCTCCTGGGGAGCGGGTGGCAGGTCTCGATGGTGTTTAGATCCAGAGAAATCCCTTTAGACGTGAGAAATGATTCCACTTGATCCAGAGACTCTCCACCGCTCTCCGTTTGAGAGGGACTGCTAGCAATACTAGCGCTATTAGCTTTAGCAATGCTAACTCCAGCTGCATTTAGCTTTGCCCGAGGTTTGATCGGTAATCCAGTGAGAATGACATTATTCATCCTTGTTGTTTCACATCGTCCAGTCTTTTCTCCAAGATGTCGACCCGGTTTTCTCGTTGCTCGTTTTGAGCTCGGAATCTTCGAAGGTCTTCCATTAGATCCAAGATCGGAGTTAGCTTAGCATTCACTTGTTCCATAAAGGGATACAAAGCAGCTTAGATATCATCAAGAGACTTTTTAAGGTCTTCGTAGTCAGTGTTTTTCTTGGGGGCCATGGTCAGCTCTCTTTTTTAGAGAAAATGAATTTTTTAAGTCATTTGAAGATAGCTGTATAGCAGCAGCAAGCCACACACGCGTCCGCGCTGCAACCCGGAACCAGAATGGTAGGGAGAACACGTCAAGGGTCATCTTGAAACCATAGTATAGCACGAGGGTTAATAAGAGAGCTTTCAGTAATGGGATGGGGAAAGGGGGACACAACTCAGAGGTAAATTTCTAATGAACTTCTAGAAATACACAAGTTTTATGATTTGGGCTAAAATGGCATAATTATAATTAAAAGACTACTGAGTAACTTTTCACAATAGATCAAAAGAGGATGAGAGTCAGACTTTAAACAACAGTAAATAATGATTTGTGTTTGAGTGATAGAAGTGTGATTTAAAGAAAAAAGTTTAAATAACCACACAAACTGAATTCAGTAATAAATAACACTTTTAGTAACAACAGTCATATTTAAAAAAAAAGAACTTATACACTTAGTGTACACATGTTAACCAGCAATGTTACATTTAAGGTAAATTTATGATAATTAAGTTAAATTGCGATGGTTTTTAAAAGTGGATCATGAGATTGAAAAATAATACACAGAAATATCAATGGAGACTCATTTAGAAAGGTTCTATAGCAGAAAAAGTTTTTAAAATCCTTTAAAAAATGTTTCCACTAAAACACAAAAAAGACTCAAAGCCAATTAAAGGAATGAGTGTCCTATACAGCACAGAGGAGAGAACATAGAGACAAATTTGACAGTTTTTGATCCTCAAACTTGTACACAAAGACAGATTTTCTTTGGTTTGACAGTATAGGTGAGCCATAACTATTTAATTGTCCTTGTCCATGCACATAGAGAACATTATAAAGATTCTTCTCAGATGTAGCTGTTGTTGTGCTCGATCCTGGTCACCATGGTGGAAACCAGGTGCTCCATCTGTAAGCCTCGCTGCTTGCCGGCTTGAAGGACCTCTTCATGGTTGGCCTTCTCTTCACTGTCGTAGTCCATCACCACCTGATTAGTGATTAGCGAGAGCGCGAAGACGCGCATGCCACAGTGGCGTGCAACCACCACTTCATGGACTGTGCTCATGCCTACAGAGGAAAAGATCACGTTAATGTTTGACATGTGATATTAGGCTGTTTAGAAACTCAACTATAACATTAATTTTAAGGGTTGGGTTGATAAAATGGATTCATCAATCTGAATCAATCCAAGCTTAATAGTTCAAGAATTCATCCATTTAAGTATAGATCAATCTTTTATGCCTTTCCTTTTCCAGTGACCTAATGCATAACAGCAATAACACCAAAGTCTGCAAGCTTGATGCTAACCTGTATTGGAATTTCCCGTAGGATGGCTAGTGCTAACGCTCAGTCGAACTAAACATGCATTATTGATGAATCGAAGAGCTTTATAAACTTACAGGCAGGAATTTTCCAAACTTAAGGAAACCTTTTTTTAAAGCAACTTTTTGTGGACTAAAGCACAGTTTTTTGCTCAAAGCTTGTGGAATAAAGTGTAATGCTATAGCGCGAGCGCCACTTAATGGCCAAACGGAAACACCTTCCAGGAGAGGCAGAACATACATTTTTTTAATATGGGCCAGTTTACTGCCTTTATTATGTTAATGATCTGCCCCTTTTTGATGGAGCTTCTTTGTTTGAGAAATTATGTAACACTCTATGGTGTTAACAATTTCATTGTTTTAGTACTTCAATGATACATTTTACAGTATGTGAAGTGTATCAGATTAATATGAATATCTTCAAAACGTATTTACAAACTTTGTATTTCTGTACAAATTGAATTTTGAATTGAATCTAATCAAGTGGATCGAAAGAATTGAAAAAACATAATGGAATCGATTAAAGGCAAGCTCTGGTGACTTGAATCGGCTGTAGAAATTATTGGTGATACCCTGTCCTAGTATTTCAATATGATGCTCCTACAGTTTTCAACTCTGTTTGCTAAACTTGAAATTTTATGAGCTTGTTTGCTTAATTTTAAATAAAATGCTTTGCTGTAAAAAACAAACATTTTAATCTGACAAATAACTTGATATTTGAAAAATACAAATGTATTTAAAGCTGCTCACCAACTGCGTCCGCGCCCAGTTTGTGCAGCATGCGGCACTCAGCAATTGTCTCAAATGAAGGACCGCCAAGTGCACAGTAGACGCCCTCCTTCAAGAAATCTCCATATCCCAGCTCCTGACCCACGTCCATGCCCAGCTGCTGCAGCTCTCGGTCATATGCGTCTGACATGCAGGGGAAGCGGACACCAAACCTGTGAAAAAGTGTGGGGTCTGGGTAAGGAATGTCTTTACGCTGAAAGGCAGTAAAAAGAAGGAAATGACAAAAAAATCCACCTCTCGTCGTTTGGTCCAACCAGAGGGTTGTTCCCAGCAAAGCCAGGTAGGTTGATGTGGTCTTTGATCACCATGATGTCTCCCACCTTGAAGTCCTCATTCAGCCCCCCAGCAGCATTAGTCAGTATCACTGTCTCAACACCAAGTAGCTTAAAGATGCGTATAGGCAGTGTGATCTGAAAGCAAACATGCATTTTTAATGATGAAGAACATGCAGCAGAGCAGAGGGGGGTTGATCTGGAGCTGGAACACTCACCCTCTGGACTGCGTAACCCTCATAGAGGTGGAAGCGACCCTGCATGCAAACGCATGCCCTTCCCTTCAAGGTGCCAAACACCAGCCGTCCTGCATGTCCGTGCACTGAAAAAAAAAGTTGTAAATATCCCCAGGGTGCAGAGTGGGAAGTTCTCAGCTCAGATGTTTGATTCACTCACCTGTGCTCTGCGGAAAGTTGGGGATATCCTTGTAGTTGAAGGCCACCTGGTCCTTTAACATCTCAGCCAGCCCTCCAAGTCCCGATCCACAAACAATACCAACTCTGGGCTGAATGTCCGTCTGTGCTAACAGCCAATCAGCAGTGGCTTTGCAGTCATCGTAGCTGTAGCTAGAAATCATTAAAAAGAGGAGGCATTCATGCTGGCACTCATCTATCTAAGAAAGGTCCTTACACTCAACAGAAATATAGATTTTCACTGTAATTATTTCGGAGCAGTCGGTCAAAAGAGATCACAGTCTAATAACAATGTGATCCCTATTTGGCAGCCGCATTGGCTGCCAAACAGTGACGCGCGCATGCGCGTCTCTTTGGCCTTCATGCCCGCACATGCTGTCATATTTCATGACGTGTCCAGCGTCCCGACTGAGCAATAAAGAATCCACGTGCTCTGCAGCATACTAAAATATTATCTTCACAGGAGAACTTACCCTTTATTTGCCTCCGGAAACATCACTACAGATCAATTTTTTTTTTTTTGGAGAAGTAAAAATGCGCTCCAAATTCCAAGATGGAAGACTTTTGATTTTATTTTTAGTTTCAAACTTTTAAAAGATTTTCTTCTTCTTCTTCTTCTTCTTCTTCTTCTTCGTCTCTCAAGTTAAAGCTTCTTCTCCGTGGTCCCAGGCGACGCGGAGCTCTTTTCTGTCCAGCCTGAGAAGAAGGATTGGTCGCCGAATTTATTATAGGCACAGACCTCCCCTCCTCCTCCCATCCCGTGCTTCGTGTAATGACGCACGACAAGCTGCAGCGTCATTGGCTCTGCAGTCACACCTTCGCCTTTTTCATGAATAGTTAAAAAAAAAAAGTTAAAAATTCACTTTATAATAACAAGAACTTCCCAGCACCACTATTGTGCTGTTCACTTCAGCTGTAAAATCTGAATCTTTATCAGCAGAAAGCGGCAATCTTCTCCAAACATCTGCTGATTTATTGTTCAGGAAAGGATCAGTCAGTACATTATTGATTTATGGCGCATTCCAGTTATGCCAATAAATGCAAAACAAGACATGACGCCATATTTCTGCGTGAATAAGTAACATTTTGCTTTAAACAACACATGCTTGGTGCTCCTGCCGTTTACACATTTCCAGTATCAACAATAACAGCAGCAAGGATTCACATATATATATATATATATATATATATATATATATATATATATATATATATATATATATATATATATATATATATATGGGATATAAATATAAGGAAAATCATTTAATTTCTAAAACTAAGTGACTTATTTGGAAATTGTTACTCTACAATACAGGAACTTTGAAGGTACTTTGAAGAAAAAACTAAATAAAATCTAAAAAAAAAAAAAAAAAAGAAATTGAGGAGAGGGACCAAAGGAATACAAAGTACAGTAAGTGATACCAAAAAATCTTGTCTATTTAAAAAATAAGACTAAAGTGACTTATCAAAAATATATTAGTTCACAAAGCACGTCTTAGTACAAGATACTAAAAAATAGAAAAGTGTTTATTTTTGTTTTAAAGATTCCGAGAAGGGGATTAATTTTTTAAAAATATAAAAACAAGAATAAACATATAAACACTGAGCATTCTATGATTAAGTTTTACATGATTATGAACTTTTGGCTAAAATGGGTAGTGTTTTTGTAATTAAACTTTATTAACTTTTCAAGAAAATAACACAAGGTGCACACAAAATAGGTTACAATAACATGTTGGGATGTTTTCTTAAAGCAGTTACTAAATACTTTAAAATATCAAATGTGGACTTACGGTCAAACTTGTTTCAGGGAATTGTTATGCCAAAGAGCCAGGCAGATGAAAAAACAAAAATAAAAAGTTCAAAATAAATAAATAAATAAAATGTCAGCTACATCAGCTATTTCTCGAGGAAGGTGATCCAGATAAGGCTGCCACGACTTATGGAAAATGTCTGGGTTAATTTTTTGAATGTTTAATAAAAATGTTTTTTTTAATTAATTTTTGCATGATGTATTTTTTTCCCTGTAGGCTACGTCTAGCACAAAAGCTGCTTCCTCAATAACCCCTTAATCCATTTCAGATAATGTTTTACAAGGTGCGTTTATGATGTTTTGTTCTATCATGTGTACGCTTGCCTCACGTGTATGCTTGTGTTCCTGAATTAAACGTCATTGGCACCTGCACATAACGTTTGTATTATAATTGAGAACATTTAGTTTATCAGGATGTAAAAAAAAATGAACATCTGCTGAATCAGTAATCATGATTGCACTTTAATCCGCATGCAATCATAAGGAAGGTCACCTTGACTGAATAACTAGTAATACATTTTCTCTTATAATAAATGTGAAATAGAACTATGACATGCATTAATGAATGTGAGAGCGCAATGAGAGTATTAACCCTTGTGCTATCCTAGGCACTTTAACATTGGGAGTTAACATTCTAGACCCACTCTTCAGACAGTGCTCTAAACCTTTTTTTCTTCAACATTTCAGATCTTCTACTGGTGTCCATGGATTACATGACATCTTTCCACCTTTATCCACCTTTGTCATGGAAGGAATAACACGTCAAAGTAAGGATGGGGTCATCTAAGAGAGCACAAGGGTTAAAAGACAAGACAACTAATCTTTTCTGGAGACAGAGGCGGTCCTGCTGAAGCTTGTTGTCCTGGGAAAAACGCTGGATGGTGTTTCTCCAACCCCATTCATGCTCCACCCCCATAAGTCAAAGCCTGCATACATACAAACATAAGAACAAACTATTATTTGATTTACTTTATTATTCATTTAAGCAAAATATACTGGTGTAGTTGAATTCACAATTGAGATATAGTATGTAAGTTAGTTGACACTTGACATGCATCAGTTAATGTTTTCTTTTTGAAGGCTGGCTGTTTCTGGTATAATGTTCCACTTTTTTTTCTTCAGCTGAAAACAACCCTGACACATATTATGAATTACTGTAATTACGTCAGACAATTTCTATTGGCTTAAGAATGGACACCACTGAAACTAATAGATGTATTCAGACTGGGAAAACTGTTTGTTCTATTATTTTACAATATTTTTTAAATAAATCAACACTTAATTTGAAGTAAAGTTGTTTTTTACAATTGTGGAAAGTACACTGATAAATATAAGCGGATAAAAACAATTTTGGTATATTTGCAAAAGTATTTTATGATCAACTTTGATAAATGATTTCTTTGAAGTCTGGCCAATGTAATGAAAGAGCCTTTTTTAACCCTTGTGCTATTCTAGGCACTTTAACATTAAGAGTTGGGTCATCTAGACCCACTAGACAGTGCTCAGAACCTTTGTTCTTCATGATTTGTGATCTTCACTGGTTTCCATGGATTACATGGAAATCCTCTACTTTTATCCACCCTTTTTGCTTCAGCGGTAGGAGAATATAGTCAATGTAAGGGTGGGGTCATCTAAGATGGGCACAAGGGTTACTTGATTCCTGTGAGATTGGATCCTAGTTATTGTGTCTTCAGGCCTAAACCCTTGTTCTTTTCAGTGACTTCTTTATTCTTTTAGTTTTTAGGCTAAGTGACTTGACGTGGTACAGAAACATTTTTTTCACAGAAGTCAGGACTCAATCTGTAACATTTTCCCTGCAAAACATTTTTTTTTCCAACAGAGCAATCAAGATCACACAGTAACAAATTCTTATTTCAGTACCTGCTTTGTCCAGATGGACAATGGTCTCAGTGAGAAGATGGCAAACGCAATGTTTGTACAATGAGTGGGTTCAAATGAGATAAAGTGCAGCCATCAGAAAAAATCACTGCTTCACCCAGTAAGGGGTGCCAGAAGAAACTATTTTCATACAGAAAAAACATGTCTAATTTCTAATGTTGTAAAATGTGGGCAAAGAAGTGCCCATCCATCTATTTTCTAAACCTACTCAATCCCTTTGGTTCACTGTGTTGTTGGATCCTATCCCAACTACTGTTTCAGCATAGTGGCAGGGCCTGGGACAGGTCATCAGTCTGTTGCAGGGCATCTAAATAGCTTTTAAACCAAATTTCTTCTTCTTTTACTACAGCAATATTTTTTATTTCAAATTAACACTTGTGTAAAATCTCAAATTGAAACCAAAAGTTGTCCTAAGGTGCCTCACAAAAATCAAGAAGCACCAAATAATGCTTAAAATAAATTGCAGTTAATTAATTCATGTTGATTCGACTGCATTAGAGTGGCAAACTTTCTTGATTACGAGTAACCACAGATATGTTCTAGGGTAACATGGAAAATACGGCAACAGTTTCTAAGCGACAAGTGTTGGGAAACACTGAGCTGAATCATCCTGTCTGGCATTATCATTTTGGTGAAAAGGTATGCTAAGGGGGAACAAAGCTGCAGGTTGTTTGAGGTGCCAATCGAGCACCTAATGTATTAAGTGATCGAAAACCCACAATTAAACTATCACACTCACTGGTGAACATCCAGGGCTAAGACATTGAAACTGTGGAAAGATTATAATATCTGGGTGTTCACCTCCATAACAAACTGGACTGGTCCAATACCATGATGCCTGTAAAGGAAGGACCAGAGTCGATTCAATTGCTGAGAAGACTTTGTTCTTTTGGTGTGCAGAAAAGCTGCTCAGGACCTTTTATGACACTGTGGGGGCCTTTGTGGTCCTTTATGGAGTTGTGTGCTGGGCGGGGGGCAGTACAGACAGAGACAGGTGGAGGCTTAACTAACTGGTTAGCTGGGCCGGTCTTCCTGGACTGCACACTCAGAGTCCATCGGTGAGGGTGGCACAGGAGGATGTTGGCTGCTTAACATCCATCATGGGTTAACCCTCCCAACCCCTGCACCAAACTGTAGAGAGATCTCGACCAGCCTTCAGCACCAGACTGTTACACCCAAGCAGTGCAGAAGGAGCGCTACTGCAGATCATTCCTCCCCACAGCCATCAAACTGCACAACACTGTGTTACAGTGACACTCCACGGACCCTCTGGGTAATTTGCGTTTTTTTTTCTCATTCAGTCATTTTATTTATTTTGCAAAACTGCTACATTTTTTCAGTTGTTTTTTATTCTTCTTGTGTATTTTACCATGGCTATTGTTGCTGTTTGTACTTCGTGGATGTCTTTTTTTTGCTGCTGGAGACGAGAACATTTTCCCTTTGTGGAATACATAAAGTGTATCTCCCTCTCCTCTCTCTCCTCTCCCTCTCCTCTCTCCTCTCCTTGTCTTGTCTTGTCTTGTCTTGTCTTGTCTTCTTTCTCTTGTCTTCTTGTCTTCTTCTTCTTTCTTGTCTTCTTTCTTCTTGTCTTCTTTCTCTTTCTTCTTCTTCTCTTCTGATCTTATCTTATCTTAATTTGCAACCAAAACATATAACCCAAAGCATAATCATATTTCTCAACTGCCAATTTGTTTTCTCACCATTCTGAAATCGTCGTTTTGAGTTGCGCTTTTATTCTTAAATAGTCTTTTTGAGTCACGCTTTTATTTTTTGCGCCTTGCTTTTATTTTTTCCGGTTTCGATTGTAAAACCTATTTCAGTTAAAAGGAGATGTCTGTGAGCCTGGCCTGAAAGCCTTTGCATCACACCAGGGTCCTGGTGGGCTCGGCTCGTGCTCAAATGGGATGGCGGATACTCAGAATTGGGGTGCTTGGTCTGGGGGGTTGGGGGCTCATGGGTGAAGACCTGTACATGGGGCCCCATGAGTAGGCTACTCTTCTGGCTGGCTGAGCTTGCACTCTTTGTGCTTGTGCCCCCCTGCTCTCATGGTATTGGGGGGGCTGTGGCTGTGTCCTGGTTCCAGGGCAGCCATGTACGTTGTATGAGTTTTGGTGTGACCGGGCATTCCATCTCTTCTTACATTCCATCATTCACCACAGTAGAACACTCACCTAAGCACAGATGCCATCTCACCTTTGCACAAATATTATATGTGACAGAATGAAATTCTTTACATGTGTTTGTATGCAAAAATGTATTGTGTATTGTGTATGTGTTGACATGTTTTGAATGAAGATTTTTTGGGAGCCAACAGGAAGGAATGCTGGTAACATTTATGTGTATGTGTGGATAGGCCTCACACCTTTTGACTAACATCTAAACAGTTAAACCTATGATTCTATCCCACCCCACCCCCCATTCCTTAATTATCCTACAACCTCCTTAACCCATCCCCTCTTTATTTCCTCCTCTTTCATCCCCTATCTTTTGTACCTATATCCCCTGTCTCTAACATCCCACTCTTTCTGTCTGACAGGTCCAACAAAAAAACTAAAAAAATCTAAATGATATAAAATTTAGTCTAAATTACAAAAAGGGTTTTATAAATATAAACCTTTTGCATCAGACAATGTCTAACCCCTGTTGTAACAGTAAAATCTGTTCAACACTAGAGGCCTTCAGCTATTCATCTGTCTGATCAGCTGTTAGACAGGACAAGTTAAAAACACCAAAAAACAAATTTTATTAGAGTAGGTCTAATAGCATTTATTTTTATTTTCTTATTCTTGCATAAGAACGAGTTAAAACATTGAAAATAATATTGTAATTGCATTTTGATGCATTTAGAGCTGATGATTAGTTTTAAGATAAGTGCATCATGAATAAGCTTGTGCTGGTAGCCAAATTACATAACAAGTTGGGAGATGTGTCCATGTTATGTCTGCTTCAGTACATGGAATGTGTGGCTAAAAAGCTAATTTTATTAATATTAAATTGTTCTTCCCAGCAAAGACAGAGGACATAATCTTTTTGCATTGAGTTACCATCTATATTTTAGAACTAAAATTCATAAAGGAAGGATCAAAATTGATGTGATACCTCAAAATCAGATAACAGCAAAAGGTAATTGAATGACTAGTTTTAATTTGTCCAATGTAAAAACTTTTCAATTTTAAAGGATTTACAAATGTTCTTGTTCAATTTTCTGTACTGTATATTCTGTACAAACAGCAAAAGCGCCCCCTCACATGGAAGTGAAACTGTACTTTGCAAGTGCAAATAAGTCAACATTTACTTTGCTTCAGATAACCTTTGTAGGTTTACGTAAGTCATTTTCAGGACATAGACCAGACACAAAAAAGTTTCAGTCTCATTCTAATGATTCTTCGGCAGTTGTTTCACTTCCAAAGCGCCACCATAACAGTTGTTTTTCTCCTCAGAGGTGACAACCCCTTTGTTTGTGTTATGACATCCTCACATTTCTCATTCTCTTGATGGTAGGTGGTTTATTTGATAAATACAAAGGACTTTGACCTGTTGACCTTTCCATCCCTCCTCTTGTATACAGCTCACACGCCTGGCTTGGCTTAATGAGCTGAGGCCAACCTAATTTATGACATAAGGGATACAACATTCCTATTTTACTGTTTTCGCTAAGACTGACAGGACAGTAAAATATGTGTTCTTCCTGCAGTAAAATGGAAAATATTTTCATATATGAAATAAATGCTGTCAACAGCATGCAAATGAATGAAACTCAGTAGGTTTTGCAAGAGAGAGTAATTCTTATGTAGAGCTTGGTCTTTGATATTTGTCCTTAATAGCGTTGCAGAGGCTGCTGCAACACGCCATTTTTGTTGCATAGGTAATGATAGCCTCTCAGTGAACCGCTGCCTTAATGTGGTGGAGGGGTTTGAGACCTATCCCAAGAGCTAAGCTATCTGGGGCTTTTGCCCATTGTGGTGTCTACCGTGGTAGACAGCTCCTGGGTGACGAGCCAAAGAGCGATTCAGAAACCCCTTTATGAGAAAAATACTACAAGATTCTTACCACAAATCAGATTATGCGTTCAAGCGGGCAATCAACGTAGCTTTTCAATTTCGTGTGCATTGATGGTACCTCGTGGTGTATTGAAGGCAAGTGCCCCAGCAGCAGGGGTGGAGCTACAGGGGGGCCAGGGGGGAAACTGTCCTTCAGAAGAAAGCCCTGCCCAACACTTTCCCCCCAATTTCTTAGTCAATTAGTCACTAGCCTCTACTTGGACAAAAGTAATTCACTTGATCGGAAGGAAAACGTGTCATGTAAACACGCCATATACATGGATTCTGATCCAGACTCATTATGGATCAAAATTACTTTCCGATTGAGATAGGTGGGTTGTGCCGATTGTTTATCCGATCGTGTTCCATGTAAACAGCTCATTCCGATCGTATGTCACTACTGCTCTGGTTTACGTCATGCACAGAAGGTGCAGTGCTTCAGAGAAGGCTTTGGAGCACATACAGCTACCAGACTCAGGAGAACTGTGTGTCCAAGCAGAACTGTGTGTCCAAGCAGAGCTTGGACCGCCAGCTCACACTGTCACGATTGCAGCTGCCAGCTGCATTCCCCCTCCTCCCTCTGTGTTCTCACTAGCTTCTCAGCTGTTCTCTATTTTCAATTAGTGTGTTTAGTTATTAAGCTTTTGTCTTTGTGTCTTGTTGTCGTGAAAACTTGTTTTAGTATCCTGTCTTGTCTCGCTGGTTTGGGAGAAGTTGGTTTTAAACTCTTGACTTCACACCTGGACCTCGAGTCCTTCCTGCTCCTAAGTCCTTTCTGGTTACGGAAGTCGTGAATATTACACTGCGACTACACAGACCCAGCGGGAGTGTTTGCATTCTAGGTTCTTACTCTGGTTCATCTGCTTATTGTGGTCCTACTGGAGCCGTGGTTTTCTGGTTTTGACTCTCATTTAGTTGCACGGGTTGCATGTCTGTAGGCGTAGCAGCTCCATGACCGCCAGATTGGAGAAGGTTCCTCTCCGCTCGCTTCGAAGATCCAACTGGGCCATCCTGAGTCGCTCGCGGTACTGCTGAGGACTGTCGGGATGCTCTTTCTTCCTGCCGCCCATTTGACTTTAATCCGAGCGATTTCGCCTCTGAGCAGAGCAAAGTGGCGTTTGCTTTGAGCTACCTGACGGGCCGAGCAAAGCGATGGGGGCTGGCGGAGTGGGCTCGCGGAGCTGAACTGTGCCGCTCCTTCCGGACGTTTTCCTCCCAACTTCTCAGGGTGTTTGATCCTAGCACACCCCACCGAGTAGCCGCTTCAGAGCTTCTCCGTCTCCAGCAAGGAGTTCGCAGCGTCTCGGATTACGCGGTGGATTTCCAGATTCTGGCTGCTGTTAAATCTGCTGGTCGGCGAGGAGCTGCGGATCGCCTTTTCTTCAGGGTCTCTGCAGCGCGCTCAAGGACGAGCTGGCGGCGAGGGAGATTCCGGAGGATCTAGAGGAGCTGATCGATCTGGCGGTGCGCCTCGATCGGAGAATGAGGGAGCGGGGTCCACAGCCACAAAGAATCTCTTCCTGTCTGCCGCCTTCCCGGAGGAGTTCCCACCACTCCGGATCCAGCCACCTGACTTAAACAGGTTTCCCTCTCCCGAATGCACCTGGGTTCTGGACGTTCAATCCCTGCAGAACGTTTATGCCAAAGTAGAAAATGTGTTTGTACTGTGGGCAGTCTGGTCACTTCATCCACAACTGTCCGGGGAAGCGCCAGGGTTCACCCGCTGGGAGGGACCTGGTGACCCGCGTTTCTTCTTTTTCTCCCCCCACTCGACCAAGATCTTGGTGACTTATGCAGAAGCACAAGAGGAGTTTGAGATTCTTATTGACTCTGGTTCAGATGGAGATCTGATCTCATGGTGAGGTAAGCAGACTTAGATCTGCTGGAAGCTCTGCCTCCTCCTACTCATCCATGCCATAAACGGGTCCATTATTCACACAGTTACTGCACGTACTGTGAATGTTAAGGTATGTGTCAGGAAACCACTCTGAACTCATGAGGTTTTATGTAGTGAACTCTCTGAAACCTCAAGTAATATTGGGTTTTCCCTCGTTGTGTAGACACACACCCCATATTGCTGACTGGACTCTGGACGTGTTGTCCTGGGAGTTCTTACTGTCTCATAAATTGTTTAAATGCTGCCTCCTGTTGCCCTCGTCTGTAAAACCCTTTCTGAAACCTCTAGATCTCAGTTCTGTTCCTCCTGCTTATCATGACCTTGGTGCAGTGTTCAGCAAGATTCGAGCCAGTTCTCTACCCCCATCGCTCCACGATTGTGCCAGATCTTTCTACCGGGGACGAACCTCCTAAGGGCACATATATCCCTCTGCCCCACCTGAGCAGGGGGGCCATGGAGGATTACATTCAGGAGAGCTCCCCAGGGCTGAATAATCCGTCCCTCTCTACCCCATGGGGCAGGATTCTTCTTTGTAGGCAAACGAGATGGGGGTTTGAGGCCTTGCATAGACTACAGGGGACTAAATAATATCACGGTTCGGAACACTTATCCTTTACCTCTCTTACAGTCTGCTTTTGATCTATTAAAGGGAGCCCAGATCTTCACCAAATTGGACCTCCGAAGTGCTTATCATCTGATCCGCATTCGAGAGGGGGATGAGTGGAAGACCGCCTTCAACACCCCTAGTGGACATTTCGAATATTTGGTCATGCCTTTTGGACTTACTAATGCACCTGCCATTTTTCAGGCTTTGATTAATGATGTTCTCAAGGACATGATAAATAAGTTTGTGTTTGTTTATCTGGATGATATTTTGATTTTTTCTCCAGACCTCGAGACTCATGTGCAGCACGTCAGAGCCGTACTCAGCGCCTTCTTGAGAACCAACTGTATTGCAAGGCCGAGAAGTGTGAATTCCACACCACTCACACAAGATTCCTCGGTCATGTAGTTACTCCTGGGTCCATCCAGATGGATGAAGACAAAGTGAAGGCTGTTTTGGAGTGGCCGGTTCCTACCGGGCGCAAACAACTCCAGCGTTTCCTAGGTTTCGCAAATTTCTACCGGCGGTTCATCAGGAGGCTTTGTATGCGTATGCACCCCCTTTCACAGACTACGATCAGCTAAGGTAATGCTTTCCATCTGGGACGAGGTAAGTAGATGGGGCGTTTATCGAGCTGAAAAGTGATGTTTCTCTACATCTCCATCTTGATTCTTAGCCTGACACCTCCAAACAATTCATTGTGGAGGTGGATGCGTCTGAGACAGGAGTGGGGGCTGTTTTGTCTCAGAGAGCGTCTGATAATAAAGTTCATCCTCGCGTATTTCTCCTGCAAGCTCACTCCTGCAGAAAGAAACTACGACATTGGGAACAGAGAACTACTTGCTGTCAAACTGGCTCTTGAGGAGTGGCGTCACTGGCTCGAGGGGGCTGAAAGACCATTTCTGGTGTGGACTGGGACCACAAAATTCCGAATATATCCGGACTGCCAAGCTGCTTAAACCTCGCCAGGCGCGGTGGGCCTTGTTTTTCGACCGCTTCAACTTTACTCTCTCTTATCGTCCTGGCAGCAAAAATACCAAGCCTTACGCTTTGTCTCGTGTGCATCAGAGAGAGGAAGGAGGGGACTATTCTCATATCCAGCACCATTGTTCCTCTCGCCTGGTTGTGGGGGCTACCCGGTGGTCTTTGGAGCGCAGAGTCAAAGCTTCGGTTCCAGACCCCACTAGCATCCCATCTGGTTGCCCCAGAGAGTGTCTGTATGTCCTTTCACATCTGGCCCACAGTCGGTCCTGAAAATGGGGGCATCTGGCCTCGGCTTCTGGCCTGCCATCCTGGAGTGACTAGAACTGCTTTCCGGGTCAGAACGATATTGCGGTTCACTCATGTCCTCTGGACATTCGGCGCTGTTGCTTCATGTCCAGTGTGTGCTAGTGTGAAGACTCCTAGGACGCCTCCTGCTGGATTGCTTCAGCCGCTGCCTGTGCCCTCCAGACCGTGGTCCCATATTGCCATGGATTTTATCATCACTGTCTACCGAAGTTCTAGGGGTAAGGACTGTCATCATGACTGTGGTAGACAGGTTTTCTGGAATTGTTCATGCCATACCTCTGCAGAGGTTACCATCAGCCAGGGAGTTGGTGCATGCAGTTTTAGTTTCAACATGTGTGTTCCGGCCTGCATGGCCTTCCTGCGAGAACATAGCCCCGGATCGAGGACTCTAGCGTTTATAGCCTCCTTTTGGAAGGAGTTCTGTAAATTGTTAGGGGTTAAGGTCAGTTTAAGCTCTGGTTTTCACCCTCAGACCAATGGCCAGGTGGAGAGGTTCAACCAGGATCTCGAGACCACTTACGGGCTATGTGCTCTAAGAACCCCAACACCTGGTCATCTCTCAACACTCCTGGGCAGAATACTCTCACAACTCACTTATCAATACCACTGGTTTTTCACCCTTTCAGGCAGCCTATGGCTATCAACCACCCCTTCCACACCAAGAGCAGACGGCTACTGTTTCGGGTCCTGCAAAGATGAGAAGATGGCGCTACGATGAAGTCTGGGAGAGCTTTTCGCACAAGCTGTTATGAACCAGGAGAGGTTTATGGCAGTTGCTAACCGCTGAGAACTGTTGCTCCTATGTACAAGGTGGTGGAGATAAAGCATGGCTCTCTCTCCACAGACATCCCACTGAAGGGCGGTTCACGTGAAGCTCATGCCTCGCTAAGCATCGACCATATCCCATTGTTGGAATCATCAACCCTGTGGCCGCTGGGCTGGCTTGCCACGACCTCAGAGTGCACCTGTCTTTCACGCGGAGTGCCTGAAGCCTGCTAGAGACTTCCTGCAGCTCACTCTGAGCTCCCCTTCCTGCACCCCTAATCGTGGATGGTGGTCCGGGTTTACACGCATCCGGGAGCTCCTTGCCTCCAGGAGGGTTGGTTGAGGTATTCAATATCTGGTGGATTGGGAGGGATACGGCCCAGCGGATTGCCAGTGGGTGCCAGGAGCCGCCACGCCCCCGACCCAGATCTGATTGCCCGCTTCCATCGAGACCATCCTGATCAGCCTTGCCGGGTCCGTCTGGCAGCCGGACTGTGAGGGGGTTATGTCATTTGATTGCAGCTGCCAGCTGCATTCCCCCTCCTCCCTCTGTGTTCTCACCAGGCTTCTCAGCTGTTCTCTATTTTCAATTAGTGTGTTTAGTTATTTAAGCTTTTGTCTTTGTGGTTCTGTTGTCGCAGTGTCCTGTTTAGTCCTGTCTGTTCTCGCTTGGTTTGGAGTATGTTGGTTTAGTTATTAAACCTTTTGACTTCCACACTCCTGGGATTCGAGTCCTTCCTGCTCCTGGGTCCTTTCTGGTTACGAGCCGTAACACACACACATCGGCTTTGGGGTGTGTGTGTGAGGTTTTCAAAGCAGAAATGCCGCTCAGTCCTTAGAAACCGTTCAAACAAACAGCCAAGATGCAGATTGCGGCATTTCCCGCATGGATTTTGTGTTCATCAAACAAGGCTAATATTGTTAGCGCGTGTTAGCCCACTCCCAAACCTGGCTTCTTCTGGCTCTGTTCTTCCAGAAAAAAAGCACGGACCACACGTATTAATAATAAAATGATGAGTGAACAGGTGCTTCACAAAATTCACAACATTAATAAAAGCACATTTAAAGATCATCTTTTATATTACAAAGCTGCTGCATGAATGTATGTGGCAGCTCACTTAATTTACTGTGAAACTCATTTCCTCTTCCCGTATTTTCAAAACTACTGCGCATGCCCAAATGATTTATTCGGACCGAAAGTGTGACCCATGTGAACGTTTGTTCTGATCGGAAAAGGTTTTTCTGGGCCCATTTACACAGATGAAATCTAATCCGACTATTGATCTGATCAAGATATTTTGCCCATGTAACCGCGGGTAATGTTATAACATTATTGACAAAGATTAAGAAATCAATACAATCAATCAATACAATACAATCAATAAAACTTTCCCAAATTTCAGGTTCAGGGGTAGGGGCAACTGACAGACGGATACTGCAGCTGCTGAAGCTGGTGCACTTGACTTTTCAGAATGTTCAGAAAGATTTTGACACCAACTATTATTGAATAAGAACAGCTTGATAAATGTTTGAAAGGATTTATTTTTTAACTAATACAATACTGAAATGTAAAAATTATCTTTTGTTGAGCTATCATATTAAGAAAAATGAGCTAACTTAAAGGGACAAAGTTAATATTCCATAATTTTCTACCACAAACCCACCCTTTCTCTGAAATACTGAAATACAGTATTCCCCCCGTATTCACGGGGGTTAGGGACCAGCGACACCCGCGAATACGCAGAATCCACATAAACGGAGAACCAACCCCAACCTCCGAGGCAAAAGAATGTCTGTCACTGACACTTACTCATCAAAAACCCTTCTGAAACATTTTTGACACTTTGTGAAACACTTATTAAACAAAATTGGAACATTGCTCAGCATAGAATTTTTTTTATTCAGAGCAATATACTGCACCATAGAATATTTCATAACGCACATTAAGAGTGGCACTCTGTCCCTCTGTGCCTGCAGGAGCCCGTGCATGGTGTCAATTCAGCGCCTAAAGTATTGTGCATCAAAACCATAAAACCGTGCACCAAAACCCCAAATCTGCAAATCAAAATGCATAAATTGAGAACCAAAACCTATAATTTGCAACCAAAAGCTATAACCCAAACCACGATCATGTTTCTTAGTTGCCGATTTGTTTTTTCGCTATTCTGAAATCTTGTTTCATGCAGTTTTATTTTGAAATCGTCTTTTTGAGTTGCGCTGATTTTTGGCGGTTTTGATTCTAAAACATGTCGACACGTAAAATCAGCAACACGCTCAGTCAAGGGGAGGGAAGGCGTGACATTCCCAATATCCAGTAGCTCATTGGCTACCGAATGACTCGGAGTCTAAGGTCAACATACCAGTTTAGAAGGTGAGTTTTTCATGTTTTTCAAATCTTTTACTATATTAAACGATCAAACATGTACTTTATGTAACCAGAGGCCGCCAGCATAGTCAGGTGAGCTCCACCAGTAGCTGCTAATGAAAAAAGGTGTTAGAAAGTAAGATGTTGCATGAAAAACTATCCCCATTCATTGTAAACAATGCTCTCCTGTGCTAGTAATGCTAGCTAGCTCAATGCTAGCGGGGTTTCCGGCTCATTTCATGACTTTTACGGATTAAACAAAGTCGATATTTTACTACAGTGTCAGGATCGGTCTTGTCAAACCTGGGAATAGTAGCCCGTGAATTGTCACTAGGATTAATCAAAATTATTTTTTCAAGTAGATTGGTACATTAACGTGTAACCTATAAGGTTTCTCAACATTTCCTTAGGGATTACAGAGGGAACATCACAGAGATTGGGATACAGGGATTACAGAGGGAACATTGAACATGGCAACACATTGCTAAAAGTTCATCCCTATTTAAAAAAAAAAAAAAAAGTACAATTCTGACGTAAGACTCAGAGTTATTCGGTAAATAATGAGCTACTGGATGTCGGGGAAGTCCCACCTCCCCTCCCCTTGATTGAGGTGTCGCGGATTTTACGTGTCAACAGGTTTTAGAATCAAAACCGTAAAAAATAAAAGCGCAACTCAAAAAGACTTTTTTAAAACAAAACCGAACTGAAAAACAGGATTTCAGAATGGCGAGAAAACAAATTGGCAACTGAGAAATATTGTGCTTTGAGTTATAGCTTTTGGTTGCAAATTATAGGTTCTGGTTCTCAATTTATGCGTTTTGAGTGTGAGAAGTCCTGCAGCGAAATTTTTGCATTTGGCACTGCGCGACAGTCCGACACCAGCGTGTTTTGAGCATCGCTTCTTCCAGAAAAGGCCGATTTCATCCATTATTCATTCATCGGGATGATAGTTATTCTACACGATTATTCTCCTTAGCGTATCAGGATATTTTCTGGCCACTTCTGAGTCAGCTGATAACATTTCTCCATGCAGGGACATAAACTTCAGTTATAGCAATTCAAGAATTGGTGGAACCAGCTGTTGCTTGTGTGAAATATTCTTTAGCAACAGATGGTCCGGCGTGCTCTTCATCTCCGTTCCCCTCCCCAGAAATTTCAGCAGCACCTCCCCCGGACGCAAAAGTCTCATACGAGCGTCTTGAGTTGTCTGAGCTATTGTGATGAGGAGTCCCATGACTGGAAAAAATCTGCAAATATTGAAATGCAAAAAAGCGGAGGAACACTGTATTTTCTTCAACTACTTTTACTCTTTGAAGTTGTTTTCCCTCCTTTTTGGCATCCTGATTTTGAGGCATGACTTCTCTACCTCACACACTGTGGCCCTGTCACAAACAGCGTGCATGCGCTTCCTGCGAAAGTGTAATCAGTCGGACTGAACCATTTTAAAATAAATATGGGGTGTTAAGTGGGAGCCCTGCAGAAGTTAATGTTTCCAAAACAAATAATTTGTATCATGACACTGAAAATCAAATATTTTAACTTATATATTAATTAATGACTCACTGAAATTATTTTTTCACTTTTATCAGTTCATCATCGTTAAGGCCTCTGTGGCCTCCCCCTCAGTCTAGGCCCCTAGAATCAGCTACCTTTACCCCTTCTTTCTGGCACCCAGGGTCTCTGACTATGTTTTTGGCCTACAGGCCGAACAGCAGTTCGAAGTACCTGGCCTTCTTGGTGTCTCTTGGAGTGGCACTGGAATATACCGCATCGGGGTACTCTATTTTCCTCCTAGTGGGCAACTACAGTGGGACTTGGTAGGGCGGGATTGACTTTGCCCTCCATCCATTTTCCATCCCCACAAATTTCACTTCAGGGTTGATGGAGTGAATACAATCTGGTGATGGGTGAAGACACTGGCAATGACTGGTTCTGTGTAATACTTCAATGATAAAGTGTAAACACCACAAAGAGTGCTTTGTTTATACTGACTCTTTTATGGTCACAAAAACTCGGCATGTTCCCAACAGCTTTAGACGTGCGATGAACTTATAAAGGAATCAGCAGGTTTAATGGCACACGTGATTTACAAATGTACCTCAAGAAACTATGAAGCAGCACATTTAGGATTGGTGGATTTTAATTAAATTCAATTAAATTCAACTATATATGTTTTTTTTTACTTTTTATTTTTGTTTTCTCATCACAACAAATAACAAACAACAATTCCCTGAGACACATTCGACCACTAGTCCACATCCAATATAGTGTACTGTAAGTTTTCTAGTTAAAACAAAAAAACTGCATCGGGGCAAGATGAGGCATTTACAGCGGGGAAAATAAGTATTGAACACATCAACATTTCTCTCAAAAAACATATTTCTAATCAAGCTATTGACATGAAATTTTCACCAGATGTCGGCATCAACCCAAGTAATGCACACATAGAAAGAAAACCAAACATTTATGTCCATAAATAAAGTTATGTGTAATAAAGTGAAATGGCACAGGGAATAAGTATAGAACACGCTTACTGAAATTTATTTAATACTTAGTGCAAAAACCTTTGTTGGTGATTACAGCCTCAAGACGCCTCCTGTATGGAGAAACCAGTCGAATACATTGCTCAGGTGTGATTTTGGCCCATTCATCCACACAAACTGCCTTCAAATCTTCAAGGGTCTCTTCTGTGAACCCGGATCTTCAGTTCTTTCCAAAGATTTTCAATTGGATTCAAGTCTGGTGATTGACTGGGCCATTCTAGCAGCTTTATTTTCTTTTTCTTCAACCAGTTGAGCGTTACCTTGGCTGTGTGCTTGGGATCGTTGTCTTGCTGAAAGATCCACCCTCTTTTCATCTTCAGCAGCCTGGCAGATGACAGCAGATTCTGATCAAGAATGTCTCGATACTTTTCTCCACTCATTATTCCTTCAATGATATGAAGTCTACCAGTACCACATGCTGAAAAACAGCCCCACGCCATGATGCTCCAACCTCCAAACTTGACTGTTGGTATGGTGTTTTGGGGGTGATGTGCGGTGCCACTTTTCCTCCAAACATGTTGTGTCTTATGGCATCCGAAGAGTTCAATTTTGGTCTCATCTGATCAGAGTATCTTCTCCCAGAATGTCATGGGTTTATCCAAATGTTGTGTCGGAAACTCCAAACGAGCTTCAACATGCTTCTTCTTCAAAAATGGAGTCTTGCGTGGTGTGCGAGCATGGAGGCCATGGCGGTTGAGTGCATTACTTATTGTTTTCTTTGAAACAACGGTACCTGCTGATTCCAGGTCTTTCTGAAGCTCTCCACGAGTGGTACTGGGCTGTTGGAGAACCCTTCTGATGATTGTTCTGACTCCTCTGTCTGAAATTTTGCGAGGAGCACCTGGCCGTGGCAGGTTTATGGTAATGCCATGTTCTTTCCACTTCCGGATGATGGCCCCAATGGTACTCACTGGAACTTTCAGAAGTTTAGAAATGCGCCTGTAACCAATGCCTTCAGTGTGTTTTTGCCACAATAAGGTTGCGTAAGTCTTTGAACAGCTTTTACCCATCATGCAATGCTTCTTGTCTAACACCTTGCTGGTCAGAAACCTTTTTAAAAGGCATCAATCAGGACTACACCAGCTGATATTACTTTGCACTAATAGGGGGCAGGTTAACCTTCTGAATACTGACAAACACCAGCTGCTTTCTTGGCTTGTCTTACCTTTTTACCCCTCCTTTTCTTCATGTGTTCAATACTTGTTCCCTGTGCCATTTCACTTTATTACACATAACTTCATTTATGGATATAAATGTTTGGATTTTTTTCTATGCGTGCATTACTTGGGTTGATGCCGACATCTGGTGAAAATTTCATGTCAATAGCTCGATTAGAAATATGTTTTTTGAGAGAAATGTTGACGTGTTCAATACTTATTTTCCCCGCTGTAATTCAATTAAAAAGATACTTGTACAACCATGAATAAAGGTACAAAGAACAGTCACAACCCCAAATAAAGTTTAACCGTGTGCCATCTACGTTCAAAGACATCTGTATTTAGTTGTAGGGGTGCTTTAATTTTTTCCATTGAATAAATGTATTTGATTCTTTGTTAACATTCCAATACAGATGGTGATGTTACATTTTTTTAATTTCCTGTTATAGTTTTTTTAGCGACCAATAATAAAATATATATATATATATAGTATATATATTTGATCGGGATCAAAGTCTTCTGGGAATACACCAAGTAAATATGATAGGGTACTCAAAGGAATGTCATGATTTACAATTGTTTCAATCTCCCTCTTAATATTTTTTAAAAATTCACCAATAACTGGGCAGTCAAAGAAAATACGTGTATGATCTCCAGTTTTTCCACATCGCATCCAGCATTGGGCTTTGGTTTAACACCTGGTAAAATTAGAGGTCATCAGAGGGGTGTGAAAGAACCGCATTTTGATTTTCCAGTCAAATTTTTTCCATAGTTGGCGTTTAATTCCTTTATGACTGTCCTCACACAATGTGTCCCGTTGTTCGTCTTCTATAATGCAGTTGGATTCTAATTCCCACTTTTCTTTGATATTATATGTATTCTATCTGGCAGCAGTTTAGAGTCTCCTATACAAGTTGGAAACGTGATGTAATGCCTGATTTGTAGATATTTATAAAAATCATTCGGCAGAAGACCAAACTGTCCTTGAAGCTGTGAAAAGGACTCAAATTGTTTTCCATTGAACAGCTGGTTAAGAGTTATAAGGCCTTTAGTGGCCCATGTCATAAAGTCGTGATCCCACGTTGAAGGCGAAAAGTCTATATTACTAACAGTAGGCATTGGTTTGGAAATTAACCCTGTGTCAAGGATTTTTTTTAACTACAGTGCAAATCTTTAGAGTATGTTTGATCCAGTTATATCCAATTCTAATAATGCTGACAGATTTTAGGTCAATAAATGGAAGAGTAGACCCTTTTAGTTTCACCTTGTTCCACTGTAACCCTTGTGCTATTCTAGGCACTTTAACGTTGGGAGTTGGGTCATCTAGATCCACTAGACAGTGCGCTGAACCTTTATTCTTCAATGATTTGTGAACCTCACTGGTGTCTATGGATTACATGAAATCTTTCCACCTTTATCCACCTTTGTCATGGTAGGGAAAACATGTCAATGTAAGGGTGGGTTCATCTAAGATAGCACAAGGGTTAATCCATTTTACTACCTCGATACTCGATAACTTGAACACTGTAGTGGATCTTTTACCTCCTTATGTAAAACCGTGATGATAGCTTCAGACCATGACTCTGGAGGGCTCGCAGAATCTAAAACATATAGTTTACATAGTATGGGAGTCAGCTCGTTTACATATATTTATTGAATTCTCCTGCAAACCCATGTTTTGTTTTACTTTGCCTAATGTTACTCTAATTTCTTCTTCTCCAATAGGTTCTATCAATCTAGAGGCCTCTTCTGGTGTTAATTTGGTCATTGATACTTTGTCAAAAACTCCTCGATTTTCTCTCGTTTTCCCTTTAACCCTTGTGCTATCTTAGATGAACCCACCCTTACATTGACATGTTTTCCCTACCATGACAAAGGTGGATAAAGGTGGAAAGATTTCATGTAATCCATAGACACCAGTGAGGTTCACAAATCATTGAAGAATAAAGGTTCAGCGCACTGTCTAGTTGGTCAAGATGACCCAACTCCCAGTGTTAAAGTGCCTAGGATAGCACAAGGTCTAAGACTTGGTTTTTATATAGTTGTTTGTAATATTTTGCAAACATCTCTGATATAGTTCTAGGATTAGTTACAATTTTGGTATTGGATTGTTTTATTTTAGGAACTATGTGGCTTGTCTGTGTTTTTTTTTTAACTGAAATGATAATAATTGACTGGCTTTATTTCCAAATCGAAGGCTACCTTCTGCCTTATAAGTTCAGTTCTATTTTCTTCAAGTTTGTCAAGAAATCACTTGTTTTCTGTTGTTTGTGTTCAAACTCCAATTTTTATTTTTATTTCAGTTTCAATTTGTACTGTTTCTGAAGCCTATCTCTCTTTATTTCAGAACCTAAGGAGATTAATCTTCCCTGTATGGTAGCTTTTGCTGCATCCCATTGACCGAGGGTGAGACCGTTCCATCATCATTAAAATGAAAATGTTTTGCTATAGCTGACTGTATTTCCTCTCTAATGGAAGTATGAAGTATGCATTGTCCCTCTTTGTATTAAAATACTTTCTCACAGTTAGAATACACACATCTCTAAACAAAATGGCAACCCCTCATTTTCTATGGTTTCTACAGAAGCTGTAATAAACTTGGTCCACCCATTCACTTTTTAGCTTGAGGTGCTCTGTTCCTGAAAGATGTGTTTCTCGGAGCACATAAATAAAGCAAATAAAAGTCAAAACCAGAAATGCTTTTTCATTTACAAAATGAAGCTGCATTTTTTGACAGAAAATTAAAATGAAAAAGCAATCGTTCCAAATGCATTTTCATTTTAGTCTTCAACACTACATATTCTGTCACTTAATTAAAATGATAAATAAAATGGTATTTGACATTTCATTTTCAAAAAGTTCTATGGTAAATGTGTAAAAAAAATTCATTTAGAAATGTGTAACCCAGTTTACTAGAACTTGTGAGAGAAGTTTTTTTGTTGTCCTGCAGAGGGCGCTGTAGGTTGGGAAGGACAGAACAATATGCGCGGAGGGATACGTCAGATGTGAGATCTGTGAGCTGGACCTCAGACTGTTGAGAGAACGTGAGCGAGTTGTTTCCGTTGTTTTATGTTTTTTCTTGAAAGAAAGACAATTATCTTCAAGATATTGCCTCCTAGATAACATGTTTTGTTTTGTTTCACATTTACAAAGGACTTGGTCAGGTTTTTCCTTTGTGCGAGTTTACCACCATCACGTGTGCCCAGTTCCCACACACGGCAGCAAATGACGGAAGTATGGTGATGGCGAGCCACCCAACATGAGTCTGAAAAGAAACAACCTTAACCTGGAACTCTGATTTCTGCAAAGAAGAAATTGAACATTGCGTTCAATCGTGGTAGGAGAGTGACTACCTTAGTTCCACAGGTGCCCAGTCACCGGGACCTGAAAGAACTGCCCAAGGAAGGAACAGACTTGTATTTCTTCTTTTTAGATATTGTTTTGATTAAGAGAATTTTATATATTTTTATGGTATAATTTTTTGCGAACCAACCTGGTATATTGGGTTTAAAATTGAACTAAAGAGTAATTTTTCTGAAAACCTTGCAAGGTAAAATTTGACCAACCCCGGGTTAACCAATTTTCTTTCTACACAAAATTGATTTGGGTTATAAGGTTTAATTGTTCATGCTCTGTAATTATTTGAAAGTGTTATTGTTAATTCCCATCCATTTATAAATAAGTTAAAAGTAAAAAAAAAATCACAATTGTGGTCTGTGGTTATTTATTTAATTCAGTCTTTTCAACTGCTCCTCTGAACCTAGAATTATTCTGGTCCAACTCAGCATTTGAGGTGCTACATTCTTGGCGAGCCAGCCAGGAGCAGTTGAAGTAATAACAGTTAGTAAAACAGACCACTTTAGACATTGACTAAAATAACGACAGAAAAATGCATGTGGTTGAGAGTGAAAATATGAAGGTGTCTAACTCTCTAATTGTGAGGGGCCTTACTGAAACAGAAATGGATGAAGAACTGACAGAGTTCTTAATTAAATATGGACGCATTGCTAGAACAATCCGGATTGATAATCCTCGATCCCAGTACCACAAACATGTTATTGTTGAATATGAAAGTGGTTCCGCTGTTTGCACCCTTAGCCCTGTGCTTCCATACACCTTTGAATCTCCCAGTCATGTCATCTATGAGATCAGAGCACTTTCTGCTGAACACTTACCAGTTGCTGCTCGAAGTGCTACTGATGGATTCATGAGTGAACTCCAAAGACTTTCTAAAATAAGTGGCAATTCATTTGAAGAAATTTTGAAAGATCAGCTTTCCATTTGTGAAACGTCCGCTACAGCAGGTGCAGGACAGCCAGAAAAACCATGCACTGCACAGAGACAGAGTGAATCTGATCCACAGTCGCAGGCAGACCCTCAGGTTTTCCCTCAGGTTGCCCCTGCTGGTGTAGTTACACCAGAACCTGTGTCCACTAGTGGAAAAGAACCAAATTCCTTCTCTTTTAACACAAGAGAAGGCAACCAAGAAAAAGCTACAGGCTTTGTCAATCCTCCAGAAGTGCAGCGCATGATTATTGAACACATAGTCAGGAATGAGACTTCAGCTACCCAAAGTGTTTCCTTCAAGATTATAAGTTTTTCTGGGAGAGTTCCCTGTCCTAGTCATGAAACTGATTTTGAGTCATGGAGAACTAGTGTGGAGCTCATACTGCAGGACAGTTCTTTCTCAGATTTGCAACGTTCCAGAAGGATTCTTGATAGTTTGTTGTCACCGGCAGCTGACATTGTAAAACATCTAGGACCCCAGGCTTCACCTTTAGCTTACCTTGAGTTGTTAGAGTCAGCTTTTGGAGTGGTAGAGGATAGTGATGAGCTTTTTGCTAAATTCCATAACACACTTCAGAACCATGGAGAGAAAACGTCGCATTATTTGCAGCGACTACAAACAGTGATCACAAAAGTGCAAAAACAGGGTGGTATTTTACCAAGTGAAGCGGACAGGCATCTTCTACGTCAGTTTTGTAGAGGTTGTTGGAATGATGCGTTGATAGCGGATCTTCAACTTGAAAGAAAGAGAAATAACCCTCCTTCCTTTTCTGAGTTGTTGTTGCAGTTGCGAACCGAAGAGGATAGACACGTTGCAAAGGAAAATAGAATGAGAAAACATCTTGGCACGTCCAGACAAAAGGTTAGCTCAAATTTTGTTAGTGCAAGTTCTGTCGCGCAAGACACATCTGTTGAAGTTGATATAAGTGAAATGAAAAAGCAGGTTTCTGATCTTCAGAGTTGATTTGCCAAATTAGAAACACCATGGCATCAACAGGAACTGTCACCTCAGGATAGCAGTGTAGCAGAATTAAAGAAACAAGTCACTGATCTTAAGAACCAACTTATAAATTTGACCTCCCAAACGGAGAAGAAAGCTAAAGCTGCTAAAGCTAGTGTGAAAACCCCAATTAAGCCCAAGCCATCAGAGAAAAATTCTGTCACAAGCCAAGGTTCCAGTGTCAGACCAAAACCATGGTATTGTTTCCAATGTGGTGAAGATGGTCACATAGCATCCACCTGCTCAAATAATCCCAACCCAGCCTTAGTCGCTGCCAAGAAAAAGCAGCTAAGAGAAAAACAGTCTGTGTGGGATAGTCAACATGGACAGGACTGCACTCTGACTTTAAACTAGAGTCGGCTATTTTTAAGCGACACACAAGAGCTAAAAGTGCTGTTACTAGTCCCACTTTCAAAAAGAAAAAGAAAAAACCTCTTTGTTCATTCTAGATCGACCCCACCAAAAACCCTTAAGGGTATGGTTGGAGCGAAGTACACAGCAGAGTTACTAGTTGAAAACAAAAAAGTCAACTGCTTGACACAGGATCACAAGTCACAACTGTTTCGCAGCCAGTCTATGAGAAAAATCTTTTACATTTAAACATTCAGCCTCTTGATAAGCTTTTGAAAGTTGAAACTGCAAACGGACAAACAGTGCCTTGACTAGGATTCATAAACATCGACATCACTTTCCCAAAAGATTGCTTTGGTTCAGAAGTAAAAGTAAACAGTCTTGCTTTAGTTGTTCCAGACACGTGTGGCGACACAACATCTGAACTTTTGATAGGCACCAACACCTTAGACCAAGTGTATGAAACTTGCTCTGTATCAGAAGCAGACTTATGTGCACTACCCTATGGTTATAGAGTTGTCTTAAAGGTTATGCGTCAGAGACAGCAACAGAAAGAAAACAGTTGCATAGGAATAGTGAAGTTATCTGGCAGTGACCCACAAATTATTCCTGCAGGTTGACACTGTGTTTTAGGGGGATTTGCCTGTGTTAAAACTGAAACCACACAAAATTGGGCTGTTGTTGAACCCCCCTCAAAATCTTCTTTGCCAGGAGGTGTGTTTGTCAGTAACTGCTTGATAAAGCTGTCTGATTCTTTCTCATAGAGAGTACCAGTGGCTGTGCGCAATGAAAACAAACATGATGTTGTCATTTCTCCACGAACTGTCATCGCTGAGATTAAAGCTCTGCAAGAAGTTGTTACAAGTAAGCAAATTCAGGATGATGAATCAATGTAAAATGGGACACTTGCCAAGTCAAGTGAACCTACAAAACTATCCATTGACATCGATGATTCTCCTGTTCCCTTAAAGTGGAAGGAGAGGATAAGGGAAAAACTAAGTACTATGCCCGATGTGTTTGCTCAGCACGATCTAGACTTTGGTCGCACCGACAAAGTCAAGCATCACATCAATTTAAATGACGAGACACCTTTTAAACAGAAATCTCGCCCGATACGTTCACAAGATCTTGATGCTGTTCGGCGGCATTTGCAGGAACTCAGTCATGCAGGAGTGATCAGAGAATCTGAATCTTCCTTCTCTACACCTATAGTTGTTGTTAGGAAGAAAAATGGGGATGTCCGACTCTGCATAGACTATAGGAAGTTAAATATGCAAACCATAAAAGATGCATATGCACTCCTTAACCTTGAAGAAACTTTCTCAGTTCTCACAGGTTCCAAATGGTTTTCTGTTCTCGATCTCAAGTCTGGTTATTACCAGATCGAACTTGATGAAGTAGACAAGCAGAAAACCGCTTTTGTGTGCCCATTAGGCTTCTGGGAGTTTAACAGAATGCCTCAAGGCATAACTAACGCTCCTAGCATTTTTCAGCGGCTTATGGAGAAATGCATGGGTGACATAAATCTCAAAGAAGTTTTAGTTTTTTTGGATGATCTCATTGCGTTTTCAGAGACGCTTGAGGAGCATGAAGTCCGATTGTTAAGTGTGTTGAATCGCCTGCGACAATATGGGTTGAAGTTGTCTCTGGAAAAATGTAAGTTCTTTCAAACTTCAGTTAGGTACCTTGGTCATATTGTGTCCCAGCGTGGCGTTAAAACCGATCCAGAGAAAGTGGAGGCTCTTAAAACCTGGCCAATTCCTAAAAACCTGAAAGAGTTGCGCTCATTTTTGGGTTTTGCTGGATATTACCGACGTTTCATCAGAGACTACTCAAAAATAGTGAAACCGTTAAATGATCTTACTGTTGGTTACCCACCGCTAAGGAAAAGTTGCAGTCGTGGAGTAAACAAAGAACATTACTTTCATGTAAAAGCACCTTTCGGAGCAAGATGGACTCAGTCTTGTCAGGAAGCATTTGAAACTATAATTGAAAAGCTTACAACAGCTCCTGTACTAGCATTTGCTAATCCAAAGTTGCCCTATGTATTGCATACTGATGCCAGTACAACAGGGCTGGGGGCAGCCCTCTATCAAGAGCAGGAAGGGGAGTTGCGTGTTGTCGCATTTGCTAGCCGTGGGTTGTCAAGAAGTGAAGCTCGTTATCCTGCCCACAAACTTGAGTCCACAGTGAAAAAGCTTTGAGTTGGTTTGCATGGATTTTCTTTCTCTGGAACCTGACAGAAGTAACAAGAAAGATGTACTTGTGATAACTTATTTTTTCACAAAGTATGCAGTTGCGATTCCAACCACAAATCAAAAAGCTAAAACAGTGGCAAAATGCTTGTGGGAAAACTTTATTGTACATTATGGTTTTCCGGAAAAACTGCATAGTGATCAGGCACCAGATTTTGAATCAAAGATGATCAAAGAGCTTTGTAAAGTGGTAGGGATTCGCAAAATCCGAACTACCCCATACCATCCAAGGGGAAATCCTGTTGAGAGGTTCAACAGAACACTCCTTAAAGTGTGGGTGACATGGTCTATTTTAATAAGCCAAAATATAGTAAATAGTCTCTATTTCATGTTGCGATTGTTTTTAATATTTTTCGAAAAAGAATAAATAGCGAAAAACGCAATATAAACAACGAGGACGGCCGCCGGCTTCACGCATTCCGCCGAATTCTCGCCCCCCTGTTTGTGACGTAACGAAAGGAAGACAAGGCAGACAACATGGCTAGCACCGATAGCGAAGCACAGAGTGATGCTACCGTCTCTATTAGCGATTTATCATCAGATGAACAGAAAGATGAAGAGGAAAGTTGCGGAGATTATCATGATGATGAGTCACTTTTGCAACCGTATCGATTCGAACCCTTTTGCGAAAGTGAGGAGGATATAGTATAGCAGAAAGTAGTAGGTCTAGTGATGCCGATGACGATAGCCAGCATGAAGATTCGGCTAGACTCCAGTAAGTCTAAAAAATGTATAAAATTAAATTACTCCACTTACCCTAAAATATACTCAAAATGTCCCCTTTTGGCCTAATCTAAACAAAGGTAAACACTGGTTTTCAACCCAATTTACAAAATAAATGTCACAAAATAAAAGTTTCCCAGATATTACTACTCTTTAGTTAACAAAGTCACTGTATACCATTAACAACTGCAGAACATTAACAGTTTTACCCGTTTGAAACAGTTTGAAACCTTTTCTCGTGCGCGCGCGCTCACACACACAAACAGTTCAGTTTACTCACGGTACCGGCGCCTCAAAAGCAAAAGAAAAAAAACGTTGCAGAACTGTTGCTTCTCTTGCAAAACATTGAGTGCGTTGAAATACTCCAGTTGGATCCAAGGACAACAGAAAACACGACTACTTCGCCTCAATGTGATCCATCGTGATGTACACTAGCCTAGCTTAGCAGTCTCCGCCCCCGACCGACTCCAGCGCCGTCCTGTCCGACCCAGAAAACGGCTCGCTCGCTTCCAGCTCACCCGCCTTTCCTCGACTCAGAAGCCAAGATCCTCCTCCCAACTCTCCGTTCAAAATTCTTCGTTTGTGTCCCGGTTTTTGTCCCTTCGAAAACGCAGACTTCTCTCCTGCAGATCTGGAGGGGAAAATCCTTCGCCGTCCACCTTCTTAAATCTTCCCCTTTTCAGCAGCGTTTCTTGTTTTGGGAATTTTATACACAGATACACTTTCACTAGATGTATTGCTACATCCAGCTGCCACACAACAACTTGGCATGTTGATGATTAACAGATTTAAACACGAGAGAAACGAAGACTACCTGTTTTGTTTACATGTCTCCTAAGCGCAACTGCGAAAGGCAACGCCTTTCGTTACGTCACAGGTCATATCGGGTTCACTTCCAGCCTGCGCTCTAGCGGCAGATCCAAATCTCTGATTCCTTCGAAAGATGTCTATTTTTCATATGCTTCGGATTTTTTTCGACGCAAACTATTGGTATCAATAGAATCAGCGTTTAAAGGGCTTTTTTATTTGACAAAGTTGTTCAAAGCATGGCATCCACACTTTAATATGCTCGGAACTCTTAAAAACGAAAACAAAACACGCTGGAGTGAGTTTGTAAAACCATTAGTGCATGCTCATAATTGCACTAAGCATGACACAACAGGCTTCTCACCCTATGAATTAATGTTTGGACAACAACCTAGACTGCCCATTGACCTGGTTTTTTAACATCAGTGGAGATCAGCAACATCAGAGATCCCACTCGCAATATGTTGAAACACTAACACCATCTTCAGGAGAGCTACAAGTTGGCTACTGGCAATGCTTCAAAAACGGCAGAAAGAAACAAACACGTTTGATAAACGTGTCACAGAATCTGTTTTGACTGCTGGTGATCGTGTGCTAGTAAAAAATGTCAAACTCAGAGGAAAGCATAAAATAGCTGACAAATGGGAACCTGTTGTGCATACAGTTGTCCAGCAAGAAGGAGATTTTCCCGTCTACACGGTCAAACCGGAAAACAGTGAAGGTCCATAGAGATCTCTTGTTGCCGTGTAGTTTTCTGGCATCTATTCAAGACAAGCCAGCAGATGTTTCTGTAAGGGTCAGACGTCCACACACACGTCAACATCCAGATGCTGTCTTAAGTGAGCCGGAAAGCAACACAGATGATGATGATGATCTAGTATATCTTTGTCCAAAACCAGTTCCTTATGTTAGCAGGTCTGTTGACAAATACAATGTTGTGTTAGATCCAAACGATCAGACACGTTCATTAAACAAACCTTGTTTAGGTGATGAGACTGAACTGGTCGTTTCTTCTGAGAAACCAGCAGAACAAAACATAGAAAGGGCATCTCCAGAAGAGACTGATTTGCCTGAAATAACAGATGTTACTGGAAATGCTGAATCTTGTGATATAATATTTTCTGATGTGACACAGGACAAACAAGCCCAAAACACTAAAGAAACTGTATTGCTGCTGGAAGCAGACAATGAACCTATGGACTTGGAAAAGGCAAAATGTTGAGACTGTCAGTGAGTCTAATTCTTTACAGTATGATGAGACTCCTGGTCAAACTGTTGATGATAGCAACACAAATGAAATGGAAGAAAAGTTTTCATTGAGAAGATCCTCACGACAAAGACAGGGAGCACAAAGGTTGACATACCCCGAGCTGGGGAATCCTTCGGTTACAGTTGTCCAAGCTCTCTTTCAGACTCTGTGATCAGTTATATCTGATTCCATTGTGCAAACAAGTGCTTATCAACCACCTGAACATCAGGTTGTTTAGCAAAATTTTCTTATGCACAGAGACGTGCAAACCGTTTCGGCGGGAGAGTGTAACCCAGGTTACTAGAACTTGTGAGAGAAGTTTTTTGGTTATCCTGTAGAGGGCGCTGTAGGTTGGGAAGGACAGAACAACATGCGTGGAGGGATACGTCAGATGTGAGATCTGTGAGCTGGACCTCAGACTGTTGAGAGAACGTGAGCGAGTTGTTTCCGTTCTTTTATGTTTTTTCTTGAAAGAAAGACAATTATCTTCAAGATATTGCCTCCAAGATAACACGTTTTGTTTTGTTTCACATTAACAAAGGACTTGGTCACGTTTTTTCCTTTGTGCGAGTTCACCACCGTCATGAGTGCCCAGTTCCCACACACCGCAGCAAATGACGGAAGTATGGTGATGGCGAGCCACCCAACATGAGTCTGAAAAGAAACAACCTTAACCTGGAACTCTGATTTCCGCAAAGAAGAAATTGAACATTGCGTTCAATCGTGGTAGGAGAGTGACTACCTTAATTCCACAGGTGCCCAGTCACCGGGACCTGAAAGAACTGCCCAAGGAAGGAACAGACTTGTATTTCTTCTTTTTAGATATTGTTTTGATTAAGAGAATTTTATATATTTTTATGGTATTATTTTTTGTGAACAAACCTGGTATATTGGGTTCAAAATTGAACTAAAGAGTATTTTTCTGAAAACCTTGCAAGGTAAAATTTGACCAACCCCGGGGTTAACCAATTTTCTTTCTACACAAAATTGATTTGGGTTATCAGGTTTAATTGTTCATGCTCTGTAATTATTTGAAAGTGTTTTTGTTAATTCCCATCCATTTATAAATAAGTTAAAAGTAAAAAAAAATCATAATTGTGGTCTGTGGTTATTTATTTAATTTAGTCTTTTCAACTGCTCCTCTGAACCTAGAATTATTCTGGTCCAACTCAGCATTTGAGGTGCTACAAATGTCTAATTTGACAATTAAAATAAATGGATTATTGTTATTATTAAGTTTAATTTAAAAAAATAAACAGTAATGTATTCAGAGTAATTCTCTGATTACTAGCTAGTCTGGCAATAAGCATGTCCAAAGAGGAAGGTTTCAAGCCTAACTTTGAATGTAGAAACTGTGTCGGCCTCTCTAACATGAGCTGGGAGCTTATTCCATAAAACAGGGGTTTGGTGGCTAAACACTCTACCTCCAACCATGCTTTTACAAATTCTAGGAACCACAAGCAGTCCTGCATTTTGTGAGTGAAGTGTTCTGTTTGGGGGGTAAGGCCCTATGAGGTCTTTGATATAGGATGGGGTCACAACATGTAAGGCCTTATAGGTTAGCTGGAGGATTTTGAACTCAATTCTAGAATCAACTGGGAGCCAGTGAAGTGAAAGTAACACAGCAGTGATGTATTCTTTTCTACTAGTTCCTGCTAACAATCTTGGTGCTGCATTCTGAAAAAGCTGGAGACTTCTTACAGGAATTTTTCAGACACGCTGCTAACAAAGAGTTACAGTTATCCAGCCTTGATGTGACAAATGCATGGATGAGCTTTTCACCATGACTTTTAAATAGTATATTTCAGAGCTTAGATGCGCAAGCAGGTGAAAAAAATGCAGTTTTACAAGCCTGAGACATGTGAGCCTTCAATGATAAATCCTGGTCAACAAAAACCCCTAGGTTTCCAACTGTGGAACTGGAAGCTATACTTACACCATCCAGGGAGACCATCTGATCAGACAGAGCATCTCTCAGGTATTCAGGACCTAGTATAATGACCTCAGTTTCTTCTGGGTTTAGGACGGGTTAATTAACTTTTATCCAGGTCTTTCTGTCTCTGATGCAGGCATAAAGTTTCTCTATATTAATGAAGTGTTAATGTTGAAAAAGCAAAACAAACATTCATTATAGGTTCCACAGCTTTAGCCGGGCCTCAGTCACATGTACAAGTCCCCCTCTCCAGCTCCACCTCACATTGCCTTTTCAGTCACACCCTGATCATGCTGCTCCAGAATAATCAATTGAAAATGGATGTGATTTCAATTTGATTTGCTGGGGTTAGACTTCCTGTCTGCAAATAATCTCTTAACACATACATTTACGTTTGATTGATGATCAATATTTCCTAAAGATTTCACAAAAGGAAATAAGTGCTGTGTGAAATTTTTATTCTTTTGTTGTCAAAGAATTAAATTAGCATGCATTTTTTTTCTAAAATGCAGAGGGATGATAGCTGAAGCCTTTTTAAGTACTTTGGAAGAAAAAAAGTAAGTTTCACAAAATACAATTCTCTAAACCAAACCAAATCATTCTTTAACAGACCCCATATGTATCCTATTGCAACACATTCAATTTGGTTTCAGTTTGTTTTTGATTGCTTACAACCAGCAAATATTGACTTCTTAGATTAGATTAGATTATATTAGTTTAGATTAGATTAGATGACTTTATTTATCCCGTGATGGGGACATTTATTTATCTGTGGCAGCAACAATGACATTCATAAATAACATCAAAAAAGACACCAAAAATGACATTCATATTAAATACATAAATATTAAATAAACACAGCTGTGAAAGTGTAAAAAACAAGTGATCCACTGCAAACGTGATCAACTGTAAAAACATGTAAAACTTTTAAAAAAATATTTTAATACAAATATAAGTAGGTAATAAAGTACACACCAAACAAACAACCGTTTAGGAACAAAAACAATTGAAAACAGCAACAACTGCAACAAAAGTTAATGAATAAATGAGAGAAAGAAAGAAAAAACACTTTTGGGACCGTAGTGTGTCACTGTAACACGATGTTGTACAGGCCTATGGCTGTGGGGAGGAATGATCTGCGCTAGCGCTCCTTCGTGCACTGTGGCTGAAACAGTCTCGTGCTGAAGGAGCTTGTCAGCGCCTCTACAGTTTGGTGCAGTTTGGTGTTATCTTAGCCAACATCCTCCTGTATGCCACCTCCTCGATGGACTCTAGTGTGCAGTCCAGGACAGAGCTGGCCTTCCTACCGCGGACCGGTACAACGCAAGACACGTTTACCGCGGACCGGTGTGGGGGGTTGAGGTGCAACGCCAGGCACGTTTACCGCGGACCGGTGTGTGTGTGGGGGGTGGTGAGTTGCATGCAAGGCACGTTTACCGCGGACCGGGGTTGGTATTTTGTCTTTAGTAATAATATTGACAATAAAGAAGTTTGTGTTTTGCTCATTTTGGTTGTTTGGGTTTAATTTTAGCGGGATGTATCACGTGACGTTTGGTGTTGCGACTTTGACGTGCTTTAGTGTGACGGATGTAACAGAGAGAATCCGGTCACTTTTCAAAATAAAACGTTTTTTTTTCGAAAAAAACAATAAAATGGAAATTATGTTTTCTTTCTATGCGTCTCGGTGTGAAAATTGTGCCGCGGCCCGGTACCGGTCCGCGGCCCGGTGGTTGGGGACCACTGCTCCAGAGGACTGGTACTTTCTGCAGTCTGAGGCTAATACAAAACATGAACAGCACCACCTCACAGAGCTGGGGCCTGTTTCAGAAAGGAGGTTAAGTGTAAACTCTGAGTGCATTAACCCTGAAATCAGGGAAACCCTGGGTTTTCCGTTTCAGAATGGGAGGTTTGTTAAACCAGAGAAAGCAGAGTAAGTCAAACCCGTTTCTGAAAGAGAGGTAACTTCTACTCGGAGTCAGTGTCCATGGTTACTTATGCTGTGAACGTAACCTGGTGCAGGTTTTATCCTCTAAACTCAAAGTTTCTGCCGGTCCCCTCCCCTTTTTAAAGACAAAGTGGTATTTTGCGCTTTAACCTTCATTGCCCACATTTCCGTCACACAGAGACGGTCTAAGTGACAAGAATGGCTTGTCCTTTTTTGGAGGACCCAATAGACGAGGAGGCTGCATTAATTCATAGAGAATTATATTTACCTCGTACGAGGATTTTGAGAAGACTCGATTTTTGTTTTCACTTTTAGCTGCTGCCATGTTCTTTTAATTCCTGCAGGATTGCATCTACATGAAAATGAAATCAGGGACATTGAATTAGATTAATGTAACAATTACTTTTTGGAAACACAATTTTCTAGCACTGCTTACTTTCTCAATCCCATATAACTTATACCATATGATCAATACAAGTGTGTGCTGAGCGGGGTGCGATCCACGAGAGAGAAGGGGAGGGGCGATTGCAGGTGCAGATGGGGGGGGGGGACAGAGCGGGGGTGTGTGCGTGGTATATATTGTGTGTTCGGAGGACGGAGCACTTAGTTAAATAAAGAGAAGGTGTCATTCCCAGAAAAACTGTTTTGGAGTCATTCTTAATCCGCTCTGGAGGTTGAGGGTTTCGAACGGGAAGTGAACCCCGAAGGAGAATTCCCTTCGGCCCTGGAGGAAATCTCCCTGCGCTTCTGACCACGGTCGGAAAGACGAGAGAAAAGAAAGGAGAAGTCTTCGTGCAGCGAAAGGTTCAACAGTAGACAAAAGTTCACTCTTAAAAACACAATTGCATGTATTAATATTAAACTGACCAAAGTTTGCAAGAGGGGAAGGTTAACAAAAAAGTCCTCTAAACATTATCAACGTTAAATGCATTTTCCCCCAGATTGGTTCTGTACACTATGCAGCATTTCATGCATTTACACCAGGAATAACACTTCAAAAGTACACCTTAATATCGCCATTTTTTTATTCAACTCCTTACGCTATTTAGAAAGTTATTACAGCCAATATTTTATAACAATGATTTAAATGCAAACTTAGGCATTAACTTGAGCAGCTATGTTTTCCACGCCAACTGTCTCTGTTTTGCAGATGCAGCGATGTTGCTTTTCTTCCAGAATATGTGCTCAAATTCACTGTAACTCTGCAGCAACACCTCAAGTTCAGCTGGCGAAAAATACGCAGACCTCTTTTTTTCACGGTTGCCATGGTGACTCGTGATATCTGCGCTCCATTGATAATGGCTTCTTATAGACGCGGTGCGCACGCTCACCTCTGAATCAGTCCACTCAGAGTTGATTGATCTAACTCGGATCAGCTTCTCTGAAACAGAAAACTCAGAGATGTTAATCTCCCGATTGACCAACTCAGAGTTCAAGTTCAACCTCAGAGTTGGTTGAACCTCCTTTCTGAAACAGGCCCCTGGTCTGCACACTCCCTGAGGAGCCTGGAGGTGATGTTGTCAGGGCCTGTTGCCTTCCTGGCCTTTGTTCTCCTTAACTCCATCCTAACCTGGTTCAGGGTGAGGCAGAGGGGGGTTAGTGGGTGGTTGGACGGAGGCTGGTCTGGAGCTGTAAGTTGTTGGGGAGGTCCCTTTGTTCCAGTTGGAAGAAGGGCAGAGTGGACTGCTTGGAGCTGAGATGGTCACAGCTGCAGCTGGGAGGAGACGCCTGAGCTGAAAAGGTGTGAAGAGGGGGCCGTGTGGGTGAAGACTGGGGGCTGGGCAGAATCAAATTTGTTAAAGAACAGGTTAAGTTCATTTGCCCAGGCTTGGTCACCTGTCACCTGGCAACCATTTCCAGCCTCACAGTGGCCCGAGATGTGTTTTAGACCTCTCCATGCATCACGGCCGTTGTTCTGTTCCAAGTGCTGCTCCAGCTTTTTACTGTAGCAGTCTTTGCACCTTCTGATCTTGTATTTCTAGTCCCTCTGTACTCTGCGCAGCTCCTCCTTGTACCCAGAGAGAATAGCCCTCTTCTTTTCTTTTAGGAGGGTCTTCAGCTCAGGAGTGACCCAGGGCTTATTGTAGGAAAAACACAGCACTGTTTTTGTTGGAACCAGTAGCGGTTTTAGGCACGGGCCATACGGGCGATCGCCCGGAACGGAAAAATGACGGAGGGGCGGCGCCAGCGGCTCAGCTCTTGTAAAATACTTTATGCACCACTATTGGTTTACTTATATAACAGAGTTTGTAACAGCCTGAAACCCTGCGGCGCCCCCGCCCCGCAGCTGCGCTCCCTCCTGTCTTTGAGGAGTAGACGCAAATGTGTGTGAGAAGGAGAAGGGAGGGGGCG